>MU388908.1:0-180021 GCA_022578795.1 Xylariaceae sp. FL0255
ATTTTAAATTAATTAGATATTTTCAAAGTTGCTAAGTTTTGGTGTAAAAGTGGTGCAAATGGGGGGGTGGTGCAAAAGGGGGTCAAAGCGGTTAAGATACTACAATGACATGTCTGGGTGATTCAGTACCTGATATCGAGGTGATATCTTCACCTGGCGGCAGCTGTTCACGGCTTCCTAGAAACCTCGGCGCTCACTAGATGAACGGAACCATGTGAAAGCTTATACTAATTCTAACTTTCTACAAGGGAATAATGTTAAGAAAATGGACCGGCTGTTTGTCAATACTTTACTCAATTCCTTTCTTTCTAGACGACGCCTCTTCGCTATAGAAATAGAAAGACTGGATCCTGGGTTAATGTACTCTTGGCTTCTGCACGTATCCCTTCAACCTCTCCTCGGCTTACAACAATTGGTAATCTGCACTTGAATATTTGCAATAGGGGTTGAAGAAAGCAGACTATAGAGGCTTTACTCTTCCAATTCGGACTCATCAAGAGTGTATGTACAGTCACATCTAGGTCCATCAACAAGATGAGCTCTTCTACAGTCCCGCGCCAACGGCACAAACGGCGCTCGTCTTCATCAGGCTCGGAAAGCAACACAATAAAATCCACCCTGGTCCAAGCCGAAGAAAAACTTGCCCGTTCGCTCCTCCTTCTCTGGGACGACCTGCCCCCCTGGCAGCGCGACAACGAGTACATAACCTCCGGCTATCGCGCGCAAAGCAACAGCTACATCCGCTCGCTAAGCAGCATCTTCGGCATCCACAACGAGAGCGTGAATATCTGGACCCACGCTCTCGGCTCAGTCGTCCTCGTACCCCTCACAGTCTGGTTCCTCTATAGCCAATTGGCACCACGGTATGCGAGCGCGGGTTTCATGGATGAAGTCGTCTTTGCTTGCTTTCTCGGCGGTGCCGCGGCTTGTCTCGGGATGAGCGCGACGTATCATGCGCTTTGTAATCATTCCGAGACGGTGGCGAAGTGGGGGAATAAGCTGGATTATTCGGGGATTGTGTGCTTGATTGTGGGCAGTTTCGTGCCGGCGCTGTATTATGCGCTTTTTTGTCGGCCGGCGCTGATGGGGGTTTATCTTTATGCTGTGAGTTTTCGCACTTCTCGCTCCTTTTCTTGATAGCCCAGATGCTGGGAATGGGTTTGAGTAGATGAGTACCAAGGGACAGGCTGCAAGACCAAGATATTAACAAACTCCCCTATTGAAGATATTCACCCTCGGTCTCGGTTGCGGTATAGTCTCTTGGGTCGAGAAGTTCCGCACGCCGCAATGGCGTCCGTACCGAACGGCCTGTTTCGTCGGGCTCGGTGTCTCGGGAGTCGTGCCCGTATGTCACGGACTCGCCATCTACGGATACCACTCACTAAATGACAGGATGGGACTGAATTGGGTTCTGTTCCAGGGGGCTCTGTACATCCTCGGGGCGTTCCTTTATGTTGTAAGTGTTTTCCTGTCTTGACATTTGTATGCCAAAGGTGAATAGGGGACGAGCCACGGCTTGTTCTATCCAACAAGGGTATTTCGACCAATTGATTGATGCACGTCGCTGACTGCCCATAGGTTCGCTGGCCCGAGAGGATTTCGCCAGGACGTTTTGATATCTGGGGATCTTCACACCAGCTGTTCCACATCCTTATTCTTCTTGCTATAGCATCGCACCTTAAAGGTATGACAAAGGCTTTTGATCATCATCATAGCATTATGGGAGCTCAGTGTATACAATAGATAATAAATAGATGACAATGTATATATATATATCCTTTGTAAAAATGGAGAGATAAAATCAGCATATATGTGTGGCTGGGAGGAGAAAAAAAAAAAAATAGGCCCCTGAAGCCAACTCGACTCTCTTTCCCACCTGTCAACACACACCAAAGGTGCGACTCGATCTAGACAATCATGTGTGACTCTATTATTAGGACCTGTTCGCCCACGAGGGGTCGTGACATCCCCCTAGGCACCGAAGTTCTAGGAGGCGAGAACGTTTTATTTACTAAGGTTACGATCGACAGTGAAGACTCCCAGTGGTAGGAGAGAAAAGCAGCCCAGGGTGGGACTCGAACCCATGACTTGTTTGTTTATACATGAATTGAGAAATCAAACCATGTCCCTAACCACCTAAGCTAGCTAGGCTCGTTGGTTGAAACATGTACGTGCTATTTGTTTACTAAAACCTGAGCAGACACCCAGCTAGCCACGTGCCCTCGGTACCTACAATCAAGCATGGCCATCAAGATAGGTATTTTGTATTTGCATTCAATCCATCTACGTTCTCAATCCAGCAAGTAGTAGCAGTGCGTGAGCGAGATGAGTATATCCTTGCAACCCGCATCTTGATTCAAGGGGAATTACTACTGACGTCCGATCGAGTAGAGTACCTAGCCTGCAAAGTCATCATCGTCGTCATCTTCCTCCTCGTCATCGCCGATACCATCCTCCGCCAAGTCCATGGCAGATTGATCATTAGCATTAGCATTATCATCATCATTATCGTCAGTATCCTCCCTCAATTCCTGATCTGACGGTTCAACACCGAGGTCCATGACTCTCAATAAACCAGACCCCATGGCCGCTGCCGCCCACCAGCTGAACTCGACATTGGGGTTCCAGGCGATCGACGTAATTCGGGTTTGCGGGTCATGCACCGTGATCGGGCCAGGTCCTGAGGTAATGTGTACATCTTGACCGTCGCCATCGTCGTCGATCTCTCCAGCAAGCTCCTCAGCCGCGCCTTTGCCTTTGGAATTGGCACTGCTTTTGCTCTTCTTACCACGTTGAGGTGCTTCCTTTTTCTTCTTGGCTCTTTCCGCATTCCTATCGCCAACCGGATGTCTGTTGAGCTCTGTTGAAAAACCGTGTAGGATACGGCAAATTCCACGGGATCTCGGCTCGCCGTTCTCGTTCTTAGGCAGGAGATGAGGAGGTCGATATTCATGTTGGAAAATTCGGAGTCTGAAGGTCTTTTTCTTGTGAGCCGAGAGCTTGTGTAAAAGACTGAGGGCCCACAGCGACCCGTCCGTAGTTCCGACGAGCATATGCGGATGACATGTGCCCACATCTATAGCCGAGGGCTGCCCGTTAGATGTCAACAGATGACGGCATGTAGGGAATTGCTTGATTGACAGGAATGTCACTGTCTGATTACCAGCGAACGCGGATGGCCACATGGCAGCAAACCCTCTCATGTGAGGACTCCATTTCAAGAGATTGGGCTGGAGGGAAATCATGCCGTTGGGATGATTTGTAGTTTCGCCGCCTGGGCGCCGCAAATCTGTCAAGGCCATGAACCCACCGACAGGTGTTGTTGATACGAGGAAGGGGTCAGAGGGGTACCCAGATGCAATATCCATGATGGCCGCTGAATGGATGGCATATCGCTGGAGGAATCGAGGCGGCGAGATGGACCATACGATTATAGACCCGTCTGAGAGTCCAGCGACCACACGATTCATGTTGATCCATGTGAAGCAAGTGATTTCGAGAGAGTATTCTCCTGGTGGTTCGAAGACCACCAAGGGGTTCTCAAATTCCTCTTAGTACGCATTAGTGACTACAGTGTTCGTGCTTGAGCATTCGGAGTCTTACCAAATATTTCATTCCTATCCTTCTCCAATGTATTTTGTACAGATAATATTCTGAGTTTCCCATCGCTGCACGATACACCAAGAAGGCGGAAGGGATCTTCGCCGGTAACAGGCACAGGGCACCACTGCATTCTCGACACTCGGCCCCAAGAGAAGCACAGCACCTGAGCTAGCTTTGGAGCTTTTCTCGACGGTCGAAGAACACCATTTTGATCCTTAACTGATTCGAATCTCAATATTTGGATGGCACCCTCTTGCTGGTCAGATTCCCGAGGGATATTCGCTACTTTTGTGTGATAGAGCTGGTCGGAAAAGGGAACAACAGCGATGGTCAGTAGCTGGTCTACTTGTCCTTGAGAAGGAGCCCATGCCATCGATACAGTAATACCTCCTACGTCAAGCATCCAACCTCCAGGCACGATGTCGTCTGGGTCGCTATCGGCGATAGGCACACTGGTATCCGAAAAGCTGAAGCTCTCTCCATATTGAATACTGTGCTTTTTCTGTTGAAAGGCAGGTCCAAGAAACACGCATAATTCCCCTTGTGGCAACGGAGAGAGCGATCTAAACGCCTTCTGCTTGTCGATAATAGTGGAAACCTGACCCTTAGCCTGTTGTGAGAGACGATCAGGATAGAGCGCAGTGTATTTCGATCTTTGGTCTTGAGCAAAGTCGTGTGGCATCCAGCCACTTTGTGCCTTCGTGAGCCGAGAGCGAGAAATAAGTTTTGGCGGCAGGAGTTGATGCGGCCACCAGATACGGACGAAATCGTTAACGATAGAAGCGCTGTCTCGCGTGTCACCGTACCACCAATCAATCAATTTATCCATCCGCATCGATCTCGGCAATGGTCCTTGATATGACTTGGTCCATTTTTGACCTTTGTCTGTCGGGTAGGGTAGCACTTCCTCGCCAACGGTAGATTCAGGGGGCACTCCATTGCGGACTGATTTTGGATTTCTCGGTTTCTTGGAAGTTGACTGAGGATTTGTGGGTTTGCTGAGGTGAGTCGTACTTAGGTCGTTGTTGCTGTTGTCGTCGTCCTCGTCTGCTTCTATGTCACTGTGCAACTCCTCATCTTGAAGATCATCAGGGGCGGCATCGACGATGAATTCATCCTCAGACAACTCGGGTTCTTGTGGGGCGGCATCGGCATCCTCGATATCATCATCCGGATCAAGACCATAGCTCGGCGGCACGTAGACCGTCGGGCGATTTGATTGGCGGAGCCTCATTACTGTGCTGAAGAGTGGAAACTCCGCCTTTTCGTCGGCCTTGGAGCAAGCTACTGCATGTTTCCAAGAGCTCTTTTCGGCGGAGGTACTTGTTGGTTTCCCCCTGCAAGTTAATTCGTCTCACAGGAAGGTGACGTGATCACTGACACCCTGCACGGTAGGTAGGTTGAATTCTTCCTGATTTTCCTGATCAGGTGAACTCAGGGGGCCACAACGCTCCACGGCTGCTTGCCTATTCTTCCACTATGGCCGCGTACGTATCTGTCGAAACCCGCGGTTGCGATTTATCAGAGAAGTGAGGTCGGTTGGCTTGGGAGAGGCGGGATAGGTAGAGTGTGTGGAGATGTATTCCCTGGGCGTTCGATAGATGGTGGGGTGAATCAATTTTTCACCTATCACAGCCGCCAACCTGCCTACCTGGGACCTTGGCTCCGAAGTGCATAATAAGCTCTCTCTTACCTGCTGAGAAAGTCTCTGATTGTACGTTTTGATATTTGGTGGACACAATAGGAAAGCAAGGGAAGAGTAAATTGATTGCATTTTTGATTCAAGACTGTTATGAAAAGAGAATTAGCGCACTATTCGGAGATAGGAGAGAAAGAAAAGAAAAGAAACAATGTGATCTTGTGTCTGTATACTTGCAACACCAGGTGCTTACGGCATTTACCTAGGTAGGTAGTAGGTAGCGTTTCAGGCTACCCACCCTTGAGGCAACTGCAAAGGAGAGACATGCTGCACGTGGTGTCTCCGCTTGTTCCCTACCATCGGCCATCTCCCCATGTCATTCAGCGCTCTTCTAATCAATAATTGATATCCACCCTTCGTGGCGTGTGAATTTGCTGAAGAATTCTAGAAGGAGAAGATGGATACTCATCACTTACATTATATCACAAAGAACCTTCTATTCTTTTGCATACACCACCTAGAACCTCTCGTCCGTGATGACTCATTTGCCCTGATCCATGATTGCCGCTTACCAGCAGAGTAGCTGCTCCATTAAATACCTAACTTACCCAAAAATCCCTCCCTCTTCAGAACAAGCCTGTCCCTTGCAAATAGAGCCTGACTTCATTGGCCCCATCCCGAGATCTCACTTACTTTATTACTCTTTGAGATATACCGCTGTATGTAAGCGATAAGACGTGTGTTCCGCTCCGAGCACTTGGCACATACGAGTACACGCAGTCACAGCTTTTCGGCCCCCCCGAACAATAAGAGCAGAGGAGAAGTACCATGCATTGCCATGCCTATTCCGTATGTCTCAAATCAGGGGAAACTCGGGCCCCTCTCCTGCACTTCGTCAGCATTGAAGTTATGACCTCTGTCATAAAGCGCCGTAGTCTATCCGGCTGCATGTCCTCCTCCACTCGCCCCCTGCCTGCCTTTCCCTCCTTTCCTGTCAATGTCGTCGGCTCGGATGCAACATGGGGGTGAGGGTCACACTTAGTTGTGTTTCCCTCCACGTTGCTTTTGCCTACCTGACCTAGTCCCATCCTTCGCACCCCATCAAGTACCCTACATACAGGTAACTGATCCTCGACATAAAGCCTGGGTCTGTTCTGATGCCAATATAAATAAGTATTCTTCACGCTATGGAAGAAGCTGCCGCAATCGGCAATCTTGAAGCTGTTGAAAGGCTATTGCCAAGCTTGTTGCTGAGTCACGACAATACCATCCCCCTCCAGTATGTCTTCTACTTGTCTTCGTTAACCCCCTCCGCTCACAATAAGTCAATAAGTATATAGACTGACTAGATCGTCCTGTCAGTGAGAGGGCGGCTCCTGGCGCTAGTACTGTCCTCGACCGAGCCATTCGATCCGCCGCCGCCCACGGCTATTACGACGTCACACGCTTCTTCATCGCAAAGGGCGCTGTTATTGACGATGGGCTCGTCTGTGCCGTTCTCAACTCTGGCTCTGTCGAGCAGTGTGACCTTCTCTTGAATCATGGCTGGGATGTCAACCGAAGCTATATCAGCGCCTCGGGCGACTGGCATTTCTGGACCCCGTTACGGTATGCTCCCATCCTCTTGGTTTGAGAGTTTTCACCTAATGATTGCTCAGTGCTGCCCTCGGGAATCCGCCTCTTTGCCAATGGCTGTTGGAGAATGGGGCAGATCCAAACCTCTCCGAATATGGATTCACACCCATCATGGTTGCCGTACGGTTGCACTCGCCCGAGGTGGTCAGACTACTGATACAGTACGGGTCCGATCCCTGTACGCAAATGTTGTTACACTCAGCTGCCAGTGCATCCAGCAGGGCAATGATAGAGCGGTATCCTGATCGAGAAGATCCGGACAGGATACAGATCATAAAAATATTACTCGACCACGGTGCCGATGTAAACGAGATGGAGCCCGATCCAAAAGCAAGACCACGCGACGACACGAGAAGGAGACGGACGGTAGACACAGGCACCCCCTTACATTATGCCATAGCCGCGGGTAATGCCATCACAGTGAGCTTCCTGCTGGCACATGGAGCCGACCCAACTTTGCCCAGCTGGTCTGGGCACAACGCACTTCAGGCTGCTGAAGTACAGGACCAAAGGTACATAGCGAAGCTCTTACGAATGGCAAATCAACAATAGATCATTGGGCATTTGGTGGAATTATGATGTACAATACCGACGGCTTGGATTATTCTTTGATGGAGCGACCGGGATATCCCTTGTAATGGATACTACAATCGACTTTCATGATTAACGAGTCAACCATGGCCTCCATTAAACCAACAGTATTGTTGACCAACTGAAACCTGTAATTTCCGAGCTGGGAGGCTTAATTCGATCAAATTTGACCGCACACACCCTTCTGCTCCTTTGACGAGGTACAGCGAGCATATTTAGTATGTACTCGACGAGGCATGGGTCTCTATCGATGCACAACACTATACCGATTACTACTTGCGCTAATTCAGGTATAAGACATCAGTTCTTGCGCCGCAATGATTGACTTCAACTCCTATGCTTTCTGTCATGGCATTCATTATTACCAAGTCGAAGCTTGATGGTCAAGAGAAGGAGCCAAAACGTCATGCACGTTATCTTCAAACATTGATCTTGCGTATACTTGATTGATTGATGGCCTCTCCTACCAGCAGGTCAGAGTCTCTTGGCCTAGACTATCTACGCTTTCTAGGATGCTCAAGCCTTTTCTTCATGTTGAGCAGCTCCCACAAATTCCGGCTTTTCTTCCGCCTCCAATTTCTGTGCCATGAGCTCATTAACACCGTGACGAACCTTCCATCCCTATGTTGAGTACGCATGACGCCACATGGATCAAATCGAATGTTGGAACAGATCATCTGTCAACTCAATACCTGAGATAAGGGAAATCTGTCAGTCCAAGTGAAAGGGGATAAGGGGAAGCGGCCAAAAAACAGTGACATTTACCCTTGAATCCAGGCATGCAAAGATCACACTAAGGTACGTAAGTAACGAGTATAGAAGGTAAGTGCCCCAGTCAAGATGGGTCAACGGAGCAGGCGTCACTTTCGTGATGCCAACTGCAAATCCACCAATTAGCCGTAATTTACTACAGAGTTACTGGGCCATGTAACCTAAAATCAACAATCCAATTGAGAAAGAAGCAAATTGCCATACAGAATGATCGGATTCGAGCAGGGAAGATTTCGGCTGCTACAACATACAGGAAACACTCCAACTGAATCTCCAACTACTGATTAGCGGACCACATCAGTCGTCCAGATTCCTAAACGACCAAAAGAAGGGTTAAATACAACCTACTCGAAAGCATAAATGTAAATGACGATGATACCAACGATGCCTCCCGCCAGTGTCCTAATATCAGTCATTGGTGTTGCATGGGGCGCAAACCGCACGTATAGAGCGAGGTATAACAGGCACGTAGCCTGGATTGCGGAACAGAAGAGGAGCGGCCGCCTTCGGCCGATTCTATCAACGACTACGCTGACGTATAGGGCTGTTGTGAGAAATTTGACAATGCCGTAGCTTTGAGATCTCGTCAGCGCCTAGTTTCGTACAAAGATAGATTGCAGGGGGTGGGCGAGCTGATTGACTTACACGCCTGTAGTCAAGAGGGAGAGCGAACCCCCGGTGACACCAATTTGCTCGCAAATCTAGAAAGTCCTAGTTCGTTTCAATTGTATCTCGTATTCCGTATCTATAGTCATCACGACTTACTTCAGGTGAGAAGTAGTTAAAGCTGTCGGTCTGCAAGAAGGGTCAGAAAAGCTACGGCCATGACAGGTACATTATACCGAATCTACACCAGTGAATTTGTGGAACAGGAACAAAGTCGCAGCGAGGAAGGACCGCATGGTTTTGCTTCGGACGATCACGATATTCTTGAGGACAAGCCAGTAATTCATACCCTGGGCACCTTCCTGCTCTGCGTCGACCTGCGCACAATTTTCCATGTATTCTTGTTGAACAAATGGGTGTTCCGGAGATAAATTTCGGAGTTTGGACAAGCCTTTTAGACCATGTTCTCTTTGGCCTTTTGCGATGAGCGCACGAGGGGTGTTGATGACGAAGAATAAGAGAATGAACATGATGCCGCCAGGCTTACTATTTCGAATGCTGTTAGAGCTTGTCTGTCATAAGAGGACATGTTAGACTAGCGAAAGGTGGAAACGACTTACATTAAGAGCAAGCTGCCACTGCAAATTGCTTGATTTGCCCCAAAGCGACACTCTACTGAAATAATATCGAGATTAGTCGATGCCATTTCTTCAATGTGACCTGGTCTCGCAATGATGGGCGGGCCTGGGGAGAGCCTTGTGACCGTTTCCGGAGAAAAAAGGTCTCTTCATTCGTCAGCCGATGGTTGTAATGCCATGCCATACTTGGGTCCTCCCAATGTGGTATTGTCGCGTGCCGCTGGTCTTCTGCTGGATCGGTTGGACGACATCTCTGGGGTCTTATACATGAGAGACGGTGGACAGACGTCGAACGAGTCTCTTGTACCCGAATCCACGGGCCATATACATATGACCGTCGTGTCACTACCTAATGGGAAAGGTTACGTAGCATTTTATCGATCTCGCGGGGCAGATAGAGTATACCGATCCACGGCCTCAGACGGAATAAACTAGACAGTACCAACACAGACTACCCTACCAAGTCCCAACTCAGGAATTTGCGCCACGGTTGTTAGAAACCGAGGACATCGCAATCCTGTTCAACGATTCGAGTGCAACAGCTAACATGGGGCGACGCGAGGGCCTCTACAACGACATCACGTCGTCTAGAGATACGCGCGTCAATCAGCCAAAGGTCAATGGCAAGACAGCCATCTGGGGCACGCCGGCAAGGCGATATCAGCTGAGCTGTCGAGTGACGGAGGCGAGATGTGGAATTACAAGACTCTTGAAGACGGTGACGAGTTCTGCATGACAAATAGCTCTTAGGGGCGCTCGATCATGGGCTGAGATATGCTGGGATCTTTGTTCATGGGTCTGGAAAGAGTGTCTATATTGTCTATACTTTCCGCCGCCAGCATATCAAGTATGTACGGATAT
The DNA here is from genome assembly GCA_022578795.1 of Xylariaceae sp. FL0255. Taxonomy (NCBI): domain Eukaryota; kingdom Fungi; phylum Ascomycota; class Sordariomycetes; order Xylariales; family Xylariaceae; species Xylariaceae sp. FL0255. Next base: position 10,345 of record MU388908.1, read on the forward strand.
CGGACGTGGCAGCTTTTGTTGGATCATAGTCGACGTTTCAAAATGAGGCGAAAAAGAGAAAATATATTCTCACGACAAATGTCCCATATTCGTTTCTTAACTTCAATCGAGTTTGAACGCTGTCTCTAGGGAAGTGTCAGTGTAATAGAAGGCAAGGAGATTTTGTAGAAACATCCGTACTTCACTGGTACATAATCTTTTTAAACCGTCCAAATCGATCTTTACCGATCTGTTCCATCTCTACAGCTTGTCAATAATAATGATCTGGGAAGCCTCGTGCATGCGAGAACAAGGGCCCCCGGCGAATAACTGAAGCTATTAGTGATAGTAGGGAAGAGTTGTGCCAACCGATACACTCTCGGTGTTCCCTCCGAAGGGGTCATGTATACTTTGACTAAGCCCCGACGATTGATCCTCCCGTTCCTAGAATATGTTCGCTGTGCCTGGAGTTTTGCTGTCTTTCTCTCCGTGTTGGATAGTTACCGACGAACTATTCATCGTGATGGACGCGATACACAAGAATGATGCAAACCATTGGACTACTCGTACGATTCGATTCGATTCTTCTAGATGAATTGTCGCCACCTGGCAAGCGCTCACATTTGACGGAGGAAGAGTTGCAGCATCTTGAACGGAACCTGACCAGGCGTCTAGACTTACCCTAATGCTTGTGGTGTTTATTCTGTTCTTGCTCAAGATCTTGCTATGACCGATACTCGGTATAACACGTCACTCTTGATATTCTACGTCGGTATGTCATCCCTTTCGTGGCATCAAGATAGTGCATTGCTCCACGTGCCTAATTACTTTGCGAAGGTAAACTAACTTGCACTTCGTGTTGAGGATATGGTAAGTGCACCACACTTGCACCTCGTTACTCGAAAACCATTCAACTCCTAGCAACTGGGTAAACCCTCCGCATAGAAAGAATCGCTTCCATACTGGTACAATGTCCTCCAAGTTCATCACTCAAGTCCCCAGCAACTCGACCATTGGCGAAGTCCGCCCATCGTGCTCTATCTTGTTAATTCCCGCTGGATGGGGCATTCTATCTATGTCCTGGGATTCATCGAAAATTTCGCAGCCCTGTAAGCAATGTCAGAGTGTTTTACTCTCTCAGATCAACGGGGGTTATTGATTCCATGCTGCTAAGCGCTGAAGTGAGGTTTTTGCTCGGCGTAGTAGAAGCCCCTTTCCTACCTGGTGTGTTCGTTGTCATGAGTTGCTGGTAAGTGTCCGTCGTTCAAAGATCCAGCGATCGTATCATTAATAAGCACCAGGTATAAGAGATCGGGGCAGCACGTGAAGCGAATATAGAAATCATAGCAAGATCCCACTAACATAGTAACAGGAGTGGCGTATCCGAAAGGAAAATGCTGGCATCGTCGACGAGGATCCTGAAAGTATTCTCTGGGGTCTCAAACAAGCTATTATTGATCGCAAGCTGTAAATATTTACAATATTGCAGTGCGCCTTGATCACAGCTCAATCTTTCAGTAACTTCTTTCGTACTATTGTAGGCACACTCGGCTTTGACGTAAGTGGGGGTCCGAATCTAATTGACTTACACTAACGCTGGTTTTTTTTCCAGAATACAACGATTTGGCTCTTTAGCGCCCCACCGTACTTCTTTGCTTCGTGTCGCTTGCTGTAACTTTCCATGCTGCGTACCAGCGCGAGCGTGGATGGGCATATTGCGATACCGATGATATTCGGGATCATTGGCATCTCCTAGCCATGTTTGTGCAGAGCATGATGGTCGCTATTTTCTCTCTTCCTCATGACTTCGGGAACGTACTCGCCCTACAATCTATGTGTCAGTTGGTTGAGTGCGTCGCTACCACGACCACGAGCAAAGCGGGCTGCTGCGCTGGCCCTTTGTCAACTTCATGTCGGCGGGGGTAGCACATTTCTCTACGTCATATCTGTTCCCCGATTGGCAGAGCCCATAATTTTATATTGGTGGAGCAATTATGACTGGAGCTTGTGTAGTATGTGCTGGCGCGGCAGTTCATCAAACACTATTTGAAGAATTAAAACGCCGAGTTCGAGATGGAAGAGGCCTAGGGAATTATCACTCACGACCAGATCACAGCGACTCGTTCTAGAAATGATGCCGTGGCGGCCTTTAGACCTTGAAGGACATACAAGGAGTATTTGCGAGGATATCTCTGGGAATCAATTCTTCGTACATGCCGATGCCGGTACATGGATTGTTTGGGAGGCATGCCATTCTTCTATACCGGTTGACCGGTAGCTTGATAGGCCGCTTGTAGGCGAAAATATACCCAATCGATGATCACCATTTCCCGGATTTCCTTCTTCAGCCAGGCCGTCAGCCTCAAAGATTCCCAAAGATTTCCCCCCAACATCCCCGCATTACCAAGACCGACTGTAGAAACTATGCCGGAAGGGTAAAAGCGTCGGGGCAATGGTGGGCGAGACGAGGCACTTTACCCCCACTAACAAAGACGAGACTTTTCACCACCTGAATGACATGTATGGCAAGTTTTCCGAGCCGCGGACTCACGTCGCTTTTCATTATTCAAATCCTACAGCACTCAGTTTTCTTCACGATCACATGTACGAACGGCCCCGCTTCGAAAGCTTCGAAAGCTTCGAAAACTTGTTTCATTGATGATAGACAAAAACTCCTTCGCGGGTCGCATCTGTAAGAGTTTAAGTTACAGTGAAAACAATAACCAATACAATGTCTCCAAAACGATCTTGGGATGAGGCAGATGTTCATAACAGTGACATGCCAATTGTATGTTCCAGATTACTATTCTCTTCCACTTAGCTTGTGCCACAAATTGACAACGAAGTGGTATAGCAACGGAGGCCTTCAGCTCCTTTTGAGTCGACCTCCTCATATCCGCCACCAACATCTCAGGACGGCCGTTCTCGTCGAAACACAAACGACAGTTTTTCTCAACATGTGCCGATGATCTCGCGCAAAGTGAAGGCCTGCTCGGCCTGTAGGAAGCATAAAATCCGTTGTATAATGGAGAACGGCACGCCGCCCTGCCGAAGATGTGCTGAGAAAGGACTAGGTTGTGTTTTAAATAAGAGCCTACAGACTCTCATAAGTGAGCGCTCACAGTAAGTATGGCCGCATCCGCTTTCATAGCATTAGAGTATATGGACCAATTGATCATGACGCCGAAGCAGTGAAACTTAATGCGCCAAATATACTGACACGGAATCAGATCAAATGAAGCTATGGCCCGTGACCTGGAGATGCTCCATTCCAGCATTCAGGTCATCACTAAGACTCTGCAAATCCCGCCTCCTGGGCCGCTCAGCTCCAGACAGGCACCACATACGCCTACATCCGAAGAGCATAACCATTTTGATGAACGTGTCAATGGACCCTCCTGCGATGCATCGCCTAAAATTTCACCCGCCGATGAGAACAATCTACCCAAGTTTCCGATACAGTCGGTTTATCATCTTACGAAGCTCAGCGCATTGAGGTCTCCTGACGCCAGTGAAATGGAATCATCTTCGAAACAAGACAAGAATCTGATAGAGGACTTCATTTCCCGAGGGATGATATCACTTGGAGATGCAGAGCGACTCTTCCATTTATACATGAAAAAACTCGACCATTACATGTATCGGATAGGGGGCCAATACGAGACACTTGAAGAACTGCGCCGTACTAGTCGGATCCTCACTGTCAGCTTGCTCACTGTGGCTGCCCTTCACGACCGCGATGGTAATGCCTTGTACGGGGTCTGCAGCAAAGAATTCCGGCGGCTCATTGCCGGCTCGATATTCAGTCGTCGCATCGACCATGACTATATCCGTGCTATGTGCATTGCTTCGTACTGGCTTAGTGACATAAACTGGACACTGTCTGGCTATGCTATTAGACGAGCAGCGGAGTTCAACCTGATCGGCCATTTTAAACGTGCGACGACGGAAGGAAACGACGAAGCCGCTGATTTCGTGCGGTTATGGTACGTTCTCTGATCTGCTCGTTCAATATTCAGTGTAGCATCATAGCAAACAGCCAGCCAGTACTAGATATTGACTGTCAACTGTATTCAGGTATATTCTCTATGTATGCGATCAACATCTCAGCACACTTTTTGGCCGCCAGTCTATTATTCGCGAAGACGTCGCAATCCAAGGATGGGAAGCATTTTTGCGAATGCCAATCACGACCGAATCCGATAAGCGATTGATCAGTCAAATCGCGTTACTGAACATCATGAACAAAACCAGAGAGTTCTTTGGGCCTGATAATGGCGAGCTTGTGCCTCAGGTTTATGTCATGCAGATCGAAGGATTTGCTCGTCAACTTGATCAGTGGGTGGGCCATTGGTCTGTAGCCCTTGCAGGTGAGAATGCTGTATCTTCCGACCAAATAAATGCAAGGTGGACTAACATCTTACAGAAAATCATGAACACATCGGCAAATTTCCGAGAAAAGGTGTTTTATTACACTACCATTTTGCAAGACTACATCTGTATTCTCATGTCTTCAGGGGCCTTCGTCACGTACCCATTCCAGTTTACTTCCAGACCTCAGCAGCCTCTGCGATAGTGGCAGCAACGTCCATCGTCAACCTTCTTGTGACAGACCCAGTTCTGTCAACCAGTATAGCAGGGATGCCATCTTATTTCCACTCCATGACAGCTTTCGCCTGCATGTTTCTCGCCAAGTCTGCAATGATCCATGGGGATGAATTGGTCGAGAGGGGTATTGTATTCAACCTAACCACGAATTTAATACAGTTGTATCGTTCCACTTCGGTCAGCAAATTCCACCTAGTCAAACTCATGGCAGACGGCCTCGAGAAGATGTTGCAAACGTTGTCATCAGCGTCCGGCCCGACTCTGATCCAAGGGCAACATGTAGCGGATTCGCCCTATCATGTTGACGGTGCTCAGGAGTTTACGCCTTTTGACAGAATCGGTTTACCAGACGACGCATCTCTGAACTTGGATCCCAGTTTCCTCATGGATTATACTTTGGGTGCTTCTCAGTTGATGTCCCTCAGTAACGGCCCCACGGTTTTTGATTCATCCGATCTAAGCCCGCCATTCCTTTAATACTCTAAGTGACGTGACGGGATAAATAGTTCATTGGGACATGATGAATTGGCTATTGGTCAAGGGATTCTGCGAATGCTTTGACAGTGTCGATAAGGCTCCGATCTCTTCTTAATCCGAGACTAGTGGCCTTCTCAATATCGAATCTCGCGGGCCAGCTTCCCACAATCGCTTCAATCTTTGGATCCCGGGCCTCTTCGATAAGGCTCACTGCCTTCTGACCACCAACAGCTTCTAGTGCTTGGACGATCTGATCGACGGTAACGGTAATGCCAGGCAGATTCACCACTCGCGATAAGAAAAACTTTTCTTTGGGAATATCTTTGATGTAGACCAAGTTTTTCACAACAGCCTGTGGGCTGCATACCCACATCTCCAGGTCCCGTGATACTGGCAGTATAGTCTTCTCGCCCTTGAGAGGCTCACGGACGATACCGCTAGCAAATGAACTAGCTGCTGCCGAGGGCGCCCCTGGCCGGACTATGACAGTGGGCAGGCGCACGACCCGGCCGTCAAGCAGACCGCGTCGCGAGAAGTCATGGATGTACGTCTCAACCATAAGTTTCTGCGCACCGTAGCTGGTTTGTGGTATCGGACAAGTCAACTCATTAGTGACCTCGCCCGCCTTCGAGGGGCCATATACAGCGAGACTACTGGTGAAGACGGTCACGGTGCCGGGGTTGTTGGTTCGCAAATGGTCAAGGATGCCACGGTGGCTATCCCAGTTCACGCGCCAGCCGAGTTCAAGGTTCGCTTCGGCGCCACCACTCACTTTTCATTCGAAAATTACTGGTTAGCGATGAAGTCTTTGGAATGAGGGATACAACATGAGTTTCAAGGGATATATCATAACGTACTCAAACCATGCAGTAAATACACAGCTGTGAAAGTGCTTGAGAGTAGAGCGTCAATTGTAGCTGGATTTGTGAGATCGCTCTTCACTGTCGTGATGCGATCTTTGTGCGCCGATACGGAGCTCGGGATGGGCGGTTCGATGACATCGGTTATGGTCACCTTGACGTCTGGCGATGACTCGACCAAAGCAGTTACTAGGAACTGGCCAATGAAGCCAGCACCGCCAGTTACTAAGATATTTTGGTCGGGCATTTTTGCTTCGGAAGAGTGTGATCTGGGATGAAGGGGGATGAATATAGATATTAAGCAACTAATAACTCCGTTTCGGGATTCTTCATTTTCTTGGAAACAATCTCTCACATGATGATGTCAATGGAATGTAAAGGATCCTTAGATGCCAGAACCGCAAAACGCGGAGAGAAAAGGGAAAATTTGATGCTATGAATATACACCGATTGCTAGCTTTCATCAATGAACTCTATCCTATTGCTTTCCTCGTTTCTAATATCGGACACATTTGCGAAGCAAAGACGGGAAGCTTCGGAGACCATGCACCTCGAGAATCCGTAACCGCGACCGAACTGTGACTCGTCGATGATGACGACTATTTCGATCCATGAGTCGGCCGGATCGGTCTACCATGCGGGGTTCAAGTGCCATAGAATATACACGAGCAGGGGCCAAAAAAGGCAAGTTGGGGGGTCGATGAACCAATCAGAGATCTGGAACTGCCAAACCCCAATTACCCCGCTGCCCCTCACTGGTCTCGGCTTTCTCTGCGACGCTGATGACGCGGGCAATGAGACAATGAGAATTCGTTTTGTGGTTAAACAGAATATTCGGTATTGATGGATTTGGAAAATAGCTGAACTACTTGTGGTTGCAAATTGCCGGAACTGTAAGTTTCAAGCTTAGGAACATAGATCCTCTGTATCAGGTGAAAGGCTTTCTCAATTTACTTAGTGCTAGAGCTTTTGACCTTACCAAGACACGATAGAAAGTATTGGACCCAAGTGAGAGATTTGAGCAATAATAATCAAAGTATTGAGGAAACACGCAAACTTATTGACTAGCTGGTCAATCAAGCTTAAGTAAAGGAACAGCTATCAAGTCAATAATGTCGACGCCCAAGATGGAATATGTTCGGTAAGCTCATTTCGCAGGCGCAAAATCTTCTACCTTGGCCATTGCCTCCTAGAATGTGGACGATCAATTACATTATACTAACAAGAGCTGTTAAATAGCCTAGGGAAAAGTGGCCTCAAAGTCTCGAAAGTTATTCTGGGATGTATGACTTTCGGGTCGAGTAAATGGGAGGGATCACCCTGGGTTCTCGATGAAGAAGAGAGCTTCAAAATTATCAAGGCCGCTTGGGATAGTGGGATCAATACTTGGGTGAGCCGAAATGCCAACAAGTCACAAAACCATAAGCTTTCACTTGGATTAGGAAATAATTCGACGTTTCTTGACTGACTGTATATTGGGTTACAGGACACAGCAGACATGTACTCCAATGGAAAGTCCGAGGTCATAATCGGCAAGGCTCTCAAGAAGTTCAATATCCCGCGTAGCCAAGTCGTCATCATGTCCAAGATCTTCAATCCAGTTAGTGAGTAAATACTCGGCATAGGCCCTGTCAGCAATCTCTCCGACTATTACTCGATGCCATCACTAAAACAATCAAAAATCAGTGGGCGACGACTCGAGGCCAGCACCTGTCAATGATGGTCCGCTAGTGAATCAAATGGGCTTAAGCAGAAAACATGTCTTCGAGGCTGTTGATAAATGTTTGGAACGCTTAGGAACGGATTACATCGGTAAGGCTCCTGTAACACACTTCAAGCCCCTTTGTTTGAAACCCCAACTTCTCTCACCTGACTGATATCAAATTTCATAGATGTCCTCCAAATCCACCGCCTAGACCGTGAAACAGAGCCCGAAGAGATTATGCGTGCTCTCCACGAGGTCGTCATCAGCGGTAAAGTGCGCTACCTCGGCGCTTCAAGCATGTATACCTGGGAATTCGCACGTTTGCAATACACAGCACAACTCAGGGGTTGGACCGAATTCATCAGCCTGCAGCCATTCTACAACCTGCTATACCGCGAAGAAGAGCGAGAGATGCTCCCCTTCTGCCGTGCCACGGGTGTGGGAGTCGTCCCTTGGAGCCCTATCGCCCGAGGTATGCTGGCTAAGCCACGCGCAAAAGAAGGCGATACAGGAGAAGGTACTGCTACTCTCCGGAGCCAAAGTGACGCGAGGACGAAGAAGTGGTTCGCCGATGCTAATCTCGAGATCGTCGATGCGGTTGAGAAGGTTGCAAAAGATAAGGGGATTAGTATGGCGTTGATTTCTACGGCTTGGGTGTTGAAACAGGGGTGCTGGCCTATTGTTGGGCTTAACAGCGAGAAAAGGGTGCACGAGGCTGTTGAGGCTTTGAGTGTGAAGCTTACGGATGAGGAGTGCGCTTTACTTGAGGCGGGATATCGACCTAGGAAGATTGAGGGGATGTAGGCTTACCTGGCTTGATTTGTTGATATCTTGGGCTCACTCGGAATGGGGCGTCATGTTCTCCTTCGCTTCCATCGTTTAGAAAAGTGAGAAATTTTTAAGTGTCACATTGGAGGAGGGAGCTGAGTCGGGTTGCGATAGTCGTCTATAATGACCTGGTTTCGGCATCGACGGTGTATCATTGCTCGCTTTCATACAAGTATTACTGGGTACCGCTTGAAAATTTAACCAAATGTTGAAGAAATTGCGGCCTCATAAAATCTGAATAGATGATGTATATTCGATGAAATCCGTGTTTATTCTAGGAGTTTGCCCCTAAGATAGTTGCCTGCTTCATGCATGGCACCAAGTACTCAAGTCCAAGACTTTATAAAACCACAAGCAGTTGCTAAGCCTAAACGAAAAGATCCACCTCAACTAGACCCCCAGCTGAATACTGACATTGCATCGAACCGACGGTCTTTGACAGGGGGAGAATATCTGTCGACGAACGGGACTTGGAGCAGGCCGAGCAGTATTTAGCAGACGACGGGGTTGCTGTCAGAGGTCCTATGGCTGATGCCTAGATACTATCTCAAGAACATAAACGGGACGGCAACGACAAACAGAAAACGAGTGTGGTCAGCCATTACCAGATCCCAGCGATCTCGAGGTTGGAGAGGCAACTGACGGTGCTTTTTCCCTGCCCTGGCAATGACAGATGAGGAAGGTCCATCGTCACTCCGAGAAGGCGGATCTACTAGGTTAATGACTACCATAGTGACAGACATGACTACACCTCATGATAGTTAGTAGACGCGGCCTGTTGGGCTGAGAGCTGCGAATCATAATCTCTCTATTAAACTCCAGAAACTATCCACGATGCGGCCTTCTCGTTGGGGTATCGTCCTGTGCAGCGTCCTCGCCGACGACGTACCATGCGATGGGTACGGGGAACTCTGCTTTCTCTTTCCGCCAGACTTGTTGTGGGAGATGACCGAACGACCCAAGTGATCAATTTCGACGACTTTATATATTTTGAGCCGTGAAAGCGGTAATAGACCAACTAGACGTTTATGCCTAGGATATGAGGAAGATGAACTGTTAAACAACATATGAAGTTTTGAATAATATACATATACTTTATAGATATTTTGAGATTGATCCGGACGTATGTGCTCCTTCCGTTTCTTGCTGAGTCTAAATATGTTCGGGGATAAACCTCGCAAGTCGGCTCCCTTACTCATAGAATAGCGCATTTCTTGAGTAATTGACCATTACGAATGTTGCGATTCGTTATGAAATTCTGTATGCCGGAACTTACCGGCTGTTCTCCGAGTTGCGATACATGCTATATGTGCAACGGCTTGCAGGGAACGTGGAGGAGCACTCGCCTCTCACCCGAATATCGTAGCAACGAAACTTACTTGCGGTAACGTCGGCAAGTTCACTCGACTCACAGCCAAGTTCGAACCTCAATATTCCGGAGTCTTCGGAGGCAGCAGCGATTTCCTATAACCGACTCTCCACACCGGAGGGGTAGGCTGTGTAACGGGGTTAGGTAACGTCTTCCCCGAGTGCACGTCCATGATCTCAGACCCGTGGGCCGCGGGCAAACTAGCAGAGGCTAAAGTGTTGCAGTATCAAGTTGCCACGGCAGAGGCGGCTTGTAAGAAGTCTCTCTCTTCTACGAAGGATGGTGCGTGGTGGTACATCGGCAAGGAGTTGGGGTTGGATAATGGCAAGATGTTTAATATGGGGAAGCCGGATCCTGAGCTAAAGGTTGATGAAATGCAGTGGTCTGGTGATACGATAAAGATCTTGGTGGGTGTCGAAAAAAGATATCTGGAACAGTAGTAGCTTGACTTTCTGGGGAATCTGTAAATAGACTTCATAGATATAAACTTGGCCAACTTGATAGATTTAAAGCAAGGATCTTGAAACCCCTTTTCTGGTGTATCGCACTGCATGAACCGCGGGACCGTTCTTTGCATTGGATAATTCCGTCACACATGAACTACCGGCATTTAAACGTGAGGAGGCTATAGAGTAAAGGTTCTGGTGGCTTGAAAGAGTTCATCGTGAATTGACTTTGTGATTACTCAGTCAGGCCAGCAGGAGGAGGTGCAGTTGCCCACTGGCCAGTCACACATGTAAAATTCCAGACCGCCAAAAGACGTGAAGAAAGCACTTTCGACATGCTGCAGATCTCCGGTCTATTGCCACATCTTAGACATCTAGACCAATTAGCGTGAGTGAATATTTCCAGGGCCTTGCCGATATCGCCGTGACTCGTTTTAGTTGGATGGTCCAGTTAAAACCGGTAGTACCGAATAACTCAGGGTTTTTTTCTACGAGCATGCCTACCATTCTGAAGTATGTACATGACATATGTGCTAAGCAATTGAATTAATTGGAATTAAAAATCACATGCCGTGATGTTTTCTTGGACCATTACCCATGTAAGTAGGTGAGTTCCTCTCGGACTTTCCATGGGCATCATGCCCGTCCAGATTTTGCTAGCACGGCACTCATCAATGGCCTGGATCTTGAGGGGCAGAGTAGTAAGAGAGACGGAGAGAGGTATGGAATACATCGGGAACGATTCAGAAGAGCCGATCATCCAATTGGCTCGCTATTCATCCACGGTAAGCCAACCCCACAAAGTCTGGATGTTGTACCTGGTACGCGCATATAGCTCATGCGCCAGTGGGGAAGACGATGCGGAATAGCACCCATGCCTGCCGCCGAAGATCGCTGGCCCCTAGGAGTCAAGAGACTCACCACCAAACCCCACAACTCTATTATAGCAGAGCTTTCTCTTTTTTTCTGCCACTCAATTGTGTCCTCGAATCAACCCGCCCTGGCCATATCTGCACGCCGCCATTGTTTGGAAGGAACGAACATAACATAGAAGAGGCTTCGTAACCTCTAGACAACCAATTCGTCACTCTCTTTCGTTTTTTTCTTCCTATTCTTTCTGGATCACAGCTCTACATCTATTGCTTTACCCTCGAACAATCTCCCCTCCATACTTCCATCATGCTCCGATCGAGACAAGCAGCCAGGGCCGTCAAGGCTTTAGCGCAAACATCACGACAACAACAACGGTCTTTCGTTGCCTCGTCCACCGCCCTTCAATCCACCAAAAAGACTCCTAGCGCCACCCGAAACCAAACAACATCAGCCGCGTTTGCTGCGTAGGTATTATTAAGTCATTTTGTTGTTAAATAGTTTCCTAACATAGGTACGATATAGCCAAACGAGAGACCTCCCCGCGGCCGCTTTCAACACGAGTGATGCGAAAGATCGCGAGCATGTCCAGCCCCTCGTCAGTCCTCGTGGCCCAGAAATGGACGAATCGTATGTCGTTGTGCCCACGAAGAGACCAAAATAATAGTAAAGGCTAATTGGATGTAGATTCATCGGAAAGACTGGTGGCGAAATATTCCATGAGATGATGCTTAGGCATGGCGTAAAACATATATGTATGTCTCTCAAACTTTGGGTCGCCTCTAGACTTGATGTCTTGGTATCTAATATCGACTGCTTTCAGTTGGATACCCTGGTGGAGCCATTCTTCCCGTTTACGATGCCATCTATAATTCGAAACACTTCGACTTCATCCTTCCCAAGCACGAACAAGGCGCTGGACACATGGCTGAGGGCTATGCTCGTGCTTCCGGCAAACCTGGCGTTGTTCTTGTCACATCTGGCCCCGGTGCTACGAATGTCATCACACCCATGCAAGACGCCCTTTCCGACGGCACACCAATGGTTGTCTTCACTGGCCAGGTTGTCACGAGTGCCATTGGCAGCGATGCCTTCCAAGAGGCCGATGTCATCGGAATTTCGCGAGCCTGTACCAAGTGGAATGTAATGGTCAAGAATATTGCCGAATTACCTCGACGGATCAATGAGGCCTTCGAGATTGCTACGTCAGGACGGCCCGGCCCCGTCCTTGTCGATCTACCCAAAGATGTGACAGCTGGTGTCCTGAGAAAGGCTATTCCCACGACATCTGCCTTGCCAGGTCTTCCCAGTGCCGCAGCCCGCGCCGCTATGGACGCCACAGAGAAGCAAACGGCTATCTCCATCAAGCGTGTTGCTGATCTCATAAACATCGCCAAGAAGCCTGTGATCTATGCCGGTTTCGGAGTTATTTCCTCTGGCAACGGCCCTAAGCTCTTGAAGGAATTGGCAGACAAAGCCTCCATTCCCGTTACTACTACCCTTCAAGGTCTAGGCGCTTTCGATGAGCTCGACGAAAAGTCCCTGTACATGCTCGGAATGCACGGCTCAGCTTTTGCCAACATGGCTATGCAGGAAGCTGATCTTATCATTGCTCTAGGAGCTCGATTTGACGACCGAGTGACTTTGAGCGTAAGCAAATTCGCTCCTGCTGCGAAGGCCGCCGCTCAAGAGAAACGTGGTGGTATCGTTCATTTCGAAGTGCTGCCGAAAAACATTAACAAGGTCGTTCAGGCCACCGAGGCTATTGAGGGCGATGTAGCTCAAAGTCTGACCCAGCTGCTCCCGCATGTGGACATTAAGACCATGGCAGAGCGCTCGGAATGGTTCGACAAGATCAACAGCTGGAAAGAGAAATGGCCCATGAACAACTTCGAGCGCACGGAGAGACCAGGAAAGATCAAGCCCCAGGTTCTCATCGAGCAGCTCAGCAAATTGACTGCCGACCGCAAGCAAGAGACAATCATCTCCACAGGTGTTGGACAACATCAGATGTGGACGGCACAACACTTCCGATGGCGACACCCCCGAACCATGATTACCTCCGGCGGTTTAGGCACCATGGGCTTCGGTCTACCCGCTGCCATCGGTGCTAAAGTTGCTCGTCCTGAAGCGTTGGTCATCGATATCGATGGCGATGCCTCATTCAATATGACTCTCACAGAACTTTCCAGTGCTTCTCAATTCAACATTGGCGTCAAGGTCATTGTCTTAAATAATGAAGAGCAGGGCATGGTCACCCAATGGCAAAACTTGTTTTACGAGGATCGCTATGCGCACACTCACCAGCAGAACCCCGACTTCATGAAGCTCGCCGATGCCATGGGTGTCCAACACCGCCGACTTGTCAAGCCGGAGGATACTGTCGATTGCTTGAAATGGTTGATTGACTCTGAGGGACCAGCCCTTCTCGAAGTCATGACTGATAAGAAAGTACCCGTCCTTCCTATGGTACCTGCAGGGTCAGCTTTACACGAATTCCTTGTATGGGATGGCGAGAAGGATAAGAAGCGCAGAGAATTGATGCGCGAACGGACGGGTGGTCTGCACGGCTAGTGGTGTTTATCGGGGTTTTCTTATTGTTGAACATGGCGGCGTTTTGTTTCTTTACGTATACCATCATGGGCATGAAATGGATGTTCAAAAATTACCAGAAAGGTTTATGCTCGGTGTCACAAAAAGGGAAAGAGACAAGTAAATAAGCTGCTCCATTTATTGCATGCGGGTCATTGTCTTTACGACCTTCGGGGGTTATCTAGTATCTATCTAGCTGCTGTATGTAAATTAATCATTGCTTCCAGCCTCAAATGGACATATTGGTTGGAGATGCATGTCTATTATAATCTTAACTTCAATGGCGGCAGCGTGTCTCACCAAGGCTCTTTTTGCAGCATGGTCGATATGTTCGTCATTAAGATTTTCAGTCACAATTACCAAGACTGCGTCATAGGAAAGAAATAGAAGGTTTTGTGATATTCAGTGGCCTAGTGGGATATCTAGAGATAGAGAAGTTTCCCACTCTCAAACGCCATTCCCCTGTCCCATTATTCCCGTCGTAGTAATACAAAGGTCGAGCACCTAACTGAACTTTATCTCATTCTGTCTCTCTTTTTTTGTTGTTTTCTGTTTGTGGCGTTGAGAGTTTGATTCGTGAAGTGTAGAAATATGCTGACTGCCTTAGGTGTTAGTATTGATGGGTTCGAAAGGGGGAATGAGAGTCAAGGGTGGACCATACCCAAGGCGGGGTGCCTGGTCAGGCAGGAAGAAAGGTAGCGGTGGTGAAGTTGTTTGGCTTATTTTCCACAGCCGGCGCAGTTGCAGCTAGAGCCGCAGGTGCAGGCGCTGCTCGAGCCTTGGCATCCGCAAGTGTTCATTTTGTTGGTTGGTGATTGGTGGTGGTTATTGTGAGGGTGTTTGATAGTAATGGTTGGTTTTTTGACTTGAGTGTCTTGTGTGTGTGTGTGTGTGTGTGTGTTTGGTGGTGGATGAGAAGAAAACGAAATCTGAGTTTACGGGAAGAATTAGACTATTATATACTCGAGAACGCGATAAAGAAAACGCCTGCGAGATTTGTGCCTGTTTTGCGTGATTAGTGCATGGTTGCGTGGTTTGTGCCTTGCGCTATTAGTGCGGTGCCACTGACTAACAATTACGGAATACTATACAAACGACTGGAAAGTTCCTTTGCGTGCTTTGTGCGGTAGGTACGGGTTGTCCTCACCCTGTGCCACGAAAAGCTTGTTTCATTGTTGGCGCTGACTTGGTGACTAAAGGTGAGAATTGCTCCTGGTTGCTTGCGTTAAGGTTTGCGCGGATTGTGCTGATCATGACGACGGGGTGGCGGGTGGATGATGTTTTTGGGGTTCTTTGTACCTGACTTGAATTCATTGATGTTTTATTATTAATCTTTCCTGATCTGTCTTACGTTCTTTCGTCATGTGGCAAATACGGATGTTGAGATAAGGAAGATCTTGACTTTGAGTAGTCAACATGCATCTTACAAGCCTTCTGGAGCACTTATCATCTCTCAGATGCCTCGAGATCACTCTTCATCCTCGGGTCAGGCGTGACCTAGAGCGACACTTAGCTCGAGACTTTATTTCATCAGTGACGATAAGCGTGGCCGATAGCTTTGGTATCTATCAGTGATAACCCTCGTTATCGGCAATGATACCAGCTTTTAAGCTTGATTGCTATCAAGATATGCAGCTATGTGGATTGCGGTACTAGTTGGGAGGCTTCTTGAGTCATGCTATTCTTGACAATATGCCATATTCCATTCGCTTCATTGATTAGGGGTGATAGCACTGAGCTATCGCACTGTAAGATATGGAAATCGTTGGTCGATAGACCACTACCTTTGGGTTGACACGTCTTGTTCACTCATTATGCTAAGACAACTTCAGGTATCCTCTTATGAATTATGTATTATTAAGTAATTGTGTATTTTGTTAATACACCGCTCAACAAGGATCCTATCTCGTGTTCCAACAGGACAAAAGCATAGGTTAGAGATTTGGCGAACAGGATATCCAGTACCAGGAGCCTCCTTCCCTCAACCCCTTCACGGATCTTATTCCGTGATACCTATCGCAGTGCATGAGGTAGGCCACGTCTTGCTCAGAAGCATGCTGCAATAGCTTATGCATTTGATCTCGGGAACGCCATGGTCTGTGAAGTTGTCCATATTGGCGCAAGGCGTGTATAAGCGTCCGATGGGTTCTCCGTAGCACGCCGACTTGTCCTCCAGCGTCGCTCCGAATGCGTACCAGCGTATTAATCCGTTGTTCGGTACCTCGATATAGACGCTCTGGGTTTCGTTCTTCACTGTTCATGGGAATATTGCGTTAGGCTTTTATTCTAAATTTTGATATTCCACAGGTGATGACGGAGGTAGCTGGCGGATGTATCGTGACAAAGGATATCTAGTAGGCAGAAGAGGGTGGAAATGGAATCAACACAGATGACTAGTACTTACTTGCAACCTGTTGAAAGCCTGACCCGTCAAAAGTACCTATCGGTTTGCCTCCGCAGTCTCTCTCTGGGAATTGGTATGCCAGTAAATGCTTCCAAGCCGTAGAGACCGCGACCAGGGCGAGAAGGGTGAGAAGTCTCGTCAAATACATCTCCAACTTTTGGTAATAGCGGTTCCGATGATCTGATTAAACAGCACCAGTGGACGCAAACGCAGTCGTAGAAATGAGAGTTATGTATGCAGGTAAGTAGGCAAGTAGGCAGGAGTTTTTCAAGAAGCCGTTAAGAGCATTGCTATCTCTCCGAGAACATAGAATCACCAGGCCATTGGTCCCAGCGGGGACAAAGGGAGATAAATGAGTGCCTGGACTTCTTACTCATCTCGATGCAAATGCTCGAAAGACCTCGTAACAAAGGCACAGTGGCAATGTAACGTAAGAAAAATGCGTATGGGTTGGACAAAGGGCGGACAGTGTGCCTCACAATAGCAAATGGCAGATGGATCGATATGGAGACAGGGATGCGCGTGCCCATCTACAAGTCCAATACGAATGCTTGTTTGAATCGTATTCGAGAATAATATGCCAAATGGCATACATGCAAGTAAAATCCCGAGTGTTACTCCCTGCCTGCCTGCCTTATAAGGATCGTTTACGTGTGGTACGGGTACTATATCTGGAGGGGCAATGCGCGGCAACGCCAGGTTTCGGGGTCGCACGGGTTCCGATCCCGAGAACAATGAGGTATTCCCGCTTATTCATCGATATATATATATTGTTCATAGGCTCTTTTGACGGTTTCCCCTGATACTGTTTGCCATATATTCCAACTATTATTAACCACGAACTCTTGAAGCTTAGGTCCTTTGTTAGATACTACCAGCTCTAAAGAGGCGGCATGGCAGCCTCGGCAGAGAAGGTGTCCTTCGAAAGCGAACGAGTTTGGAGCAGCTCCTTCAAGCGGCGTAAGACACTTTTTTTTTTTTTTTTTTTTTGATAGCAAAATGTTTGGAACACTCAAGGATCATAAATATCTTGATTTCTTGAAAAGGAAGAGAGAGTGAATTCCATAGTGTTGATTAAACTGACGTCATGGCGGAGCTGGCATCTGATGTTCCGTGAGCCGGTGATGTACTCACATGTTAAGCCTCAAGAGGTATGATCTGAAGGCGAGGCAGTTGTCGACTTACACGATGTCTACAAAACAACACAGAAAGTAACTTGGATACTATTTGGGGGACATGACGCCCCATTATGCACATGGTGCGGCTGATAGCATTTTCCCTATCGGCTATGATGTGAGGTAGATCCTTTCGTGGAGGGGTCGAGCAGGGTTTAGGGTGTTCAATAATGCATTGTATTTCGCCGGAAACACTCCGTCAAGTCTCGTGACGATTTGTCAAATAGGAAAACCGACAGCGGAGATGTTCGACTGAAAATTTAATAGCTGTTTTCCATTACTTACTCATAAATGTGTTCTGAATGAATTATCACTTTCCTGACATCATTAATCAAGGGAGTGGTGAGAGACCTCGTTAAACCTGCCCCTCCAACACAACGCGGGGTCCTCAGTCTAATTGCCAAACGAAGCGGGGTGCTTCAAGTGACATTTCTTGGCTCGCGCATCGTCAAATCGTAAAACTTGAAACGCAATTGAAAGAGAAAAGAACTTTTCACGATGTCGGGACCGGTGCCCACTGTCGCTGCGCTGCAGGACATCTACACCAACCAGGCTCTCGCAGACCAAGGTGTGCGATGGAATCGGCTTCTCGAGAAGTTCCAAGCCACCTATGGCAGTCCGGCGCAATTCGTCGCGCGATCCCCGGGCCGCGTCAACATCATCGGCGAACACATTGATTACTCTCTCTACTCATGTCTGCCCATGGGGATCACCCCGGACGTCATCATCGCTGTTTCAACCGATGTCTCACCCGCCGTCGAGGGCACATACAAAGTCGAGGTCGCGAACGTCGATGCCACGCGATTCCCCACTCGCGAGTTCGATATCCCCTACTCGGGTGTTGAAATCGATGCGACGAACCATGACTGGACTAACTACTTCAAATGCGGGCTGAGAGGAGCCTTGGAGTTACTGCAGAAGAAGCATGGCTCTGATTTTAAACCTACCAGCATCCGAGTTTTGATGGATGGCACAGTCCCTGCTGGTGGTGGTCTCAGCTCGAGCGCTGCTTTTGTCAGCACGAGCGCGTTGGCTGTGATGGTTGCAAATGGTGAGAAGGACATCGACAAGAAGGAGCTCACTGAGGTTGCCATCGTCAGTGAGCGCGCTGTTGGCGTGAACTCTGGAGGGTAAGTGACATCTCGTCTAAAAGAGTAGATCTCATCCTTACTGAGATTTTGTACAGCATGGACCAGTCGGCTTCAGTTTTCTCAGAGCGGGGATCTGCTTTGCTGGTTTCCTTCACACCTTCGTTGTCGGCACGGCCGGTATTCTTTCCCAAGACTGATCCTGAGTTGTGTTTCATGGTGGTTCAGTCCTTCGTCACTTCAAACAAACAAGTCACCGGACCTATTCATTACAATCTACGTGTGGTGGAGTGCAGCATGGCCGCCGATTACCTCAATACCAAATTGTGCCCGGCTGGTACCAAACTTCCCAAAGATGCAGGTCCTCTTGGAGTATCACTTCGTGGATTCCATGACAACTACTTCAAAGGCTCCGAGAAGTCAATGGTCGAGCAGCTCAATGAGCTGATCGAGCTTACTAAGAAGACCCTAACTCAAGAACAGGGCTACACAGTTGAGGAAGTAGCTTCTGGCATCGGTATCTCTGTCGACGAGCTCAAGTCCCGTTACATGTCGAGTTTCCCTGTTCGCGGCGAGTACTTCAAGCTCCGACAACGCGCTTTACACGTTTTTACAGAGGCTCTCCGAGTTCTTTCCTTCCTTTCTCTGCTGGAGACTCCCTCACAAGCACCCAACTCTACAAACTCCATCGAATACAACCAACAACTCGGGAAGCTTATGAATGAGACTCAGGACTCCTGCCGCGACTTATACGAGTGCAGCTGCCCCGAGATCGATGATATTTGCCAAATCGTCCGTGATGCCGGAAGCTATGGCAGTCGACTGACTGGTGCTGGATGGGGCGGATGTAGTGTTCACCTAGTACCTGCGGACAAGGTCGACCAGATCAAGAGCGCTTTGATCGAGAAATACTACTCTAAGAGGCAGATTAGCGATCAGGACATGGAGGGCGCTATTATCGTCAGCCGGCCTATGAACGGAAGTGCCATCTATATGGTCGATGGCGCTGTTGTCTAGTATCACCATCGGCGCTTCAAAACAAAAGAAATTTTAGAAAATTCAGCTTCTCAGCGAAACTTGATCGAGGGCAGCACGATTCTTATTCTACCTTGTGATTCTTCCGGGGTCTCTTCAAGAGCCAGATACCTAATGTAATTGTATCCCAGGCAAATACCTAAGAGTGGCATAAGTAGTATACAGAGAAGAGAAGGAGGCTTGCAAAGCCGTGAAAGCAGAGATCAGCACCAGGAATTAGTCTCAGCGAATGTCTTAAAAGTTTGACTCAGCCGTGATCTGCGAGCCTGAAGCAACGCCGACGTTGTCAACGACAATAGTCTTTCCAGAAGTGCTAGTCACGCGAACGGTAACTGTATCAGTACCAGTACCGGACGTGATCTCAAAGAAATTGAAGTCCTGGCGCTCGGTGCTCTGGAACGTGCTCCCGCCGTCCGTCGAGACCTCGAGCGATGCGACCGGCTCGTTCGAGTTGACGACCTGCATCGAGAAGAAGTATTGTGACGTGCCGGATTTATTGTGTAATACTAGTGGTGAGGTGATGCCGCAGGCTACGGGCGTGTATGATGTGGCTAGCAGACCCGCTGATAAGGGCGAGAGGACTTCAAAAGCGTTTTCGAAGAGATCCAGATGCCCGGCATCACATTCGGGACACTCGTCGACGACCTAGCCTGAGTGTGAGTATCATTTCCATCTTCCCGTCCTCGTTCTCCTTTGTTGATGAGAGAGAGAGAGAGTGGACGGTGATTTTCTTTCAAACTGTGTCACTTACCATGACGAGGATCGACTTCCCGTTCGCTGTCACCTCGAGACAGGCGCCACATTCCGCTGCCGAGTCCCATGCCGATCCCGAAAAGGCCGTGCCGAAGATCCCGGCCGGGAGTGTGTAAGTGCTAAATGAGCACTGGAACAAGTTTATTTGTCAGATAAGTCATTTGCGGTAGTTTGATCTGAGATTATTTCATACCGTTCCTCCACTTAAGTTTCCCCCATAAAATGTCGACGTTCCTGTGATTGCAGCCGAGGAACTCACGGCAGTGCCGGTCGGTGTGGCCACTGGCGCAGTGGATGATGTCGAGGTTGCTGAGGTTGCTACGGTTGTTACCACGGCAATTGTCGTCGGCTCTAAGGCGGCAGAAGTCGAGGCTTCAGGAACGATAGACGTTGAGGTTTTGGAGACAGATGAAGTCGAAGAGGACTCAGCAACGACTGTCGAAGATGCGGTTACAGTCACGTCGACAGTCACAGTCTTGGGGTGGGTTGGACAAGCGAGTGAAAATGGCACAGCCAAGAGAGCAAATACAGCTACGTTGGTCTTCATCTTGGATGGAGGAGTAAAAGACAGCCGAGCTTGGGAAGAATAGAATGGGATAAAACCTTTGTTCAGAAAGTCTACTAGAAAGACAGACGCGAAACGAAGTGAAAACGAATGTTTAACTTATTCTAAAGAACGGCAGCGCAGAAGCAAAGAAAGGAATCCAAGGAGATGGATGAAGATCTCTCAAGACATGACGACGTCGATTGGGGCGTGGGAGTCTTATATGAAAAGAACAGTCGAGGCGGCGGATACCCTTCCTACAACATCAATTACTATTAGGTCAGTGCCTCCTTACCTAGGGGGTAGGATATTGACAATAGCCCCCTTCTCAATCTACTAGATGGAAAGCTGCGTGAGATCACGGAAGACTCCATGGAGTTAGGCGGCCGTGCATCTTTCTGGTAGCAAGTGAGGCGAAATGGTGATTAAGGAGCCAGGCAGTGGATTGCGCTCCACGTGGTGGAGGCGTCTCACATCTTTGACTCGCGCTCCTATAGAATTCCAGTACGAGAGAATGTTAACGATAGATAGTATTGTAGCGTAGTCCTGAGGTCGTTCGGGCAAGCGAGGTTTGTAACCGCTTTGACCCCCTTTTGCACCATCCCCCCATTTGCACCACTTAAATTAGCTCATTTCCCGTAGACCTCTTTAACAAAGAACGCGTTTTTTACCAAAACACTATACAAATTCGTTTTTTTAAAAATACTATTATGGCTGATTTTAATATATATATAAATAAAGCTCTAGAAGCTGTTAAAAATAGGCAATTTCTACGTTTTGTAACAGCTAATTATAGCGTTATATATTTTATATTTTTATGGCGCTTTTACGATATATAATTATATTAATTAAATATTATAATATTATAAAGGTTTATTTTGGAATAAAAAATTATAATATTTAACTAGATTTTGGCTAAAAAAACTGTAAAGCGTATATTTACGAAAAAACTCGTACATAGATTTGTTTAGGCAATTTTAATATCGAAAGCAAAATAAAACTTTTAAAAAAATACTAAATTAACGGCTTTTTTAACCGTTATTTAAAATTTAAAACAAAAGTTAGGTATATCATTAATAATATATATATATATTATACAAAAAACGATACAATTTACAAGTTTTATAAATTTTTCGCCGCCGTTTACGTAAAATATAATATTTATTTCGAAAATAAATATAATATAAATAAAACTAATACTTAAAAAAGCAAAAATAAAAGTACTAAAATTATTAAAACTTCGTTAATATATTATATATATTTTATTTATAGTTAAAATATAAAATAGATAATTTTTATTAAATATATAAATTTAGTTAATATTATTAATAGTTTATTATTATTTTTAGTAAAAAATTGCTATAAATATAGTATTTTTTATATAATAATATATTAAAATAATTATATATTTATATTATAAAAAAATAGTTTAATTTTATTATTACTAATAAATAATTAGAAAAGATTTTTTTAAAAAAAAATAAAACCGGCAAATAATACGTAATATTTACTAATTTTCAATAGCTATTTAATATATATTTTTCTAGAGTTTATATTTAAATATTAAATTTAAAAAATATATATATTATATTTACTAATTTATATTTTTAATAATTTTTAGCTATTTGATATAAATATTTTTTTAATACTAAAATATTATTATTATAAGTATTTTAATCGATTTATTATATATAAAATAATAATACTAATTTATAAACGTAAAATATTAAAAATATATATTTATATTTAAAAATAAATATTTATTTTATATAATATTTAAATAAAATAGTAATATATAAATTTATAGCTATTAAATTTAATATATAGTTTTAATAATTAGATAAATACGCTAGCAGATATAAAAAAAAATCCTTTAATTAATACACTTTTTTTAAAGTTTTCTAAAATATATATTATTATTTTATAAAAAGCAAAAAATATATAAAATTAATTTTAAACCGTTACTACTATAAAAAACGCTTTTTTATAAAATTAACGTCTATTAATAAATAAAATAAATAAATCTATTATTATATTAGTTATAAAATTAGCTTATAAAAAAACTAAAAATATATATTTAAAGATAGAATTATAAAAATATAAACTTAATAAATAATAAAATATTAAAATAAATTTAAATTATATATTTATTAATTTCCGAAAAATTCGTATAGCCTAAAAAAAGCGTAAAAAACAAATTAAGCCATTAAACTTGAATATATAAACAAAAATAAATATTTACATAAAATATAAACCTCGAAGTAGAAAAAAAACAAAAACTAAGCAAAAATAGTTTATAAAATTGATTTATATATATTAATTAACTTGCTATACTATTTTAAAATTAAATATATCAATTAGTATAAATAGTGTAAATAGGGGGGTGGTGCAAAAGGGGGTTAAAGCGGTTAGTTAGCTCTTGTAATTTACCTTAGACGACGGGGCAGCGCCGCCGGAGACCAGGGGTTGTTTCTTGTCGAGCCGGGGTTGCGGGAGCGGGCAGCACTCGAGATTCCCGGGCTAGGCTCGATGAGGTCCATGTTGCGTATCAATGATACGAGTCGATCATATGATTTTGAGATGACATATATAATATTAGTGATTGGAAATGCGGCTTGAATATATTGTTGCTGTATGTAAGGTTGATATCATATTGACGGAGATCATCCGATAGGCTGGTCTGATTGATGTTGCCGTGTGATATACAGGTGCACCCCTGAAATAATGGCACTTTCTCCACTGCGATTCTACCTCCGACAGTCAGGAAGTATTATTTTCAACGAGTTCCAAAATAACCATAAAAAATTAAAAATCAGCAACAATTCGACAAAATCTTTGAAAAAATTCAAATCTCAAATTAAAAAAAAAGGTATAGCTTTTTCGCGTCGTAGGTTCTTATAATATTGATCTATATTTTAGTACAGAGGAATATAGCCGCTGTAATTTTCCACTGCGGAAAGTGCCATTATTTCAGGGGTGCACCTGTAGGTAGGCAAAGGCAGTGTTAGGCTGTGTTCTGAGCAGACGATATAATACAATGAATTCTTGTTATAAGCATCTGAAAGTTTTGCGAGGGGACTTATTGGGAATCATATCATATGGGTTGCTCTAGAAAAGCGGTGATGCTTCCTTTTTCGTAGCTCCATTTGCACAACGCTCTTTAAAGTTGTGCACTTGACCTTGAGGTTGCAATCTCCTCATCGGATGCATGCTCGTGTCCGGCGGCTGTGAGGACCTAGTATCCTTATCTCAGGACTGATTTGCCGAGTTGCACCTTTTAAACCCAAGATTCCGCGGTCTTAATCCTTTGGGCTTTTCTTCTCCTTCCCCTTGGTTTTCAACAAATAACAATCCCGTATAACAAGTACTCTCAAAAACAGTGAAACCATGCCTGACCAGAAGTCTTCCTCTTCAAAGGGTAGCGGCTCCACAAGCTCTAATGAACGATCGACTTACCAGCTAGCCAAAGACGCGGGCTTCAAAGACGTCCGCGCTGCTGGTTACGCCTATGGAATCAAGATGCACGAACCCGAGGGGTACGACGAGATTAACAATATCCTGCACGAGTCCGCGAGGCAAGAGGGCAATAGCCATGGAAGCAGCAGTGGCAGTAGGAAGTAAAGGTTCGGATCTCTCCATTTATATCATTGTTAATAGCCGTGGATTGACATTTATCTAGAGCCTGTCATCGGAGGCCACGATGGCAAAGGAAATTGATAGCAATGTTGCTTGAGCAAGTGGCCATTCATCAAGGGCAAATTCATTCTGGAAGTACATTTTTGTCTAAGGGCGGGATATCATCAAAACGCCAGGTTCAATTGTGCAAGGGGTACCATGGTACACAAATGTATGTACCTTATAAGGGACAATAACACCGCTGGTCCACAACAGCGATGAATGCTCTCCCTCCCTTGGTCGTTTGGCCGAGGGGTATGGTGACGGGTTCGCATCGCAGGAATAAACGAGGATAGATACCCTAGAGTTATTGAGTTTTTCCAGTCAGCGGTCTTGAAGCAGCGCGTACTCCCAAGGTCCTCCTGAGGTCCGCGGTTCGAGTCAGCTACCTCTCATTCCGAGGATTCTTTTTTGCTTTTTTTTTTCCACCTAGTAAATGAATATTTTCAATTGCTACTTTGTAGTTTAAATAAAACAGGCAGTAAATCTATATTCCAAGCTTAGAAAAGACCACAATCAGGAGAAATCCACATGTTCGTTGCTAAGGAGGTCATCTCAGAGATTACTGCCAGACCGACAAACATATTAGGAATTCGGTCAAGAATGAGACATCGCAATCATTTGTCTGGTCTTGAGTACCCTATATATACCAGATGGAATGATGGTTGTAAATGAGGACCCAACCGATCCGGCTCTCCTCTCAAGTGTCTCTTAGAAATGGACGCAATCCGGCTACAGTTCCACGCTCGCCACATATGGTTGAAGACTTGTCAGTGTGGACGACCGACACACGAGCACTTTGCTTCTCGTGGTGCCTCTGAGCCGCGGAAATAGGTAGCTGGATCCAGGCAAGATTTCCAGATCTCCAAATATAAATTCTCCGTAACAATTCTACACAAAACTTCGTACTACCTAGCACTTATGATCTCACCACCATCGCCGGGACCCCTTTCCATATCACCAACACCATATTCAGGCCCCATTGTGCCGTTCTCTTTCCTGGCCACACCATCAAACCCAATAGCCCGCCGAGCCGCCGCCGAGGTCGCGTTCGCGGCAATCTTGGCCCGTTGCCGCTTGAAATACCGATTTATCATGAGATACGCCACAGCGCTGCCTACGACGAGAAGCACGAGCACAACGATGATGGTGATGAGGCCTGGACTTCCCGAATGTGATTGGGAAACAGGGGCTGACGTTACTCGTGGAAGGGCCGGAGCTGGCATCACTTCTCTTACGGGCTTTATCCTTAAAGGCGCTGTTGGGGGTGGTGTTAATGGCGGTGAGGAGGGGGACAATGTGATATTCGATTTTTTTTTTGGAGCGTAAGTTTCGGGATTGTTCTCCTATTCAGATTTTCGATGTGTTATCTCAAATGTGTTATAATGTTCTGGATTCTATTGAACACTCTATTGTATCTGTTTGAAACGCAATGCGCATGTGTTTCTATGCGGGTTATGAACTCGATGAGCCGAATGGTGGACTTGGGATTGTTTGCTGCTATGATCCAAGAAGGAAGAGCTTGTCCGCGAGGCAAATGCCTGACAGCCAATGATTCTTAGGGTCAAAGAACTCATCGACTCGAGATCAGGTGTTGAGGCTTTGTCCTCGCGGCGGTATAAACTTGTCTTTGTCCCGCTGTCTAGACTTCTTTCAAAGTATGTCTCACAAGTAGGCATCCCCCTATCCGGACAGAAAGACAGCACTGGCATGAGCACACGGATCTGAGAGATTGGTATGATTTGACAAGGCTTCGTATTAACATCAGTCTATCCTAATTACACCCGTATTTCATATTCATATATGCATTGCGACACATCTTCTGGCGCGTTCCAGCGCTTGGGCTGCGCGAGTGTCGTGTTTTCATCCGATCGTACAGTCTTTCTACATCTCTCGTGTCATTAAATTATATCTTGGGATGGAGGCTGTCCTCAAGACGAGCCTTTGGGCGAGCGTTGATAAAGCTCAACCAGTCAAGTTGTCGAAAGATCGACTATTGTAAATTTTCATACGCGAAATGAAGGTTGTAGATAGTCGTGAGAGATCATGAGTGTTTTGCAGATCGGTCGGCTAGAGTACCGTTCCATGGAGGATAAGTCTGTTGAAGATCTGGTCAGTTATGTGATTGGAGAGGTAGAGGCGCAATAAACCTTACAGTGTGCCATTGACCGTCGTCGTAGGTTTTGCTTGTTGTTGAGGTCCAACTCCAGACTGGCGCAGAGGTCGTGAGACTGGTGGTCGAAGTCTCGCAGCTCGTGGTGCTAGAGTAGATGGTGGTGGACAGCGTTGTGGAGTTGATTGAGACCGAGTAGCTCGGATAGCTCGAGACTGAAGTGTATGATGTCGATGGTATCGCTGTGCTGGTTGAAAAGCTTGATGTTGAATAGCTGGTTGTCGATGTGACTGAGGTCGAAGATGGTGTTGGAGCTGTGGTCGACGATGGTGTGAGAGTTGTAGTCGAAGATGGTGTTGGAGTTGTGGTCGAAGAAGGTGCTGGCGTTGTGGTTGAGGATGCTGTAGTGTAAGTCGCAGTTACTGTCGTCTCAACTGTCTGAGTTGTAGGCTCGATATCGACGATGGAGACAGTTTCAGTCGGAGCAGTCACTGTATCTGTGACGGTCGGCGTCGAAGTCTCCGTGACCGTGGTGATCGAGGAGGTTTCAGTCACAGTCACCGCGGTCGACGAGCCTCCATTGATCGGCACGATTGAGTACGGAGCACGTGCAACAATTGTTTCACTGGGTGATCTCTTCCATGAGAAAAATGGAAGAGCGGAGGAATAACCGCAAAACGAGGAAAGCGAGAACAGCAAAGAGATAGGAAGATTGTGATGCATCTTGATCAGTTGTCGCCAGCTTGAGATGATGATACTTCACAGGACGGGAATGGAACTGGCGATTGAACAACAACAGCGATCTGCAAGATGATGCACAAAGGAAGAACCTACATGGGACTTACCATTGGGAGCAGCATGATTTTATTTGAGCCCATAAAAATGCCAATATTCAGAGGTTGGGAGTTGAGCGACCAATCTGTGTCGCAATACAAGGAAACATGTGATGGACTACCTTAGTGGTGGGGTGGGAGTTTGAAAGTTGTTAGGAGGCTGGGTGGTGGGTCGGACAGAATGCGACAGAGTTCTGATTGGTCATTTTCTCTTACAAGCCACCCGATATATCTCTTTACGGGATTAGCGCCTCTAAAGCCACACACGCTAAGTTGTTCCTGCATTAGCGTGGTCCTCGACCCTTCAGAACCCATTATCTCATCTATTATTCTGGCGACAGATGAGTTTCATTTAACTGATGTGCAGGAGGAAATAGGAGGATTCAGTTGAAAGAGATATCTTGCATTCATTCCTTGGAGTAAAGCTGAATCAGCTCTGTCGGGTGCACGGGTACTGCATAAAAAAATAAAAGGACCGGGTAAAAAATTGCTAGTCTTCGAGAAGGGATTCAAAAAATCTCTTTCTTACCATTACTCATTGATGTTTGTATACCTACATATTTAGGAGATAAACATATACCAATGAGCAGCAGGAAGAAGCCTTGAATTTAGAGCACTTAATTGAAGAGAGCGTCCTGAGTGGATTGAAAGAGAAACAGCATCGGTAAGATGGAATCAAAAAGATATCTTGATGCTCAGGATGTCCGTTGGTTATATGGAAGCCTGGAGTATGAGATGAAGTGTGGCTTAGTAGGCTGTGCATCTACCAAAATGAGGTCGTGGCGGCTCCAACACGTCACCTATTTCAAGGCACCTTGAAATATGATATCAAAACATTCATTGCTGTATTCCATTCAGCTTGTTGGGTACTTTCAAAGGTAATATCGATGAAAAGAATTGATCCATTGCAATACGAAAGTTAAAAACGCCTCATTAATCGAAAGATAAACATGTGTGGAATATATAGAAGACAACCTTGAAGTCCAATAAGTCATATCATTGAGGCCTGGATGGGGGGAATTGCCCCGCACTTGCAGGGAAGAGAAGCAGTGGGCAAAGCCCAACACCATGACGCAACTGGGTCAACGTGTGCCAAGCAAAGGTAGTAAATAAGCCTGGTGAGGCGAAGTTGAAGCTATATGTGTGCTCTAGTAAACGCCGTTGTTCAGCTCTATCTCCTACACCCTCTTTGTTCTCCCTATTTATTCCTGCATTTCTCTTTCTCCGACGTCGTGTAACCGAACATTAAATATTACCTACCTGTATGATTGCATCTTTCTGACTTCACTAACTTCACATTCCCTAATCAACATCCGGCCTCCAGATGTACAACCAGCAATATCCACCACCAGGTCAATACCCTCCGCAGGGTCAATACCCGCCGCCGCAGCAAGGCCAGTATCCCCCATCCTCATACGGCCAGCAAGGCGGCGGTTATCCTCCCCAACAGGGCGGTTCTTACCCTCCCCCACAATACCCTCCTCAAGGAGGCGCGTATCCTCCCCAAGGCCAATATCCTCCTCCTCAACAATACCCCCCATCTCAGAGCCATAGTCCTTATCCTCCTCAAGGATACGGCTCAGCACCCCCTCCTCCACAACCTGGTTACGGTGCTCCTCCACCTCAACAATATGGGGGCGCACCTCAATTTGCACCACCGCCTGGGGGTGGTGGACCTCCTAACCCACCCAGCATGGGCTACGGACCACTGCAGATCATACCTTGGGACGCGAAACCCGACGCGCAAGCTCTAAGAAATGCAATGAAGGGCTTCGGTACGAATGAGATGACACTAATCACCGTCCTTCACAACAAAGACCCGTTTCAAATCTCTGCCATCAACGATGCCTATCATCGGTTGTTCAACCGAGATCTTGTGAAGGATATTCAATCAGAAACGAGTAGATGGTTCGAAGACGGACTTGTGGCTCTTGCGAGGGGCCCGCTACTTCACGATGTTTACATGCTGCACGAGGCAGTCGACGGGCCAGGAACGAAGGAAAAAGTGCTGAACGATGTCCTTCTCGGACGAAGCAATGCGGATATGCATGCGATCAAGCGAACTTATCAACAGACATTCCACCGATCGCTCGAGAGTGATATCAAGGGCGATTTAAGTATGAAGACGGAACGACACTTCGAAATCGTGCTTGGCGCATGTCGGGCAGAGGATTCAGCCCCCATGATCCCACAGGCTATTGATCAAGACGTAATGGAACTCTACCGTGCCACAGAAGGCAAGGTAGGAACGGATGAGATGCTCGTCTGCTCGATCTTATCAACACGCAATGACAACCAGATTCGTGCTATTGCATATAGCTACGAGCAGAAGTTTCGTCGAAAACTCATGGAAGTCATCAAGAAAGTGAGTTTTGCCCTTGAAACCCGCCCTCCTAGTATGAGGAAACTAACCTTCTACGTAGGAATTTAGTGGTCATATGAAAGATGCCTTGCTATTCCAGCTGCAGCACGCAGTGGATAAATATATGCACGCTGCCGAGCTATTGGAGGCAGCCATGGCTGGGATGGGAACCAAAGACTACCTCCTTGTCTCCAGAGTTGTCCGATACCACTGGGATAGACAGCAATTGGAGAATGTGAAAGTTGCGTACCGACAGCACTACAAAAAGGATCTTGCCAGTCGCATCAAGGGTGAGACAAGCGGAGACTACGAGAGACTCATGGTTGCTTGTGTTGGGGGATAACTGACGAGTCTAAAAGTGGCTTGCCGTGCTTTTAACTTATCATTAGGACAAGGTTGATCGGATAGATACCACTGGCAGTTTGACGCTATACTAGTCCCTAATTGACCTATTACTTCGACATTCTGATAAATATTTCGCTTTGATTCCCGACTATCTATGCTGCTGAAAATCGTGAATTAAATCTTTCGGAGCAAATAGCAAGTATTGCAAGTCTGGAGGAATGATGTTCAACCTGCTTTGGGACTGTCCTTATCAATCCTGCCGTATGGAACCCCTGCGCCCTACCTGCAGGCGCTTGTTAGGAAATGGCGGAGTGGTTCCCCCCCCCCCCATAAGTGCCGGGGTCTATAGCAATGAAAATGGAATGATTCTAGAACAAATAGATGACATCTGTTCTGGTTGCACAACATGCATAGATATTTTGCCGTTGACTTTTGAGTTGTCGCGTTTGTCACACGTCCCAATAGACTCCCTCGCGCAATGGTTTTATCTCAACATTCTTCGACTCATGCACAGGAATCAAGACTCTCTCTGTCCACTATTTCAGTGGCGTCTGTAGCTCCTCCCGCGTACATATGCAAGAGGCGCAGGACGGAATAACTGGGGAAGATCGGCAACTAAATCACACACCGTAGCGTAAGGGAAGGACTGTCCAGGCTAGGTAGGTAGTCGGTCAGCATGCCAGCAGGAGGATGTACGTCTGAGATAGTCACTGATTGCGAACCTCTTGAATGCCCATTATTCCTGACTTGGACTATTGCCATCGGAGACCATTTCTCCACCTCCCCTCATAATCCTGTGCATATTTTGATCTCTCTTTCTTGCCATTGAGCGGTACGAAACTATAGACAACGCAAAAGCTTATGCTATGAAAACTTTGCTCTGAACATATCTTTAGATATGCATTGAAGCCATCTTATTGCTATTCAACCACTGTTTCCATGATGATTGAGACGATTTTGCTACGAGATTTTATATATCGCCTCTCGCTCTGTGCTGGTCACTGAGCTGACGGCCTGGCCATCGCCTGGCCTCATTCTCGGATATCAAAAATGCATATTGCATACGAACTTGCGACAGCACAGGCCGCAGTGGCCTGCGGCTGCATCTTGCTTTATTTTACCCGTATCATACTCCCGAAGGGCCCCCAATGGGTTCGTTCCTTCGCTAAAGAGGAACCATCTCCAGACAGGCCGGCCAAAAGCTGGACCTTCTGGACTATCTTACTCTTAGTACTGTCTATATTAGGCTGTGTGTTCTCATCCGTAAAGGCGGTCTTTACTGCTAATGAGTTTCCAAGGCTGTTGGAAGTAATACCATGGGCTGCGGCAGCCTTCATTACACTTGCTGATCGCCCTAAGAGGACACCGAAGACGCTTCTAGTGATATATACCACCACCCTAGTCTGCAACCTCGCAGCGCTCGTATCTGTCTATAATGCGGTCCAAACGGTGCACGCGCTGCGCTTCGTCTCGCCCGGGATCGCATTGGCAGCTCTATGTGTCATATTGGCTATGCCAATGCGAGACCCGGTGCTTGAAATCGCTGGGATTGCCGGCCCAGACGATCCTCCTAGTTATAGGCTCCGGAGTCCAGAGGATAACTTGACTTTGTGGCAATTTATGACTATCTCTTGGTTATCACCACTTATTAACCGTGGTTATAAACACCAGTTGAATGATGAAGGTACGGCTCTGATTTTGTTTTACTTATTCTATCATATTCATTAGATTGTGTCTTTCATTACATAAGAACGCATTATCTCCCTCTTCCGAACATCTGTCTTTCACAATAATTTAGGAAGTTGAATGTTCGTTTCCCATTAATACCTCAGAGATCTCTAACTTGGTTCCAGACGTATGGCTTCTCCCTTACGACTTTCAGCATAAACGGCTACATTCTTTATTTAGAGACTTGAAGGGCTCAATAATCACTCGTCTATGCCTCGCGAATGGCCTAGATTTGTTCATTATCACGTTTCTAGGGTGTCTCGAGTCTATCGCTAACCTATCAGCACCCATACTTCTCCAGAGACTACTCGTATCAATTGAAAGCGGCTTTGATCATCGAAATGAGTCCATCCTCTGGGCTCTCGCAATCCTTGTTGTACGACTTGCTGCCGCTCAGGCGAGTGTCTTTTCTCTCTGGTTTTGTCGCCGAGCATATGAAAGATCTCGAGGAGAGATGATCACGACGATCTACGCCAAGACATTGACACGCAAGTCTTACGGTCAACGTGTGGACGAGGAGGCCCTCAACGTAGAGAACGGTCGGGAAAATGGGGTTTCGGGTGATGACTATGAAGTCGACTTAAGCGAGGAGATTGTTGATGAAAATCTACCGCTCCTCGGAGGCAAAGTTCAAAAGCGGAAAAGCCGTTTAAGTCGCTTTCTCGACTCCCTGAGGACTTTCTTCAGCAAAGCTCAAAGCAAGAGCAAGACTCCAACTCAGCAGCCGGCCACAATGGGCAAAATTCTTAATCTCATGAAGTCCGATGTTTACGAGGTAGCACAACGGTTTTGGGAATTCGCCAACCTCATCACCAAGCCTCTTCAGCTGGTACTTTCTCTTATTCTAGTTTGGCAATTCCTTGGCTGGTCTTGTCTTCCAGGTGTTGCATGGGTCATTTTTGTTCAATTTATCAACTCCGGGGCCATTCATCGCTTGCTTGTTAATGAGAAGCTACGACGAACTGCCTCTGACATCCGGATCCATGCCACGTCACAATTTATCGAAGCTATACGACCTTTGCGATGGTATGATTGGCAGTCGAAATGGCTCAAGTCCATCATGGGGGCACGTTCAGAAGAGTTAAATCTTCGAATCGTTACTGGTCTATGGTCCATCGCAATCAGTGGGACCAATTTATCTGCGACAGTTCTGTTCCCTGTACTATCATTCTTCGCCTACACGTATATCGCCAAGCAACCTCTCTCGATCGACGTGATCTTCCCCGCGCTTCAGCTCTTCACGATGTTGGAGACGAGTCTCAAGGAAATTCCAAATTTGATCACAGTCGTTTTGAATGCTTATGTTGCGATCGGTCGTATTGAGGCTTTCATGGCAGAGCCTGACAAAGACGAAGACGACTCTTACCACTTGGAGCGCGCAATCGAGTTTCGTGACACGACTTTCAAATGGCCAACGAATAACAGGACTGTGCTAGAGAAACTCAATCTCCGCTTCGATACTGGTATGTCGATTATTTGTGGGAAGGTGGGAGCTGGAAAGACTGCATTGCTCCAAGCGATCCTGGGTGATCTCGACAAGGTACAAGGGGAGTGTGACATCCCGAGTAAGATGGTCGGTTACTGTGCTCAGTCTCCTTGGCTTCAAAACATGAGCATTCGAGACAATATTCTGTTCAACTTCCCTTATGATCCTGTCAGGTACAAGAAGGTGGTTGATACGTGTGCGCTTACAGTGGATCTGTCTAACTTTACCCATGGTGATCTGTCGAACATTGGCGAGAACGGCATTGGCCTTTCTGGTGGCCAGAAGGCTCGTGTCGCCTTGGCCAGGGCTGTATACAGCGAGTCTCCTGTTCTCTTACTCGACGATCCTCTTGCGGCATTAGATCATGGAACAGCTGAATCCATTGTACAGAAGCTCTTCCAAGGGCCCTTGGTACAAGGTCGCACCATTGTCCTTGTCACACACCGCGTCAACCTCTGTGCCCATCTGGCTGACCAGATAGTTGAGATCACCAACGGCAAAGCTCGTGTTCTGGAAGCTGATGAGATTGCTCAAGAGATTGACATACTGACCAACGAACAGCAAGCTGTACAGGCGGCCCACCAGGAAGAGGATTATGCCGCTATGGAAGAAGAAGCCGGCTCGGCTGTCCCTGATAAGTTCATGACGGACGAGAACCGAGCTTCCGGTGGCGTTGTTGCGCGTATCTACTGGATCTACATCAAGGCAGGAAAACTCAAATGGTGGGCAGTTGTTGTTGTCCTCTTCTCGATTTTCCGACTGCTCCGCGTGTTCAGCTCGTGGTTTTTGAAGGCATGGGGCGAGGCATACCCATCTGTCGAAGCATTGATGGTGCAGGTTTTCAAAGTCCCGGGATTCTATGATTTCCTCCCAAACCCTGCAGACAATGTGGCGCCGTGGATTATTTTCCATGCGGTTCTAAGCATCGTTATGGCGTTGTTTTATGTTCTAACGCAATGCGCACTCCTCTTGATCCTGTACGTTGCAGCGAAGAATTTGTTCGGAAGAGTTCTGTACCGTGTTAGCAGCGCCACGTTCCGCTTCTACGACACTACCCCTGTCGGACGATTAATGAATCGGTTGACGTCCGATATTGGTATGCTGGATGGTGGCATGATCGCGCCACTACAAGACGTCACGTTCTGGAGCCTGAACTGGATCATCAGCATGGCCGTCATCGCTTTTACCACACCTGCATTCTTCGTCTTCGCTCTCGCCATGACACTCCTATTTGTCTATATCTTTATGCACTTCTTGCCCACATCTCAGAGCCTTAGAAGATTGGAGATGGTATCATTAAGTCCGCTAATGTCGAACTTCGGTATTCTGTTAGATGGCCTAGCCACGATCAGGGCTTTCAACGCGCAATGGCACTTCCAAAACCGCAACATCGTCATCACGGACGCCTTCCAAAAGATGGACCACTTCTACTGGAGTCTACAGGCCTGGTTGATGTACCGCTTCGACGTCATCTCGGGCGTCTCGACGTTTGGTCTAACCATCTTGGCTCTCTACCAAGGGCTATCACCAGGTTTGACGGCATTCGTTCTGATCACCGCGTCACAATTCGTTGATGCAACTCACGGTTTATGCAAGGCCTACGGCCAGCTTCAAATGGACTTCGTCTCAGTCGAGCGTGTCGTCGAACTCCTTGATCTAGAGGAGGAACCCGTCGGCGATATTGAGCCTCCGGCGTCTTGGCCCTCTTATAACGACGACATCACGTTCGACCACGTCACTCTAAAATACGCCCCTCATCTAGAGCCATCTCTGAAGGAGATCTCCCTCAAGATCCCCGCTGGCGCGACTTGCGCCGTACTAGGTCGCACTGGCTCCGGCAAGTCGACGCTTGCCCTGGCCTTGCTCGCGACAATGAGACCAGAGCAAGGTGGCAGTATCAGCGTAGGCAGCATGGACATCTCTAAAGTCAACGTCCACGCTTGGCGACAGCGCATCAGCTTCGTCGCGCAAGATCCCGTTTTATTCCCGGGCACCCTTCGCGACAACCTCGACCCGCTATCGCAACACAGTGACGCTGAGTGTGAGGCCGCGCTCCGCCGGACCCTAGGACCCGGCTGGTCTCTATCCTCGCGCGTCGATGACGGGGGAAAGAACATGTCACAGGGCCAAAGACAACTCGTCGGAATCGGTCGTGCTGTGCTCAGGCGCAGCCCTGTCATTATCCTAGATGAGGCCACGGCGTCGATTGATCGCGAGACGGCCCTGGCTATCCAGGATGTGCTTAGGGATGAGCTTGCTAGGAGCACGGTTATCACCATTGCGCATCGCTTGGAGGCTGTGCGGGATGCGGATTATTTTGTGAGGCTGGATTCGGGTCGGGTTGTTGAGTCGGGACCTACAGGCTCGGCTAGTGGTGGTGGTGGTACTGCGGCGAGAAGTTGAGCGTATTTGGATTATCTATATTACATGCTTTTGAAATCCAAGGGCATGCGATGTGTTATTATTCCCGACATCTATATATATCTTGCACACGGGGTCAGCAGAGGTGATAGGACGATATAATGGATATTCGGGGATCGGGGTAGGGAAACGTCTCTACTCGACATATTCTTAGATTTTTGAAGGATACTACCTCAGTCGTAGGTCATCGACTTACTCTCTGGACATTCATGCTGCCAAAAATTTTGGTATACATATCCCCCCTTTCAGCTCTCTTAGATATTTAGTACTTCGAAGACTTACATATATACGCCATTAGCACGCCTTAGCCCCTAGGGCTCCATGCGTGTAATGAGGGAAAAAAAAAAAAAAAAATACGCCATTAAGCTTCTTAATTCTATCTATACCAAACGTTCTGAGAATTGTCACATTTATTTGTTTCGGTACAGAGGGTCGTAAATATCTTGTGACGTTCCCTACCTCGGTAGCCGACCAACCCCTTTTCGACTAAAATGTCTCTTCTGCATCTAGGTCGACCCTCGTCGGAGGGGGTGAGACAAGGCATACATGATGGTAGAAGCCTTCCATCATGGATTGGGTCTCACCCAGACTGGGGTATAAGCTTTGAATTATTCGTGGATGAATCGTGAGCTACAGAGTGCATAGCTGGTGTTTTAACACCATAAGACAGTGAGATCGATAACTTGATATTTGACGGAGCTTTGGTACGCACTGACGGTCTGGCGTTTGGCTTCCGAGTCTACTCGAAATGAGGAATCAGTCAAAACATCATTCAAGAGGCATACTTCGTCGGGATTACATCATTGTAACTGTTAATGGATGCCATTGTGGAGTAGAAGTTTGTGCGCTGCTATATTCCGACTTCTGGGCCACTGTAAAATGGAGTAACCCCAAAATGAAGAAGGCACCACATGGTGGGGAGGCTCGATCTAATTGGTGCGCATTGGTACATGAATAGAATGGAATGGTGTGTCACAGTAAAAGATGGCATCCCAAATATCTCCAGTGAATAGCTCCTGCTCATTAGCCAAACCAGAGTGTGTTGTCCTACATTACCTGCAGTCCAGACTTCATAATACGAGATAATCTTCGACATCGAGAAAGAGTGTCACTGTGACGGAAACACTGCGTCTATGCCAAATTATCATCATGAAGTTCGGGCTCGACTATCATCGTTACATCATTCCAGAATGGTCAGAATACTATATCCCGTATAACGCACTGAAGTTTCTATTGAAGCACCGGCCTGCCGAGATCGAGGGTGAACCATCCCTCAGATTCGCATCGGCGCGCTGATATTGACTTACGTGCCAGATACTATCAGCCTTTTCATCCGCAACATTCAAAACTCCGGTGCCTTCCTCAATGTACAATTAAGCCTCATCGATGAGCGTGCGAAGCCTGTCCAAAACGATCTCAGTCTCATAAATAGCAGCGCAAATCCAGATTCTTGTCACATTGCATTTCTTTCAGGGATACTTTCTGAGCTGCGACGGGATCTGCTGAAGCTACAGTCATTCATTAGAGTCAACGAGGAGGCAGGGGATAGACTTCTCGCCAGACTTCAGATTGCTGCGAAAGCCTATCAGCTGGGTCCCGTAAAGTCCCACTGGCGTTTATTCCAAGAAGGCTGGAAACCACGTGTCGGTCTGCTTAGGACTGAGTTGTCGGACACCATCCAAGCCATCACCACGTCCCGGAACTCGGAAGAAATTTATGACCTTAGCCCTCCTCTGCCCATCAATAGCAAGAGTTCTCTGATTCTCGACAAAGAGTTTGGCAGCAGCCCAAATCATGCTCTGATTAAAGAGCTAGCCTTCACTCTCTGCATTTCCAGCAGTGAGCGATCTATTGTCCCGAGTGATCATCTTAAGCAACTGATCGATATCTTGCAACCCCTTACACTATCTTCTGTTAGCGCCTTATTCAAATTCTTCGCCCTTCACCGTTCGTGGGAGCCTTTGTTAAGGGTGCTCGAGCATTCCGTTCCCCTCGGCTGCGTGGCATTCCGGCACACTGATATGATCTTTCTAGCTGAGGTCCTCCATTCAAAAATAGAACATGACGGGGTTGAAAATGCCAAAGGTGAACCTCCTCATTGGGGCTCGGAGGAAGAGCCTGTCCTCGAAATCTTCAGATTGATGAGATCACTCGGCGCAACGGCGAGCCAGGAGCTTTGGGAGAAAGACGCGAACGACCAAGTTCTTCTTCACCATCTGACCAGATACGGTTATGTTCCGTGGTGTCAGGTTGTGCTCAAGATGATGCTGGAAGAGCCAGAGACTCCTGACTTTATACCAACTATTCTTACGTGTGATGGTCTTGGACTGACACCCCTTCACTACGCTATCATCGCGGATCACGGGATTAGCATTATCGAGTTGTTTGTAGACTCACTATCAACGATAGGCGACAAGGTCAACACTCCCGATTATCAGCACCTCCTCATAAGATGTCTTTACTTGGCAATAATGTCTGAGAGCGATGAGAAGATTGCCAAGCTATTGAGGATCACGACGGACTTGGGACATGAACTCCACAATGGAAACACAGTTCTACATCTGGCCTCACAGAAGGGGCACGGCAACATTGTTGCTCGCCTTATCAAAGCCGGCGCAAATGTCAATATGGTCGCAAAACCTCGTGGCTGGACACCGATATTCGAGGCTGCAGCTCGAGGACATACAGATGTAGTTCAATTGCTTCTTGAAGCTGGGGCTGATGTGAAGCTCACGGACGAGGCTGGCTGGACGCCAAAAGAAGTCGCTACTTATCGCGGCCGTTTGGCTGTTACTGGATTGTTAGATCCCCTCGATGACGGCCAGCATGTTCCAAGTCTGCTTGGTTGTCATCGAACAACACCGAGAATCGACTGTGACGCGACTGAGGGAGGTGTGAGCGTCATTGTGCACCTCGGTCCAATGCAACTGGGAAGAAATACGCCTTGGCTTCGGCTATGCCATTTATCAGGGGATTACGATCCAGGAAGCCAAGAAGGGGCATCGTTTGTACTTTGCATCTTCGGAGATTCCAGCCACTATCGGATTAAACTGCCAATAATGGATGATCCACACGACTGTCCTCTTATCTTTCCCTCAACAAAAGATGGTGATATGCATTTGACATTCAAAATCTTTGAAGTTGTTGATTCCAAAAATGAAACTCTAATATGTGGTGGCACATCCGTGTTAGAATGCAACAAGCTTCTCTTCGGAGCACAGAGGCAGAGCCTGATTAGAGAACACACGGTTTCTATCGTGGATGCTGCGACTCTCGACATGGCCGGTTCAATTATATTTACCTACCTGATTGCTCGGCCATTCCCTCATCTGAAATCGCCCATATACAACCTCAAAGACGCAGTTTCAAAAGGAATGATGGTTGTGGGCCATCGAGGTAATCTTCTGAAGCCCCCTCTATACCTCTCCTGTCTCTGGCATAGCTAACAGTTGGAAAGGTTCTGGGCAAAATGTTTCTAGCCGAGAGCATCTACAAATAGGAGAGAATACTATTGAGGTTTGACTTAGCCATCTCAGATTGCCAAGATAATAGATAACTGACTCATGGTTAGTCTTTTCGATCAGCTGCTGATGGTGGAGCATCGTTTGTCGAAGTAAGTCAGCAAATACGCATCTACCGCTTGCCAGGCTAACTCTCTATAGTTTGGTATATACGATCACTTCCTGCTACCTCTTTTTTTCGGATTTGTATGCGCTGACCAATCTAGACGCACAATTGACACGCGACCTTGAGCCTGTGATCTACCACAACTTTTCGCTGAGTGAATCCGGGACCGATATTCCCATTTATGATCTGACGCTTGACCAATTCAGACACACCAGCAGTTCTCAACAACCTCGAAAGGTTATAAGGCCACGGTCGAGGTCACTGGATGTTAGCGAGGACCCATATCTTTTACATATGAGCGATCGTCTAGCGAACACCACCTACTTCAAATCAAACGGCTTTATATCTAACACTCGAGGGACCTTCATTCAAGAGCCTCTCGCAACCCTGAAGGAACTTTTCCACAAGCTGCCAGAGCATATCGGCTTCAATATTGAGCTGAGTCAGTATATTCCTGTTTTGTCTGCGTGCCTGCCACCGCAACCACGGCTGGTGAAAAGCTGACAGTTCTGTACAGAATACCAGAGACTTCACGAAGCGAAAAACGCGAATGTGGCGCCTGTCGCGCTGGACCTAAATGTCTACGTCGACACAATCCTAGAGCACGTACACCAGTCCGCAGGCAAGCGTCCCATCATCCTATCGTCTTTCACGCCGGAAGTGTGCATCCTGCTTTCATTGAAGCAAAAAGCATACCCCGTCATGCTTATCACCAACGCGGGCAAGCTGCCATCGATTGATCTAGAGAGGCGTGCTGCAAGCCTCCAGGCCGCTTTGCGGTTCGCAAGGCTCTGGAGTTTGACCGGTCTTGTTCTTGCTTGCGAGCCATTTATCTCTTGTCCGCGGTTTGTGAAATTTGTTAAGCAGTCAGGGCTTGTTTGTGCTTCGTATGGATTGCGCAATAGCGTACCTGATGATGTGCGGGTGAGTGTAAATTATTTGTTTAATTTCTTCACTCTACTTCTAATTTGCCACCTTTATCCCCTGCTCCATCATATCATTGGATGGAGATGTCTCTTGAGGTGGCAATCTTGGCTGACTGCAGATTTACTTTAGATACAAGCATCTGCTGGATTGGACATCATCATTGTCGATAGAGTAAGGGCAGTGGTAAAGACGCTAGAAGAGATGAATCCTTAATGGACCTGCCTATCTCTGTCCACGACAGAAATTTGGCTGTGAAGTGAAATTCAATAAAGCCGTCTATCAACAGCCTTTATTGAGTAAGCAATAGAAAACCTATGTAGATCCGTTAATTTAGGCGCCTGCCCTTTTAAAAACACCTCTAACAAGCTTCCTCATGGACATTGATTTATTTGGCTCTTAAGACGCTTGTCTTGATAGAGATAAGATGATATGAGAGAATCATCATGGGATCTGTGATATGACCATTAAGTAGCATTCGTTCAGAGAGATTGTTTTGTATGTGACAAAGTACTTCGCCATGATACCGGATTACCGATAGAAGTTTCATTGAAATTATCACAGCAATCACAAGTTACACCTGGCAACATGACCTATTTGATGTCAACAATGCTTGCCTGGTCATTCAAAGCCATACATCCAAACAATCTACTGAGTACTGTCAACAAACGCTGCCTAGCAACTCGGTAAACCCCCACCAAGAAATTGGCGAACATAAATGAATTGCTCTGGCCGCACCTTCCCCGTCTCTCTTCCTGCCCTCCTTCCACTTCTCTGCACACAACCATCGCTGGCCACCATTCCTCAGTCGTGTTCCACCACCCACCCACCATGGACATCATGGAAGTTGCACCCCAGCGGTAAGTTTTATTGACATACTTGCTCTATTACCTTGTTTGCTCCGCTAACAGCCACAGTGCAAGCGCCGCTCAACCGCCGAGCCGTCTCGAGTCGATTCCAAATGAGTTGAAGATGCATGTCGTGAATCACCTCGTCGATGATCCAGCTGCTATCATCAATCTAGCTCTTGTTGGTCCCAAGTTCTATAGCCTAGTATCCGACGTCGAGTCGGAAATCGCCGCCAAGATATTCGTGGCAGGCATTCTCCCCCCATTCCTTCCGCTTGCAGACCTTGCATTCCGCCTGAAAACAACCGTGAGAGACGAGCTGGTTCGCGAGAAATGCGCCAGTCTCGAATTGTCTGCTCGTATTCTCTCCGCGATCAATGACACCATCGGCAAGGGAGGCCCCCCTGATCTCGACTGGAACACATATCGCCATATTGGCACTATCAAAGCTGCACAAGGTTGCCTCGAGGTTGATCAAGCAGTCCGTCACTATGCACAGCTCCTGTCTCTGCGAGCCCTGCGCACGATCCCTCCTCCACATGCCTCCGGTGATGATGATGACAGTGACGAGGAATCCAGTGGTGACGAAGTCGAAGATACCGTTGACACTACAGTCTCTGACGACGAAGCTAGTGACAAGGAGGTCAGTGAGACCGCAGTTAATTACAGCATCTCCACTAGTGAGATGCACAGATTCCTCAAGGCTGTTTACATCATCGAGGTCATCTCGAAGGGCTTTGTCGCCGA
Organism: Xylariaceae sp. FL0255; assembly: GCA_022578795.1. Classification (NCBI taxonomy): domain Eukaryota; kingdom Fungi; phylum Ascomycota; class Sordariomycetes; order Xylariales; family Xylariaceae; species Xylariaceae sp. FL0255. Next base: position 52,187 of record MU388908.1, read on the forward strand.
CATGCCCAACCCCCGGTCTGCTCCATTCGACGAAGATGAGCACGAACATGTACACGCAATTGAAGGCTCAGATAGTGGCTCAGATGACAACTCAGATGGCGACTCTGACGTAGCCGGAGACGTGGACACACCAGTACGTGCGGATGCAGATGTTGATGGAGACAAAGACACAGACGGACATGCACACTTGAGTGAGGATTCAGATGGCGACTCTGACGCAGACTCAGCCGTAGATGCAGGCGCAGGTGCAGGCCTAGTCGAAGCCACAAGCGTACTACACTCTCATGCAGTTGTAGCCGCGGATTCATCATCGGATGCACACTCAAACTCAGACTCACCCATAGGTACAGGTACAGGTCCAGGCGAAGCCCCAGATGCAGTTGGAGCCGCAGACGCATCCGAGGCCGGGAACGAGACCGGAGACGACAGTGAAGGAGAAGATGGAGATAACTCTGATTCCTCCGACGAAGATGCTTGGCTCCTTTATTATCGCTACTTTGCTTCATGGAATGCGCTCTGGGAAAAATTCGCTCCCTGGGAGATGCAGCATGCCCGAATTGTTCAGAACCTGCTTGCCAAGCACATCCAAGAAGGTAACACAAGAACACCCTCTCTACGAGGCTCATACTGATATTCTACGCAGTGATCGAGAAGGACTTTGACCGCACTCCATTGACCATCACCGAGTCACCGTGTGACTGCTTCAAGAAAGAATTCGTGCTTTTCCACGGTCCAGCTGGTCTCCAAGCCCTGGAGCAGTGCACCTCGTCCACTCTGTACGCCCGTCTAGAGTTTGTGAGCGATGCGGCCAGCATGAAGCACATCAAATGGATTCGATGTGAGGCTCATCGCATGTGGGGCGACGTCTTTTGGTTTACTATGGATGAGGATGACAAGCTCAGTCTTAGCGAGGTGTCTCGCATCTTCGATGAGTACGGATATGACACAAGCGCTACGCAGGTCTGGTACCACACTCTGCTCCTTCCTGTAAGTGATTGCCTGAGTCATTCCTTCCTTTTTTGATAAAGTTCCAGCTCCGAATTTGCTTGTCTCGGGAGGTTGATCCCATATTGGGGAGCTTCAGAACTACCCAAGAGAGCAGTTACTGACTCCAATTTGCAGCATGCCCTCGATAATAATAGAATCACGTCCGCATTCGGGGATCAATGTGACAATTGCGCGGATAGATGGGCTATGATGCTATGGGATGAGGTAAGCAATATCCAAGGGCTTTCTGCCTTCCGGAGACTCGCTCCTTCCGTATCTGGTGAAGACTAAGAATTTGAAAAGAGCAACCACTGACTCTGAAATTCCTCATAGGACCGTCTGAAGAAGATTCTGCCAGCAGCAGTTTGGCCAACGAAGGAGGAGCTGGACGTGGTCGCTTCCGATCTCACAATGACTGATCACGACCTCATCGCCCATGCGTGGGATCGGAGCGGTCCAGGTCACAGTCGCTAGCATGTCTTCGGACATGATCCGTGTCTAGCAATGGCGAGAACGAATTTGATGGCTGACATGCCTCACTCATCGACATCACGCTTATCGTAGATGTCTTGCTACTTGCCACCTGTACTTTACTGGATTTCCTTTTTCTGTTCCTGCCAAGGATTTGTCTGTACACTACTGAGGTCCTCAACTCTACTAGGTAGATAACGCAATGCACTGGGTTTTCTCCGTATAGTTATGCTGTGTGTCATAATATCATTGTTTGTATCTCTCATGGTGATCAGGCCGCGAAGTTGCCGGTACTAGGCTGCTGGTTTTCCTGAGATACTTTTGAAATGTACGGGAGGGTTCCTTGGGATGTCGAAATATTCCAGAGGGCTCAAGGGACGCATACTGATCATGCTGATGGAATTGGAACGATGGGAAGGCGACGGCGAGATTAGAAATAGCTTTATGTACATACTTTGAAGCGTCTACAATATCCGCTACTCGACGTACTATCGATATCAGGACCGGTAATATGCAGATCTGAAGAGAGTAGAATCAGTATATTGTTCTGCCAAAACTCGATTTCCCCCTGACCGCTTTTGGTTCCGAAGGGCTCGCACTCAACAATCAGCCTACTCTTTCTCTGCCTGATGGCCTTTAACAGCCCCATGTCTCACCGCTTTGCGACCTATCTCCGGCGCACCTCTGAGTCGAATCAGCCTTGTGGCAATCACTCTTGTTCGGTGGTGATACCCACTCTTGACCTCCAGCGACAGCTCCCCTTGACCAATGGCGATGGCCTTCTTTGGCTCAATGGATGCAGCGCCTCCTTCTCATTGGTTGTAGTTCTCCCCTCTCATTAGCCGGAGATACTCTCCTGAGGCGGATCAGCCTTGTGATATTTTATTTTTGCTTGGTAATGATGCCCTTTTTCGACCAATGGCGATGGATTCTCTAGCTCAATATTAAATGATCTATCTCCATTTATCATTGAGTAGAGCCTCTTTACGATGCATCTCCGGGGCGGATCAGCCTTGTGACAATCACTCTTGCTCGATGGTGATACCACTCATGACCGACAGCTATGCCTTCTCTCGACCAATGACGGGGGCGGCTCTGGGTCAACATTGAATACTTTCTCCTGCTCAATGGCGGTAACCCCTCTAGCTGAATGGTTGCTACCCCGTCCGTCTCAATGGCGAAATCCACCTACACCATTGTTCATGATCACCCCTAGCAACGCGGGTGATCTGGTCGCTAGTTCCAAAATCTATATAAACCCCTTCTTCTCCCAGATTTCTTCCACTTCTTCCATCTTTCCCTTCTACATCATCAAACCCAATCTTCAGGTAGGTCAATCCCCATGCCCCCTTCCCTCCCTCCCTTCCCCCAATCCTTCCTTTGGCCTGTGATCTCGGCATACTTCATGCTACCTTTTGACCCTACTGACCTGCGCACGACCCCTCTGGCACGCCGTCGCCATTGTCACGTATCAATCACGCGTAAATTGTGTTGCCTGACAACATATGTGGCAGAATTGATCCCCACTCACCGCCCTGCCCAGAATATATAAACCCCTTCCCTCCCCCCTTCGCACTTTTTTACTTCTCCATCTCTTCTACATCATCCTGAATCTGCACACTGATGCTAATGTGGAGGAAGTCAGTTTGATATTACCACCGCAACTCCCACACCTCCACCAAGAAAAACCTCTGCGATCTGGTAAATTCATCCTGCGGCAGCCCGACCTTACCACTGCAACACCTCATCCCACCAAGAACAGCCCTGCAGCTGGTCACGTCATCCTACCTGTGATCAACAGCCTCGTGTGTGCCTCCAGTCACGACATCCCACTTCTTCCCACCGCACGAATCGGCTGTGTTCATCTCAACACCCCGCACACAAGAAAACACCAAAATGAACGCGATCACTATTGAGAAAATCGTGGACGCTGCTGCCACACGGTATGTTCACCTGCCTACACCGACGATACAATTGATTCTGACCACATCTTCTTTGTTGCAGCGCAGTCGAACCCACCCCGGCCAGTCTAGAAGGCCTCCCCACCGAGTTGAAGCTCATTATTACCGAGCGTGTCATGGACGTCAAGTCCACCATCAACCTGGCACTTTCTGGACCGGTCTTCTATGCTTTCGTGGCAGGCCAAGAGTAAGTATATATTTTCGCAACAAGTGATTGAGACGCGCTGACCGTTGATCGTGTTGAAGGAGCGAAATTGCGGCCAAGTGCATCATGGCAAGCATCCCACGGAACTTTCTTGGCTTGGCCGAGCTTGTGCACCTCGTTTCACCCCCATTCACCACCCAAGAAAAGCCGAGCGAGGAGGCGGCTAAGTACTTGATAAGCGCCGTGGGGAAAGCTCTCAAACCAAAATCTCACCACTGGACATCCTACCGCCACATTGCAAGTCTCAAAACGGCAAAGTCAATTGTTGACGTTCACGCTGCGCTGGGACACACTTCTTGGAGTCTCGCACAGCGAGCTCTGAAAAAAGCCCCCAAAAAAGCAAGCTCGACTCAACTCTCTGTCCACGAGTTGAACCGATTCTACAAAGCACTCTACATCCTTGAAATCATTTCAAAGGGATTCCGTGTCCGTCCTCGCACTACCTCTAACCGTCGTCGACTGATCCCTGAGGACACCTACGCCAAAGCCTGGCTGGTCTTCTGGGCTCAGTTCGCGCCCTGGGAAATGCAGCACACACGGATTGTGCAGGCACTAATCAGCGACCACCTACAAGAGTGTAAGTACAATCATACAGAGATCAGTTTAAACATCGTGCTAATTTTCTCCTTAGTCATCGAAAAAGAGTACCTCATCAGTCCAGATGAGGCGCAAGACGACATTTCCACCAATATGTCCATCGATGACATGGCTTCGTTCATATTGAGTCAAGGACCAAAATCTCTTCGCGAACTCCAGAAGCGCTCCGGCGCAGTCCTTCGTACTTCAACAGACTTCATGCGCGGCAACCTCCGACGTACAACCCGGATGAACGCGTATGATCCTCGCCACGATACTCTCTGGCTACTCAAGAACGAACTGCAGCAAGTCAGTCTGGATGCTGGACACATCTTTGCCCAGTTTCACGAAGACGACATTTCTGCCGCCACCAACTGGTACCACAGCCTCGTGGGACCCCACACAGATGACCACAATCTCGCCGACGGTCTGTACCAAGGCATCCAATGCAACTTCTGTGTGGATCGGTGGGCCGCTTGTATGTGGGACGCTTCACGCTTGAACAAGGCACGAGAGGCTCCTCTACCAACCATTCAACAGCTGGAGGAAGCTGTATTCGGCCTTGCCGCTGACGAAGAATTTGTCATTGAAATTACTTCCGGACGCGGCCCTTCTAAAGTCTGCAACGGTGATTACTGCACCTAAGCCGGCTTGTCAAGCGTTGAAAAAAAAAAAAAAAAAAAAAAAAAAAAGCCTGACGGATTAGCCTGTGTGGGCAGGTTGGGGGGGCTAATCCACTTTTCCTTTGTTCTTTCTTTTGTTTTTTGGTTTCTTGGAAAAAAAGAAAAAAAAAAAAAGGGTCTTCCCCTCGGGGTTCTTTCCTCAAGAAGGTCGTCGAAGTCGGATTCTTGAACCTCCACGTGGTGACGGCCGTCCACTTGACTTTAGGTCAAGGCCAATCAAGAACGCAAGTCCAATAGATAGATAATTGAACAGTAGATAGATCTTAGCGAGAATGTCAAGTACTGTAGAAAAGAATTCACCCAAAAATGGGCCATTCAAAGGGATAAGCCTGGGTTCATTGGGGGCTAATTCAAGTTGTTCTTTTTTTTCTCATTCCTCTTCTTGTTATTTTCTTCCTAATGCTTGAGGGATATATGAAAAGGTGGAGGCAGAGTCGAAATGATTTTACGTCTGAAGGATCTTTCTTGTATAAATACAATGAGTTTTGGACGCCCAATTTGGTTGTTCTGCTTCGGATGCGTGACTGTGACTCTGTTTCCCATTATTGTATCCCTTACAAACGATTGTTCTATGAGTGACAACTGGTGTTGACGGTGAAAATTCGACCAGCTTTCGAGCATCCTTCCTGTGGGGGTCTATCCTCTTGGCCAGTCCCCTTTGCGTGATCCTTGTATTTGAGGTGTCGGAGACCTTCCAATTGAAAATATGATGTCCAACAATGGAAATAGTGTGCTGACTACAAAACAGGTCGGGAGATCTGTTCTGGCCGCAGAATGCACAGGTTTTCTTAACACGCGAAATAATTTTCTGTCTGGAATTGCCTTATGATGGTGCATCCGCAGAAACCTCACCCCCTTTGCAAGGTCTCGGGAGTCAAGATACTGAGATCAGCGGCATGTAACCTATGGTAATGATGTCGGTGCTGATAGGTCATATACAATGTATTCCTCTGTCAAACAGCATTAGCTATGTACATATGAGTCTTTGAAATGTGCCGTACTCTGAGAGTTTGTATTATATAGCAGTTGCAATTGGAAGCTTCGTCGCCCTCCAGCTATGGTGAAGAATCCGTGTCAACGAGTCCATCGCAGGGTAGCATTTACCAGACAGGGGATCTTGAATGTGGGACTCGATGTCCATTCACGCTAGCGAACATTTACTTTTAACCTTCGACAGGATCTATGCTTTCTGCTTCTGGTGTTATCCCTCCATTTAATTCAGCACCTAATGCGAAATTTAAGTTTTCTACTTGCTCATTGTGGCAAAACTCAGACGCAACACCAGACCAGTTGAACACTTTATAGGTACTTAAATCATTCTTTTTGCCAGTGCTAGGTATCCCAGACAGGACAGATATCGAAAAGCAGTACCCCATTTACCAAGAATATTCAAAAAACTCATTACCCGTGGACACATCATAATATTGTCATCTTTTCTTATTGCGGAGTCTTGGCTATGCAACATTAGCTAACAGGTATCATGTGCTTGGTAGTTGGCTGGCTCATGACTGTATAAGTTATATAAGTAATTCAATTGAGGGCTGGTCAGTTATAGAGGTAAGTATTTACAGACCAACAATGCCTAGGAGGTATAAGCATACTTGGGTTGAGTCAACTGATCCCTTCTGCCTATATGTAATCAGGACTTGAAGTACAACACTTGTCCACTATGAGAGCTACCAGCTGGTACCAGCTGGCCACCTACCTTTACCTTAGCTGAAAGTTTGATCTTAGAATTCTGGGCAGAACTTTCACTGGTAGAGTGAATGGTGTGACTCTGAGAAAAGTTAACCTCTCTGTCCGACCTCTGGAAAAGATGAAAAGAAATGAGATGACTATCTTCCGCTGACCGCCTTTCCAATATACACCCGTAAGTATCATACCTTGCCAAGCATATTATTAGTAACCCCCACAATCACGAAGACTTGAGATAGCAACGTAGTAGCCAGCACAATTTCAGCGCTGGGTCCCTCCCTTAATTAATATGCAAGAAGCCGAGCAAAAGCAATAAATTACACTGGCTTTATAGATAAGTGGAGCAGTTATACTGTAGCGGGATCATATTTCCAAATAATGCAGCTCTAGATTAAATTAATTTACACTAATAACCGTAAATTGAGACTAAAAAAAACTAACCTACACTTTCTATTCTTATTGCGGCCACCCATCCTTGCGCATCACCCGACCCTTCGCCTCTCGATTATATACGGCGGCGCTGTTTGTGCAGTCACTACTTGAGTCCCTTCCATCATCAACTTGAATTGAGTTCATTCCGGTTTGAAGAGAACTCATATCACGTGGCTAGATAAGGCAGCCGCGCATCTACTCAACTCCTTCTCCCTGGCACGTCCTGGAGAAGAGAAGCACACGCGCCTTTGTATGGATTGTTGTCTAACAAACAACCACGAGTTACAAAAACTTACAACTTACACGGGCGGCGCACATCTACAGTTGATGCAGGCACTGAAGCAAACAATCAATAAGATAACTCACTTCTTCTTTTCATATTGAAAAAAAAAAAAAAACGCCGCGTATTGATGAAACTTGAAGCGGCGTGTTTCTTAGTCATTGCAACTGCCCTGCAGACACTTTCCGGCTGGTTACTGGCAAGGTCGACACCCACTTACCCTCAACTCTGCTGATCATATGCAACTTGAAGTAATCAACCATTGTTGAGAAATCAGTTACCATGGATGTTGCGACCCCAGACCAGCCTAGCGAGGCTGCCCCTCCTGCCACCATGCGCGAAGCATCCCACACTCCGGGACGTAATGGTGAGATTAATGGTGACATTCAGAAATCACCCGATGTGCAGATGGCAGAGACGTCGCCATCGCCAACAGCGCAGCTAGAAGAGACAACCAATGCATCGCAGACTCATCCTCCAGCACGTGACGAAATTCGCGTCGAAAGGCACAAGGGCTGGGTGAAGCCATCTGAGCCAGAGATCATGATACCTCGTTTCAAGAGGCTCCCGGAAAGAACGGTGGAGCGGAAAGGCTCAAGCGCACTTAAGAGATTCCCATCCCCGGATAGAGACCATAGCCTTGGTGTCTCCCGTTTCGATCGTGACGTTTCTCTCTTGGCTGATGATATACACCAGTCATGCGCAGAAGCAGTACGGAGAATCGTGAGAGACAACTGGGAGAAGTGTATCACAGGAAGCGAATTCCATTCTGCCTTCTTGGTAAGTTATTTCTCCTCATTGCCTTCTTGGTTTGACTAATTTTTCGTGTAGCTGAATGCTTCGTTGCATCATGCAAGCCCACCAGTGACCTGCCGTGCGGTCCGGGATTTTGGTGGTAATATGGTTTTCCACGCGAAACATGAGATCGCCCGCCACCTCACTCAACAGGACATTGATGCGATTGGTGACGCACTTATCGCAAAAGCCAGCGATCAGTTCCTTGACATGGTCTTGGAACATCGTCTAAAGACAATTGACGCACGGTCATTGATTAATGCTCTCGCTCGTGCCGAGCGCCTTGGCTACGAGAATTCTGATATTATCGAAGACAACCGGGAAAGGGCGGCGCCAATCATGTCAACAGCACCTCCCCCTCCTCCGATTCCAACTCAGCCACCGCCCCCTCCAGTTTCTGTCCAAAGCCAGGCTCAGTCTCAACCGCCACGAGCCCCTGCTCCTGCTCCAGCTCCTCCGGCGTCTCCAGCTCAGCAATCGCTCCAATGTAGGTTATGCTGGCGTCGTTTCGAGCGCCCCAAGTCCTACGAATATGTAAGTCCTAATCTGCGCATTCATTTTTTTGTGAAGGTGTGCACTAATACTATCTACCAGCATGTGCAAAAGCAGCTCTGCTCTAAACAGCCGCCTAATCCTGAGGGCTACCCCTTTCAATGCGAACATTGTGGTGCAGGCTTCATAACAAAGGTTGGCCAGAACTATGTGAGTGATCATATAGGATCTCAGCGCCCCGTAGTGTAAATCTAATTTGAGTAACAGCACCAATCTAATGAGGTTTGTGGCGGCCATGAGACGGTCCCAGCAACTCCGCGACCCGCCGAGCAATCGGCCGTGCAACCCGGATCTCAAATAACTCCTCAGTCATCTTTTCCACAGAACCAGAGCATTGCTACTCCCTCGAGGAACTACACGCACTCAGATCTACCTCCTGGCTCGGTTGAAAACAGCGTGTCCAAAGCAGCAGCCCATAACGCGCCTGGCCCTGACGAGGCATACAGTCATCTCACCGATGCCAAGAAAGCCGAGCTGTTCGAAGAGCTACGGCAGGCCGAGATCTCGTACGCACCCAGATTTCGGGAAGCCGAAGAGATTGCCGACCCAAATGAGCGCAAGCTTAAGCTGTCAGGCATACAAAACTCCTTCTCAACGAAGCAAAGCATCATCCGGAAGAAGTATGGAGTTAGGCTCCGTAATAGACGCACTAGAGCCGAGATTGAGGAGGAGAGAGGGCGAATGGGCCTTGAGAAGCGCCCCATCTCGCCCGGCGGTAATAATTACCTGACCAACACGCCGGCTGTCAAGCGCCAGCGGATAGATGATCACCCGAGTCCCTCGCAACCGCAGCTGGTGTCGGCTTGGCAAACCATCAATTCCACACAACCGCCTCCCCCTACGCCTGAGGTAAAGCCGGGAAATCACATGTCCGTGTCCGAAATGAACAGTTCTGGTCTCAGCGGCGCATCCGCAACAGCGGCTCTCGTAGATCCCACGATGCCTGCTCAACTTCAACCTCAACCTCAACCTCAACCTAAGCCTGAATCTCGACCTCCTTCCACGACTCCCATCTCCACCCTCGTTCCCACTCCTCAGATTCAGATATCCCAAACCGTGCTCAACCAGACCCAAACCCAAAACCAGCCCCTCCCCTCGCCCTCACAGACAAGCCTCTCATCCCTGCAGCGTAAGGGATATAGGATGTCCTCACACGTTAGCAACGGCGGGAACGGTAATAGCAATGGTAATCAAACCCGGACGCCGACTCCCGCTAGTGGTGTCGGTGGTGTCGGTGGAAGACAAGGCTCAGCAAGCGAGCCTGTCGTACTGGATGATGACGATTCCTCCTCCTCTGAAAACGATACGGATTCGGATTCGGATATTCCTGCTACTGTTCCGCCTAAGAAGCCCGTTGCGTCATGAGGAGAGAGATATTCGGACTTTATCTGAGTTGCTGAACGGTTGGGCAAGATGGGATGACGTAAAGTTAGAAAGTTGAAAATGCTTTATTATTCGACATGGACGGATGGAAAAATGGCGTATATATCCGGATGGCCCTCTTTTCTTCTTCTAAAATATCTCGATTCCAATGGGGGTTCATGGCAATGCATGGCGGTTATATACACGACAAAACGACAGCACTCACGCAGACTGCTATTACGCACGGCCCCATTCATGCGGCTACGAAAGATGCTTTGATCTCTCGCGACTCCATTCATTATCCTCATTATATTCTGCGCTCGCATCCGCGATATTGTACAAATTCGCTCTTACAAAATCATTTCAATCTCTTCTCTTGGCCTCTCTTACTTTACTGGCGGGCTAAAGCGGGTCTTATCATGTCTTGTCTCCTTCATATGGTGAGGAAAAAAACCGTGGAAAATTATCAGGTGGAGTGGAATGGAATGGAATGGTGTATAAAAGGGGTTATCATGGGTTAACGAATTTTCTTAAGAGCCTTAGTTAGCCTGTACCTAGCTTTAGGTAGTTGTTTGTCTGTTTGTCTAGCTGGCTGCCTTATGCGCTGGCATAATTGCATTGCATTTGATACCTTGAACTGAAGTTCCGAATCCTTGAACCGAAAAAGTGATCTGATTGTCCCTTAATTCAATGCTACAGCAAACTCCAGAATAAGTGATCATAAGAAAATTAAACTCTTGAATTCATGCCGAGAGAAAAACGCATAGAGGTATCATGCTACTAGCAAAAGATATACACGAAAAGCATACACTCGAAAAAAACAAGCCTCGAAAAAGTCAGCTGGTCGGTCGGCCTGCAAGCCACCTTATTATACACTGTTGTTGTTTGGTTCCGGTTCTGCAACTGCACTCGCCCAATTCAGATGCCAGTCCTGCTTCTGCTCTTTTCTCGATCTTTTCTGCCATTCAATTGGCAATCCCACCGCACCCCCTGTACTGCAAGCACCAAAGACCCGCCACACGGGGAAAAGACCAAAAGAACCCAGAAGCACCCAGATGACGGAGCCACCTAGCCCGTAACCCTCCTGACCCAAAGCGTAGTAGGTTCATACTCAGCATCGCGATCCAGCCTCTTATACGCACGATGGAGCTTCAGCCCAATCTCATAAGACTGTCTTTCGACGTCCGCCAGCTCCGTCCTCAGTGCCTCCACCTTCATCTTCTCCATCTCGCGCTTGCGCCTGACGGCGTCCGAGGCTAGGATATTGTCCATGGGCATCAACTCCGTCATCTGATGGATCGCTTTGTTGAGGTTGATGCGGCGATTGGCGAGCGACTGGTGCATGGCGTTGAGCTCGGCTACTCGGTCTGTGGCTAGGGCCTCGGGAGGAGCCGGAGGTAGCGATTTGTCCTTTGTGTCGATGGAAGAGTTGGAGACGAGGCTTAGGGTCGACAAGTTGGCTGCGCCAGAGGGTAGGACGTTCATCTTGGTCGCGGGACGGGGCTTGAGGGTGGAGGAGCTGGTTGTTGGGGAGGTGGTATAGTATGGCGAGTCGAGCATAATTCTCATCGGCTCAGTGGTGGGCGAGGGGCGCGGTGAGTTTTCGTAGCCGGCGACTATGGGTCTGCCGCGGTCGAGGATGGAAATAGGAGCTGGCCGTGGCGCTGGTGTCGGCGTACCGTGACCGTTTGGAGGAGGTGTTGGAAGCGGAGGCGCAAATTCATCTACGCTAGGTTGGGGGGTTGAGGTATGATGTGATGTAGCATAGGTCGTGATACTGAATCTTGAGGGTGGTTGGACCCATTCTGCAGAACCATTTCTGGTGTGGCCCGGTGCAGAAGAAGGCACTTCACGCGGTGAAGGCTCGGCGGAGGGACCGGTCGGAGTCTCCGCGCGACCATCGAGGGATGGACGTGTGGGCTTCCTGCGTGTTGCTTTTGCGTTGGAAGGTATCTGCAATGGAGGCGGTTGTTGGGTGGTCATTGCTTCAGGTTCTTGGACTAGGGGAATGCTGGGGGATGCAGCTGGGTACTCTGAGGGAGGTGTGGGATATGCCGTTGAAGTGGACCTCGGCTGGGAGTTGTACATCTGGCCATCTGGCTGCATCTGAGTCTGTCGTGCTGGTGTTGTGACAGGTCCCGAGGTTATGGTACTTGTGGCAGGTGGGCTTGTCGTAGAAGCTCCGAGAGGTGATGACACTGATCCAGATCCAAATGACTCGACAGGGGACAAGGAAGTAGGCATACGACCACTAGTAACCCTCTGGTTGTTGGCCCTTGGGAGAATTCTCAGAGGTGGCACGCCCATGTTGTCCTTTACGGGTGCGACAAGAGCTGTGCGACCACTTGCACCTCGCCATCCTGGTCGTGACGGTTGCTGTTGCGGCACTGGTTCTGGTTGGGGGCTGGCACTGGACTGTCGTTGGACAGGACGTAACCGGTCGCGAAAGGCGGCTGCAGGATTCGACGAGGGTTTCGACTGAGGTGGGACTTGGTCGGCAGTGCGATGGGTCAAGCCTTGAACATATTCTTGAGGGTTCACTTGAGACGGTCGACCTTTTGCGCTCGTAGTAGGTTCGCCGGTGCGAGGATCCCAGCGAACGTCGTTGCCGTACGGGCGAGGCTGCTTCTGAAGTTGCTCTTGTGACCTCGGTTCACTGATAGACTGAATGGCAGCGGCATTGGAGTTCTTCCGTCGCTCTCTGCGCATCATGGGAATATTACTACGTGATTGTTTCGGGGGAGTACCATGTTGATGTTGCTGTTGGTATTGCTGTGGTACTTGTTGGGCCGTGTCATGTAGTTCATCGATAGGAGAGACATCGCCGGCGTTGGGGCTAGGCAATGGTACTAAGTGTTAGTGAAGCATTGGTGAAGAAGGTGAAGCGAAATGTAAAATAGAATCACTCACGCTTGCTTTGGCGAGGCAATGTCGGGAGAACTGGGCGGAGAGATCTCGAGCGGATCGCGTCGTGCGACCTCGTTTCGCAATTGCTGGGCGGCAAAGACGGCCGCTTCAGGAGACGGTTGCGAGTAAATGGAGGACACGGGACGGGGGCGATTATACTGCTGTGGATGTTGTTGGGCAGGCGGTGGCCGTCCGCCGTAACTCTGTTGTGGCCTGCGTTGGTTGTGCGGTGTCAGCATCTTTGTGTTCAAGTGACGATGATGACGATTCACGAAGAAGCAAATGCTCAGGCTCAATTGCGTGTTGATATGCGTAGTCAAACAAGGGAGCGTCGCAGAGTTGGATGCGTCATAAAGGAGAGAAATATAAAAAAAAAAAACAAATAGAAAAAGCCAAATACAATGAATAGAAAACGAAAAGGAGTGGAATGTTGTTGGGACGATGTTCAATGCGATGTTGCAATTTTGGACGAATTGATGATGGATGCTCAGCCCACCAGACGAGAGAAAGCTGGGGTCCAGACAGAGGGCGATGATCACTGGTGCTACTGCAGGACGACGGGTTTGGGGGTCCTTTGACTTCTCCTCTCTCTTCTAAATTAAGGACAGCAGCACCAGAGCAATCCTTTCCCCGTTCTTTGTAAATTGTCGTCACAGGCACCAACTGTCAGCTGCAGCAGCACTAGCAATCGATCCAGCCAGGGTCTGTAACCTTATAGGTCCCGGGCTTCTGGTCTTTCTCTGCCCTCCAATATTCGGATATCTTTTCTGAATTTGATGAACAAAGACAGACAGTGGCAGAACGAAGACTTATTAAATTCTCCATCGACCTCGTTCGTATAAAAATCGCCGCCACTTTATGACATCGAGTTTCATCGCATCGCATTGCGTCCTCGGGGTTGGGGGTCCAATAGCCTGGATGCAAGAAAGAAAGGCTTTCATCTCCGTGCACCCATTCCCGCCCTGGTTGGCCGATCTTGGGTCGGAATACGGCAGTGCCAACGGAATGCGAGATAGAGATCACATTCGCGGAAACAAGACAAAAACAGGATAGAAAAGGAAACAATTCAGCTTACTGTTGTTCATAGGTATATCCGAAATCTCGAGGTGGTCTCGCTGGTCTTCGGGGACCCGGTCCGCCTCGAACCATATACTGGTAATGATTGTTGCCACCCTGTATTCCGCGTCCCGACGATGTTCTTGACGATGAATGCGCTTCTTGCCAGGCTTCCAGCTTCCTTCTGTCCATCGGCCGTGCGCCGTCTCGCTGTCGGAATCGGTCGAACATAATGTTGGTTCTCTTCTCTTCTTCCCTTGACCAGTGTTCCCTACTCGGAGCGTAACCAGGTAAGCTCAAGCTCTGCTGAATCGTCCATGAATGTCGCAAGCCTTCTCTTTCCTCCCGATCTCTTTCTTCGTGGTATGTGGAAGTTTATATGTTTTTCTTCAATTCTCGGTTTTCGAATGCTTTATCAGTGCTGAACAATTCTCAAATCCGCTGGTCATGTTACCCTGATGCGATCCTGTCGGCTTCGGTTGCGCAGCTGAGGTAGGATCCGACCTTTGACTATAAGTTCGTAAGAGGACAAGAAAGCGGTAGCCACCGCTGCGAAGGAATCAAGAAAGGGCAGGTTGCAACAATAGGGTACGTGATTGTTGTTCTTTTGTATCGAGCATATTTCTATTGCCCGAGTGATAGAGGGCGATTTATTTGTTTATGTTGTCAATCTTTTGGCCACTACCTCTAAGTTATATTATTTTTCTTTATTTGATTGGAGAGCGCTCGTCCGAGAGGAGCGGAAAGGGGGATAATAAGAGCTTCTCGACACGGCTTGATGTCACCAATTGATTGGCCCTCGTGAGCGCGTCAATAACAAGTTTTTGGATATAATCCAACAGCCGCGGGTATGGTCGTGCGAGCGTCCCAGCGTATCATCCCACCCGTCTCGAACCAGATTCTAAAGAGCTGAGGAAAATCCGGCGGGCGAGTGCTATCGTCCCTTCTCTATCTATGTACCTATCTACCGGAACCGCCAGAGTTTGCAGTATGACAAGTAGTGCACGTGCGATGTGAAGATCTCGGATTGCATCACTGTCCCCTTTCATTTACCAGACGTTTGCGCTGCACCCAACGGACCAGAGTCTCCACCACGGGTGCCGTTTATAGACTGCTACCGTATATGGAAATCAATCAGTACAACTAAAATAGCGCTCGCTTGATCTGATTCAGCATGCTATCTGTCATGTAAAAGAATTCTCCGAAGTAGAAGACATAGGACAGAGTGGCAGAGGGCATTGATGCTGTCATACGAAACGAACAATTGAGTTTTGGCAATTCTTGATCGACTTCAGGTGAGATCCCGGTTTGCCGGCTGTCTGATGTCAGATGAACGAGAGGTGCGATTGATTGATTCTATTTAAAAGTAAATGGTACTTTATCATGTCGAGGTTGCATCTGAGATTGGCACTGTATTCTCGTTGTGATGCAACCCAATGGCACCAACTTAGACGAGTAATTACTACCTAATGTGCAGTTGTGACCGTGTAACATGCTGGAAATCTTGATAATACTGTTTATATTAGATTTCTGCGGCTGCATAGAAGTTATAGAGATGGTGGTTTCATGTGTGCTGGGGAATCCCAGATGGCGGCGTGTCAAGAGTGGCTGTGAGCTATCAGGATTTCTAGTGACTGCCAAATAAAAAGGGGGAGAAAGCCGCTAACATCTCAAGATGTAGTAGAATCTACAGTCAATCGCCCTCGACTTTCTTTCACATCCAAGTCTTTCATAGCCTGAACCGGATACTTAACACTACCTGTATACATGACCTAAGTTCTGTCGTCATATTCCATCACCAAGGCATGTGACAGTGACTGAGCCTTGCAGCGATGAATCAGAGCCTAATGGAAAGTACAATAAAGTGGATCCCACTCCAGAAAGATGGATGTCGACGGCTCATTCTCGGCAAAACACACCAAAATCCATACCCACGAAAATACCCACCCACTGAACATCCGACACACTTATCAAACCACCGACGAGGGGCTATCCAAGCATTCTCTCTAAAAACTGCCCCTCCTTGGTCCGTGCGCGTATTCGCATCAGTCACAAATTTCCTGAGCCTCAACCCCCCATTCTCGCCCTTTCTGTCATACCGATTGGATTGGACCACGACCACTCCATTGCCGCCTGCACAGAGCTCTTCTGTTGTCTGATATCGGAGACGGATCTTTTAACCAAAGTCCATGGGCCAAGACGACAAGATGGCGGCCCCCCACCAACCCCAGCTCGTCTTCGTTGACGGCACCTTCGAGGAGCTAGCTCAGGAGATGGCCGATTTTCTCAACGTCAGCGACGAAGTCAAGGCCCTCATCGAGAAGAAGCAAAAAGATGAGGTTCTCAAGAAGCTTATCATCGCCTCCCCCGCCTTACACTCCATCCCCGAGAAGGAATTCGCCGGCGCATACAACCTCCTCGTCTACCTCATCCTCCAGTCCGAGAACCCCGAAGTCTTCCTCCGCCGTGTCTGCGATAACCTGACGAAACCCATCACATCCTCGCCCGTAAATGGCCCCGGACTTGCCTTGAGTGTCCTTACCACCATCTTCAACATGTTGAAACCCGATGACGATCTTCGATTCAACGTCTTCAAGGCTATCTTGAAGTTCCTCAAGATCCACGGCATGTTCGAAACGCTCAAGCCATACTTGAAGCCTCTCGATGACTGGATGGAGGAGTGGGGGGCCGATTCCGACGACCAGCGCCAGGCATATGAATTTATTGCCGACACAGCTCGCGACGCCGGTGACTCGTAGTACGTTTTCATATTCCCAACATACTTGAAGGTTCGTTCAGGCGTCGCTAATATGAATGGTTTGAAAAATAGTGTCGCATACCAATACACCCTCAAGGCTCTCCGTACCTTCGAGGATGACGAAGTCAAATCCGAAGACGCCCAGAAACTTACCCTCCGTGCTCTTAAGACTGCCCTCCTCTCCCCCGCACAATTCGACTTCCAGGACCTTCTCAACGTCCCCTGTATCCAAACTCTCTCCGAGACCCACCCCGTTTACTTCGAACTGTTGACTATATTCGCCGAGAAAGACTTGGAGGACTTCAGCCAGTTCAGGGAAGAGCATGAGGGTTTCGTCGAGAAGGAACACCTCGACCTAGAGAAACTTCAGACTAAGATGCGGTTGCTCACATTTGCCTCGTTGGCTGCTCGGACGCAGACCCGCGAGATTCCCTACGCCGATATTGCCAAGGCGTTACAAATATCATTGGACGAGGTCGAGCTGTGGACGATCGATGTGATTCGCGCCCAGCTCGTCGAGGGCCGGATGTCACAACAGAAGAAGGTTTTCCTCGTTCATCGAACAACGTACAGAGTATTCGGCGAGAAACAATGGCGCCAGCTGGGCGACCTCGTCGACACATGGAGAGATACCCTTACCAAGGTCGCCACAACGCTGCGTAAGGAGCAAGCGAACCTGGAGGCCCAGAAGAAGCGGGACCTAGAAGAGGTTGAGCGGAAACTCGCCAACACCGGGATGGGATCTGGACAAGGAGAGCGGCGCCAACGAGGAGAGAGGAACGAGCGAGGGCCTCGCAAAGAGAGAACAGACGATGATGACTAGAGGAAATACACGTCTGCTCGCTCTCTTCCCGTTCGTTCCTTCAATTAGCTCTGTTGGTTGTCTGCATCAAGGAAAGGTCATTCGGCGTATGGTCAGTTTGAGAATTATTAAAATAGCCAGAATTGATACCAAAACATGGAAAAGTGGTAATGGTATGCCTGTGAAATTCTTTGTAGTATATCGATGATAAGAGATGTTTGTTGTCTTCGTCTTCTAGGTTTCTTCTCGAGTCTTAAAAGGTATCGCTCGCTCTTGAATTTTTCTGATTTCCTTCTTTCTTTCGTTCTTTTCTTTCTATACGACAATGTAGCCACCCATGCCCACCCTACCAGACCTTTGCTCACTTCCTCTTGCGCGACCGCTGAAAATTCCCGCGAATCCCATAAAAACCTCTATTGCCCTACCCACTCTAAAATCTACAACTTATCTCCCAGCCTCTTCTGCAACTCCTTCTGCGTCATGGCAAAGACCTCATCGGGACTGACGTCCGCTATGACGCGGGCAACCTTATCCTGCTTCTTGTAGTACTCGACCACAGGCATGCTCGTCTCGACGAAAGTGCGGAACCGTTTTCTAATGGACTCTTCGTTATCGTCGCTGCGACCCGACGTCTTGCCGCGCTCGAGCAGGCGGCGCTCCATCTCTGCCTCGGGACAGTCGTAGAAGAGCACGAATTGCGCCGGCACGACGGCTTCTTCGAATTTGAGGGCCTGGTCGAATTTGCGCGGGAAGCCGTCTATGAGGAATTTGCCGGATAGCTCTTTATCGGATTTCTTGTCAGAAGAAGAAGTGGAGGAAGTCATCGCTTCCCGCATCGCGTTCTCGAGCAACGCGATCGTCACTTCCATCGGCACGATCAGGCCGTTCTTGATGTAGTCCTTGATGAGCTCGCCGTATTGGCTGCCGGGCCGGTCCTGCTCGGCGCGGAGGAGGTCGCCGGCCGAGAGGTGCGTGAAGCCGTAGGAGGAGACGAGGCGCGCGCATTGCGTGCCTTTGCCCGCTCCGGGGCCGCCGAGGACGAAGAGCACGGTTACGGTGGAGGGGTTGAAGACGGGGGATTTCCGGTCTTTGAGGTCGTCGATTGCGGGCATTTTTGGATATAGGGAGGGGAGGGTTGGTTTGCAAGAACTGGATGGTGAGAGTTGGTAGCTTAGGTAGGTATTGTGGGATAGCTATGGACAACTGGAAATAGCTTGTTACTAGGTAGTAGCTGGGTTTAGTATTCTGCAGAGTCTTCTTTGAAACAACTGGATTCAGAACGTACCTCTATGTTTGAATGAGTAAAGAGAACTTTAGGAGTCTATATCTAGAGTTGTTTGATAAGAAGAGGTTGGTAGGTGTTCGAAGTTGAAACTGGCCCGCACTATCTAATGGTAGGTCAACAAAAACTGCCCCTCCTCCTATTTTCTTGTAATTTTACCCCTCCACCCTTTCCGTCCCCTATGCCATTGCACACCGCTGCCATCGTTTAAATTAGTGCCGTTTTCTTAATGGGCAGTTTGCATATAACACCAGGCCTCTTTATCTACAGTTTGCGACGGATGAGGCGTACAGGGTAGTAGTGAAACTTGTTTTACATTGACCTCATCATTCAATTTATCTTACAACATAATAATACAATGCAGGTTTAAATAAAGCTGATCCATTCGTCCTGAACCGCAAACCTTTCCATATCTACAAAAACAAGGTACTTGATTCTACTTGTTGGGAACTTCATTCCTAGCCAGCGGAGCGTGCCTATGAAACTAATATCAGAGATATGGCAGGCAAAGAAGAAACAAAATGTATATAAACTCACCCCTTACTAGTTCCAGCCCTTGAATTGCTGACATATGCAAATGCGCCGAAGCTGAGAACAATAATGGCGAGGAAAGGTATGAACTTGACAGGAGTGTTCTGACCCGTTGGCCGTTGTGAGCTGTACGGTCTTCGAGTAGCTGAGGTCAATTGACATCGTGACGTGTGTTGTATTGCCATGGTTGTAGAGAGGCGTGTTGATGAGAGAAGTGATCTTGTCGTCATGACTGTTCGAGGTATTCAAGCCATGTATGATTCTTAAAGGTTGAACACTGTGAGTTTGAGGAGTCGAAAGTGAAAGACTAAGAGGGAGTCGAAAGATATCCAAGGCTGGTCGGGATTTGTTTTGGTTCCTTCTTGTTTCAGTATCGAAATCTCCGTTGTTTTTCAATTGTCTTGATGGTGAGTGTGGCCTATACCTTTATGCATCGCAATGGGTTGCAAGGCCAAATCCTGAGGTCCCCTCTTCCCTTGGCGCTGCTGGGCCAGGTGTCAGACCTGATTCAGCTGTGACTTTCAGCTTGGCAGCTGTTGGATACCTTGTATGAAATAAGCACTCACTCAGCTCCTTCTAATATAGAAATTTCCCCCTGTTCCCTCAATTTTTTTCTCGGAGGTCCAAATTTTTCAAATCACAGCGGTGTGAGAATGGATCTCTGAAGAAGCTTCTTTCTCTCCACCAATGGGGTCTTTCCAGGGACGAATTTGTGGCCTTGTATTTGCCTCTTGATGTCAGATCCGCAACAGCATCACGGCATGAGCTGCTCATCAACGCGAACTTCGATAAACAATAGGTATGAAGAAACGACAGCCTAAAAA
Organism: Xylariaceae sp. FL0255; assembly: GCA_022578795.1. NCBI lineage: Eukaryota > Fungi > Ascomycota > Sordariomycetes > Xylariales > Xylariaceae > Xylariaceae sp. FL0255. The sequence goes on from MU388908.1 coordinate 72,346, forward strand.
ACTCCAGCTCTATCGCTTTCTAGCAGTCCAGGCGCCTACCTCTAGACACTCGCCCCAGCCTGTACCTTCATTCAAAAGATCATTGACCATGCGGAAATACCAAGTGTCCCATTCATCCGGGTTCATCGAGTTTACCTCTCTAAGCACGGGTTTTAGGCTAAGGATCAGACCAGTCGTGGCCTCGAGCGCAATCTTCCTCAAAGACTCTTGAGCCAAACTCAGGTTATCCATTCGATTGCGCTCCCATCGGATATCACTCAGTGGAACCGCTAATCGCACCGTCGACACGTCCTTCAGACTATCTGACTCTTGCAGCAGGCATGCCTCGATTTGAGTGCAAGGTGCAGGGGACAGGCCGCGTCGATTCAACGCGTCAGAAACCCAAACGTTGTACTTGACCAGGTGCAAATTCACAGGCGGGCTTAAAGATGTGTTTGAATTTACACCATAGACCGCGTGCTTGTGCGCCAGGTATTTCTCACTCTTCGGATTGTTGCCGAGATTTACGACCCCTGGTTGTGGGATAGGCCCCGGCCGTATTAGGCGAATAGTCGAGTCGGTGTCCCAAACTTCTAATACACCAGCCGGCCTCAACAGGCGGACATACTCCTCAAAGAGACCCTGATAATCTCGAGATGGCACACAGAGACTCACGTCCTTTGCCATTATCAAGTCGAACTCTCCATCCAGGAAAGGCCACGGAAACTTTCGGATGTCGTGCTGAACGAATCGCCAACGCAGATTGTTACCAAGTCCTGTCTTCTTGACGTGCTCGGGATGGGCCTGCGGGACTATATCGATGCCTGTAAAGGATATGGCGCTATGGCCATGCCGCGCGAAATATCTCGAGCACATCATGCTCCAGACCGCCGAACCGCACGCGACTTCGAGGACACGAGTTGGTGGTCTGTGTTCATTGAATACCGACGAGATGATGGGGCCTTCGAATAGTTGGGTTGTGAGGAGAGTGCGGAGCGACTGCCTATGTGTTTCGGCCAGATTTATTGGTAGAGGATAAGTTATTCTTGAGTCCGACTCAGTCGGTCGACTGACAATAGGCACAATCGAACCTTGGCTAGGCTGACGCATCTCCGAGTCTGCAGATGTTGTGACTATCGATATCGGTCTTTGCATCCCGAATCTCGAAGTGGTCGTTATCGATGATGATGCTGGTGTCGCGCTAGCAGCAGCAACCTGGGCACGGAGCTCTAAACCCCTCTCGCACGCGTTTGATGCGTACTTGATCATGGCTATACCCTCAGCCATTGACCTGGCGTCATCCAATTTCACAGTCGACAAGGCGTGCTGTACGGTCAACTGTCTGGCGTCGTTCTTGTGGTATGCCTCACTGCGAACGTAGATCAGATGTTCTAGGATTTTGATGGCGCAGCCGGCGCATTTCTCAATGGGTTCGCTAACTAGCTCCTTCTCGGACTGAAGTATCGAAGCGTCGCTCTGTTCTAGCAGGAGGGAGTGGGAGACGACGTATTTCATCATCCGGATTGCCGTCTTTATTGATTCGTTATCGACATAGAGGCCCATCAGTTGATTTCCAGGCATTGGCAAGGCTTGATCCTCTTGCTGCTCGCGGCCGACTCCGAAATGTTTGACTATATCGATGGCATCTTTCAGTGGTTTGGCGTAAGGATCGACATAGTCAGTGCCTTGCACTTGATGTCTGCCAAATTTCTTCGAAGCAGTCAACTCGTCTATCTTTCGAAACCATTCTCGATCTTCTAGGGCCTGTTTTACCCTTGCAAATGGACTGAAAAGACTATCGGTACTAGCTAATGTCCGGATAGAATCTGCAAGGTCGAAAAGCTCTCTTATGAATACTTTCAGATTCATGAGAAGCTCCCTGAAAAAGAGGTCAGCAATCTTTTGGGGTTTGTGCTACAGCAACTTGGTGAACACCTACTCTTTATCAGCTCGCAGCCTATCTTTGTTCTCGACTCTTATCCCTTCCAACGCTGATAGGACTTTCTGTAATTGTATCAAGACGGCGTGAGACTCCTCTCCATAAGTCTCATCGAGCTTCTCCAGCGACCCAGCGCTATTGCCTATCATCTCGCCCCACAGCCGAAGATCGAATCGCATCGCGATGAATGGTGAATTCTCATTTCCCGGCTCATTCTGCGCTTCAACTATCATGCTGTCGAGCGTTTGTATGATGGTTTCATAAATAGCCGCCGACCCTCTGCCACACCCCTCCAGCCTCGTCTTAGACTGTAAGCTAGCCATAGCCCGACCCTTCGGCAGTTCCTCATCTATCTCCTCGAAAGCGCGCGAAAAATGACCCTTTTTTGGCGCAAAATACTGTAGCTCAAATATTGCAAAGATTTCCCACCGAGGTTGGATTTCGGCTCATCCCTTACTCGTTGTAGGCTGTTGCATTGTGTTATTTTAGGGGGACGTATTTTCCGGCATTTACGAAGTGTTTGCTTTCCCAAAGGTGGTCAGAAAGTACACCATTGCGATACGACGTCGGAGTCTTGTTCATCCGCCCGACCGCCGCTGACTGGCAGGTGAGTAATAAAGTAAACCTTACGTGCGGCACAGGAGGAGAGAAACGCGTTTTATCCAGGTAGGTAGGTCTATTTGGCAATTGGAGAAGAAGAGCTGTCCGCCGCATCCGCCTAATACTAAGTAGCATCCTTCCAAAAATAACCCCGCACATTAGTTTCATGGCGATGCTCAGGACCTTTTTAGAGCCTCTTGGTATAGCCCGGCTCGGCCCGGCAATTGATTTACGTTTGCTTCAGAATGCAAATCGATTTAATCGGGACTTTTGTGTTTAAGATTATGTGCATGGACCTTTCGAATGCTCCAATTCTCTGGATTTCACTTCTTATTAATACATGATGCACCGTGAATTCGCCATCCATTTTGTTTGTGAACTCCACCGGATTGGCGAACTGCAGGATCTAACATAAGGTAGGTAGAGAGAAGCGTGGGGTTCCTCATGCTTTAGTGCTGAAGAATGCCACTCGATCTTCTGTTTCATGATTTAAATTTCATCCGAAAAACGTGGGGTAGCGAATTGCCTATTGTACTTAGCTTTCCCCATTCTTGGGGACTTTTGTATACCTCACAAAAGATACCTGGCTTGTGAGGACAGATTTGGGAGGAGACGTGGACGGATCACCCTGCTCTTGAGCTTTTTACTTACCTTACATGGTGGTGGTACCTTAATGGCTTATGGGAGCCTGCAATCTACAATTCACCATTGTAAAGCCAATAAAGCCTATCGGTATGCATAGAGGTCTACGATTTGATCAGAATTATGTCTGATTCTGAGTCATGCGACTAGATTTGCTTATAAATTTTCTATAAGGCAATAGGTTTCCAGTTCGAGAAATATGCAGCATAAATAAGGTATTCAAGCAAGCGTAACGGCCCTTATAAGACCAACGCACCCAATTGCAACAGAATATATACATAAGTGTCTATGTACACAAGGACAAGAGACCTAAAGTTCTACAATTACGCGATAGTCACCCGGACTTCATCAGATAGGCAGTGGCTGTGGGGTGTCTTGTAGCGATTCAAGCAGCTTTTCGAGTCTCTGGGCAAGTGGATGGTTTCGTGTGATCCTGAGATCTGCTCTCTCAAGTCCCATTTGACAATTCTGGAGCGCCTTTTCTCGATCCCCTTTAACCACATATAAGTCCGCTAGTTTCAATCTTCCAAAGACAGAATCGGGGTGGGCGAGCCCACGCGAGGCCTCAACCATCGCAACAGTGCTGGGACTGAGCTTTTCTGACTCCGCGAATCTTCTTTGGCGGGAATACACCCGGGCGAGTTCGCCTCGACCCATCAAAACTCCCAGATGATCTTTGCTAAGACTCCTCTCTCCCGCCTGGATTCCCCATGTAAGCATGTCCTCGGCTTCTTGAAGGTGCCCTTGTTTGACATAGATTTTGGCCAAGTAACAGAGGGCCCAGAGAGTCCACGGATGTTCTTTTCCTAGTTGTTGTTGACGTTGATAATGTACATGGCTCATTATCGCGCTTGCTTTCTCGACTTCTCCGAGATCATATATCGCCATCGCGAGGTTACTCATAGTGGTCAAAGTGTCCAAATGTGTCTCCCCTAGCGTTTCCTTCCGTACGCTAAGCACTTCTCGATGTACTTGTGCGCTGTCGGCCCATCTGTGCCACGATGCGAGCGTAACCCCCAGGTTGTCCAATGCCGTTAGGGTGAGTACATGGGTGTCACCGAGTGTCTCTCGTGCCCGCTGTGCTGTTACTTCCTGTATGTCGAGCGCTTCCTGATATTGTCCGTGTAGCCAGTGTGATTTTCCAAGTTGATCCATAGCCGATAGGGTCTGCTCATGTTTCGGTCCGTAAAGGCGTGTTCTTGTGTCGACAACCTGTTGCTGTAACGAAATAGCTTCATCTAAGCGGCCGAGGCCCCATAAGACCCCTGCTAGACCTAACATAGCGGCCATCGATCTTTCATTCTCGATACCTAATAGTTGTAGGAGACTGTCTTTAACCATCTCCAAGTAATCAGACGCCTCTTGAAACCGGCCCCTGGTAGCAAGAACGTAGCCGCATTTCGCAGAATGGAGAATTTGATCTCGCAGGATCAGGAGTAGTGTCGGTTGAAAAACTTTGGCCAATGCAAGACGAAAGCTACTAAGTTCTAGTGACTTCGGTAGATTATGTTCTAGGAGGCAATAATCAATATGAGGCATGATGTCTCGATAAAATTCTCCGTCACTTTCGGGATTTCCATCAGGCGGAAGAAGGATTGACTCCATCAGAGTAGTGAAAGCAATAGATGCCCAGACCTTCCGTTCCGACACTGACAACGAGTCTCTGGCCCATGCATGAACCAAAGGATGCATTGAGAATGTTCCGTTTCTCCCATCGTTGCTAATCAGTGATAATGAATGCAGCTCGCTTATTGCCCACGTAACGCGATATTTATCGAGTTGCTCATAGTGGTCTTTGAGAAATCGTGGAAACATTCGAGGAGGTTCCAAGCGGTCAGTTACAATTTTCGCCAGCCGCGACTTCATTGAATCTCCAGAATTTGACTTCGTAGTTTTGATTCGATTGAGGACGGCGCGTGTGAAAATCTCGACAGGTATATGTTCGAAATGATAGAATGACACGATCTTGAGAAGATCAGAGGCGTCCTGACTTTTCACACCCTTCTTCTTTAGGAGGAACTTGAGAGAGACATCAAATGTCGAATACACAGCTCTCACCATGTTTACTTCTTCTGCATCCTGAGTTCCGGAGGACCTACGACGTTGTAACATGCTTCGCGACGAGGAATGCAGGTTGAGATAGTCGCCAAGCTCGCATACTCGACGATAGATGCAGTTCCCTGCATGAATCAGCGCGAGGGCCAAGTAGCCCAGTGTCTTAGCTATAATCTTTCCCGCTTCGATCGTCATCTTGTCCCAGGGCTGTTCAATATCGGCTTTAGTGAGCAAAAGCTGTATGGCTTCATCTTCCTTCAAGCCTTTCAACTCTAATGACCCAAGAGAGCCTGCTCGTCGAAAATCTGGGTTCCTCGTAGTCACAAGAATATGTGCACGTTCTCCCGGTGAGAAAAGATCTTCCAAATCCAAAGATGGATCATCAGCGTTGTCAATGATTAACAACCACGTCTCGCTAAGCTGAGACAGATAATGACGACCTGCCATCTCGGTACCTTCGAGCCCTCCAATTACCGCGATCTTGCAGAACGAATCTTTAATCGTTTCGCTGGAAGCGGCATATATAGTGAAGACGTTTGTATATCTAGAATACATCAGCATCTTAGTTTTAGTTGTAGGGCCAACGACTCGTACTCAGCTAGATTATCTTCAGCGAATTTTGAACAGAACTGTGTTTTGCCCGAACCTCCCATGCCAAATACAACAAAAGTCTTGCGCCTTGGCACGTGGGTAGTCTTTTTCGCACGAGAGAAAAGGGAATTGTGAAGGAATCGCAGCTTGTCTTCCCGACCGATAAAGTCTGGTGTTGTGTCCTGAGGTGGATGATAGTGAGATGTACTCTGTTGCTGAGTACTAATCACGTTGGTCTGAAGTGGGTTCTTCGAGTGCACATCGAATGCGAGACCGCCCAATTCATCGACTTCCTTCGCCCGAAGCTGCTTCAGTGCAGGGATCGCTTGCGTCCATCGACGAGACACTGCCTGTGGTGCGTCTAGGCTGTACCTCGATAATGCCTCAATGACAGTTCGGAAACCAGAGGCAGTTTCAGTACTAAACTGAATCATTTGTAAGTGCGTGCCATGAACTCCGGCCTTCTCAGCAATATCGATCTCAACAACAGCAGATGATGGCTCGACTATGTATTCCAATTTATCACCGAGACTAGTCCGAAGCTCTTCCCAGAAGAAAAACATATGAAACTGTTTCATAATGGGATTGAATTCGGAAGTCACCGATTGAAAAAATATCTCATCATCTGCTGATGAATGATATAACCGATCTCCATGGAATACCTTAGATTTCCAAGTAGGATTCGATAGCCTTTCGAGTGCTAACCAAGTTGATCTCTTCGTGCTGTCGTGCGGAGTTCCAAAGAATAAAATGGCAAATGTCGAGACGAACTGATCCCATAAATGATCGATTTTGGCAGCTGTTCGCGTGGATGAGTACACAAGGCTTTTCTTCACAACTATTCCCCCCAGACCATGACAGATGAATATGATAGGTCGTTTTCGCATGCCCGAAAACCGCCTGTCGGCATAAAGCTCTTGTACGAGACATTCCGCGCTTCTCTGAATGGAGTTCGAGGCTCTGTTCGTAAGAAAAGCAGAGGGCGAAGCATCGTAACCGTAAGTTAGCACACGGGCGTGTTTTATGTGTCTGGGTAGTAAATCGCGAAGCCAGTTCACCCCTGTGTCGCGGTCGGTCCAGGCTTCGAGTGAATCTTCATTCAACCCATGAACGGCGACAATGCTATTGTCGGTATGAGTCAGTGGGAACGGGCCTGAACGATACACAAGGCTGGCTTACTCGACGATCTCGTCGCCATTGCTTGATACACCTGTTTCCGGCTCATGAAGACAGATCAGGCCGGGAGGCATGTTTTGAGAAGACCGCTTTAGGGGTTTGAAAGTGAATGTACCGTATTGAGATCCTCACATCAACTCTGGGCCTGGCCATAATTCAGGTTCTACAACAACAGTGCTGTTGCGCAGGGGCAAATCACGAGCGGGGTCTTCAGCCTCTCTTGATAACAACTATAGAGTGTACGTCCGGCCAACAGATAGGCGGGTGAAACCAGCCATGGACGCTTTGAGTAGCACATGAGGAACAGGGCTGGGCGGTACTTCACTATGCAGTTGGTTCTTTCGCGTGTTCGGAAAAGGACCTAGTTGAGATATCATCCAATGGCGTGTCAGTGGTGTAGCGCTGATGGACAAGACCGGGCGGTTACAAGGGTTTGGCCTGGCACATGCATACGCCGCTTGGCCCGTCTTGGCAATAGCCAAAGTAATACGGTCCCGCCTTCGTTAATCACACACCTCGAGTCCCTGGAAGCAAGTCAAGGATATATTTCGAGAGATTCCATTACCGAAAATTGAGACATCTCGCATTTCCACAGAAGAAAACACTCAATATTATTTGGCTATAGCCATGGCCAAATTTATCGTGTCGAATCTTAGCTTCCTGGTTGATTACATTGCCCCTCGTGAATTGGGCATTGTCGTGCTGCTTATATGCGCCGCCTATCTTTCTCATTTGGTTGGGCAACGGATTCGTGAATATCAGGTAGATATTAACACCTCTCCCAAAAGTTGACTTGGCAAGAAGCTTACAGAGCACAGGCGGATCAAGAGCTGGGCCGCCAGCACGACTGTCGATTACCCCCTGAACTACCGAAGCGGTGGCCGTTAGGAATTGATCGAATTAAGGAACTCTGGGATTCGAACGCTGATGGGAGGCTCCTTGCTTTCCTCTGCTCCATAGCAAAAGACTATGAGCCACGGAATAACCTCTATCAGTTTCTCTTGATTGGCCCAAGGGCATTTCATATCCTACACCCACGAAACGTTGAAGCCCTTTTGTCTACAAATTTTAAAGGTATAACAAGCCTTTGACAGAGCCCAGATCTTCGACATTCATTTATTATGATGAACTAAATATGTTGCTACAGATTATGGGTTTGGGTGTCGACCGTCTGTCTTCCGCCCATTACTTGGGAACGGCATTTTCACCCAAGAAGGTGCTGCAGTACGTATACATCTTAGAAAGCTTCCTGATACATCGTCCCTCTTCAATTGGAAATCTAATAATCCCGTTACTAGTGGCGTCACTCTAGAGAGCTGCTCCGAAAACAGTTCATGCGTACACAGTACCAGAACCTTGATCATTTCCGTGAACATGTCGACAACCTCATAGCAGCTATACCAAAAAGCGGTCAAGTCGATTTGCAACCACTTTTCTTCAATTTGACATTAGACACTACGACAGCGTTGCTTTTTGGTCGTTCGGTCTACAGTCTGAGAGCTGGTATCGATCAAGAAGCTGAGAACAAAGAGTTCGCAGAGAGTTTCAATATAGCACAAGAAGGTCTAGCCAAAAGATTCCGCCTCGCCCCATTCCATTTCGTGTACAATCCACCCGAATTTCGAAAAGCATGTCGCAAGGTACACAAGTTCGTCGACGCATATATCACTGAACGAGACAAGACTAGAGCTGAAAGCGCTGATGACCAAGCTTCCTGGTTTATGGACCAGATTGCGGAGGGCTCGTCAAACCAGGCCGACATCCGTGACCAACTTCTCAATGTTCTACTAGCCGGGAGAGACACCACAGCATGTTGCCTGTCGTGGACCTTGTATGCTCTTCCACAATCAGTAAACGCACATTTGCTAATAGTACCTACTCTAGTCGATTGCTAGTCCGACACCCTAAAACCATGGCCCGATTGCGTCTCGAAATATCCGCTATCATGGGCGATTCCCCAGAAGCAACTCGAGAAGAAATAAGGAAAATGCCATTCCTTGCATGTGTAGTCAAAGAGTCACTCCGCCTTTATCCCCCTGTGCCCCTGAACAATCGCGAGGCTGCGAGAACGACAGTTCTACCAACTGGCGGTGGGCGCGAAGGAGATAACCCTATGCTCGTAAGAAAGGGAGAACTGGTCGTATTTTCTCAATATGTCAATTCAAGGAAGAAAAATATATATGGTAGTGACGCAGAGTTCTTCCGGCCTGAGAGATGGGAAACAGGTGAACTAGCAGGTATCGGCTGGGCATATTTCCCATTCAATGGAGGGCCTCGGCAGTGTCTCGGTGAAGACTTCGCGCTGATGGAGGTATACTATACCATCATTAAGCTTCTTCAAATATTTTCATGTATTGAGCTTCCCGCTGGTGAGCCCAATGAGCCAGTTGGGACTGAAAGACAGCGACTTACTTTAGTATTGGCAAGTGCTGATGGTTGTAGAATATCTACAGCTAAGGCTAAATAGCCTTGATATCAGTTTCAGAAAAGAAGAACCCACGTAGATATGAAAAGATCTTCCGCATTTTTACCTGGCTTCTCCTTGCTGCGCGCTTCCCGTAATGTTTTCATCATAAACTTAACAAACAGCTACTTTGATGATAGGCGGCCTCCAAATGGGCCGAAGTCGCGCAGCGAACTAGTGAAACTTGCGACAGGTTGGTCTGCGCCACCTTTGACAACCCAGTCTGTGCTACGTTACGGCTTGATCAGAACTGTTTTAAGGAGGTATTTATTTAAAAAGCGTCTGCCCCTCATTTAAATGCTCTGAGAGACGTTCGCCTTACTGTGCCTAGACCGACAGCAAAAGACACATCTTCGAAGACAGCATAACCAACTATCAACCCAACCTCTATTATACGCAAATTTGGCTGTGTAAGAATGCCTCTAGTCAAATCATCTGAGAAAATATGTGGCATCAAAGAAGTGTACAGACCGGCAGATCGGGAAGCAGAAGTAGAGTAACTTTTACCTTTTTCGAATGTTCTTCCTAATAGGATGATGCTGATATGCCTTGGAAGTGTCGTCGCTGTCCATGGTCTTAATGGTGATGCTACTCGCACGTGGACATCTAGAAAGAGCGGTGTATCCTGGTTGCACCATCCAGACTTTCTACCAAAATACATCAAGAATGCACGTGTTCTCGTCTGGGGCTATAACTCGAGCTTTGGGTCACTGACCGGTGCTGAACCTTCGCAAAATCGGATTCACCACCATTCTCAAACCCTTATTGCTCAGTTGTATGCTGACCGAAAGGTATATAGCATTCCGAACTTCTATTGGATAACATGCGGTTACGTTTAGGGAGCTGACGCTGTATCTCTTTATAGCTAGAAGAGAGGACAGACAAGCCCATCATATTTCTATGTCATTCCTTGGGGGGATTAGTTGTAAAGAGGGTCGGTTACGAGAAGATCTTATTACACTAGTCGGTACTGACAGCAACAGGCACTTTCGTATTCCAATTCCAGAAGCTCAGACAAGATAGCTCACCTCCACACTATCTTCACATGTACCTACGGAATACTATTCTTCGGCACTCCACATCACGGCTCATCACAAGCAAGCGTTCTCCTCACTCTCCAGAGGCTCACATCTCTTACGGTCCCGAGAAGATTCATGAGAGTCGAGAAGGGTCTCGTTAAAGCACTTCAAGAGGAGTCCGAAACACTGCAAAACATATCAGACTACTTCATACCTCTAATGAAGGAATTCTGTATTCATTTCTTTTGGGAGCAAGAGAAGACTGATATGAAGTATTCCAAAGCTTACATCGTCGAAAAGGAGAGTGCGGCACCGACATTCGATGATACTGAACGTTCAGGGATCGCGTCAGATCACTCAGGGATGGTGAAGTTCGACGACAACACATCATCTGGATTCCGATCTGTGATGGCAACTCTCATTCAATACTGCGAAGATGCCCCTGAAGCCATCAAAATAAAGGTCGGAAAGTCATCCAGGTCTATTTCGGATGATATACAGCCTGCCAAGTTGAAAACGGATGAGCGCCCAGTGACCCCTTTACCACCGTACATGCCCTCACTACCGCCGGACTTTTGCAGTACTCGCAAGGAGACAGTTGTGTTGTTGTGATATTACTAGCCTTTTTCTGATTTTTAGAAACTGTCCTGCCTAGCCAATGAGGGCCCATTCCCGAGAGTCATTAATAGAAGGATGTTCACTTTTTCTTGACATATACTCTCGCCTTTTTGGAGACCTACTGTGCACTTCTTAGCACTCACAATCAGATTATATGGCCCCACCTCTTGATAAAAAGAGTAGATTCAATGCATCAACGCTCGGTGCAACTATACTATACTCTATACTGTACTATCTTTAGCATTGCAGACATCTTTCCACGCGCGTCTCGTTACCCAATCCCGGGAAAATATCGTCTGATATTTTCGATTATAGCAAATATTTCGGAAACAATCTCCTCATCTGGATGTTTCATCCTGGGGTGCTCACCCGTCGATCGAACATCTGCAGAGAAGGCTCCGCACCCCCTACACCAGACCCAGCTCGACAATGATTGTGCAGAAAGTTTGTTTCTATAAATGATCAGGCTGACAGGTCTGGATGACCCAAGTCGAACGACAAATATCCATGTAGCGAGCCTCTATAGACGTTTCTGACGTCAGATGTATTCAGTAGTCGTGAGTAGGGGGTATAGTAGACGTGATATTATACTCGCTGCCCGCGGTAGTTGACAGACCTCGCGAACCAGCTCATGAGAGTGTGCCCTCCGACTGTGCTCTCGGACTCAAAGTAATCATACATCTGGGCTCGGCTCCCGCAATTTGAGTAATACACGTGGAAGTCCGAGTCCTTGCTTCTATCCCGCATCTTCCACAGAAGCTTGAAACTTGAAACATGAAACAAGGCGCCCGTGCGTATAGATGTTATCTTTCTCGAAGCTTTCCCAGGGTTGATGTAAGTGCTTACATGTGCGGGCAGATGCGGGCAAGCAGAAGGATTTCGGGCTGCTCCGGTTAGCTTCTAGACTAAAACCCGGCATAGCTCCGACTCGGGTAGAGCAAACAAACTCCCTACGATACATGGAAAGCCTCACGGATCTGCAGGTAGATTGGATAGGACTGTATGGTGAGAAGTATACTGCATGTTATCGGGTTTGTCACACACTCTTCCTACGAATCAATTGATCGAGTACTTTCAGTTGGGTTTGTGCTAAAAATATCATTGGTGGTGACGGGTAGGTCAGGTTGGCTAAGTAAGGTAATGTGGCGTGGTGTACGCTCTAGTGTATATCTCGCCATTGGTGGTGGCGGGTTGATTGAAAGTTGCATTTCTTGGTATTCAACGTCAGCCTGTCCTTCTTGGTGCGCTGTGCAACCATTTGGATGAGAATGTATCTGACGAGAATGCATTGCGCTCATGATCACCATGACAGCACTCGGTCTGACGGCTAGAACGCCAGCTTGCATTCTACCCTGCATTCTTCCTTAATCTTCTCCCGTCGCTGATCGTTTCTATTATATTGATGGTGGCATCGAATAATTTCCAAGCCTCATGCCGCTTACCTGTATAGAGGACAAGTGCTACTAAACCCAGGTACCAGGGATGGCTGAACGAAACCTCGTATGAGGCAAAAGTCATGACTTACTCATGACTAGCATTTGATATTTGGGCATCTATCAATTTTTCAATGATATGTCATGCAAGGACTGGAAGCAACGGGAGACTATGAATCTACAGTAGGTCTGGTCGGGCGGGTGGACCAAAGAACCGAAGAGAGAGGAGGCTTGGCACGGGAGAGCACAGCGGAAAAAGAGGCTGGTTCCATTCGCTCTGGTGCTCCCTTACCGCTCAGGCACAAGCTGATCCATGCACGTCGTCGAGCGGCATCACGTACTCTGGCATTGTGATTGGATGCACAGCTAACTCCAGCCGGCGGCATGCAGGGCACATCTGCCTATCAGATGCGCAGATCGCTGACAGGGACCCTGGCGAAGCGCCCTACTGCTCGCGCCGGCCCCTCTCTTGCACCCAACCACGGCCGTTTCTCCAACTCTCCACTCTCTTCCCGCAACGCTATCGCACTCACATTCCCATTGTTCCCATCTTCAGCCTGCACATGTCCAGAGAGTGGGCGGTAAGCTGGCCCTGGTCAAATAATCTATGTGTGATCTGGATGCGCATGCGACGTTCCGGGAAGGCGAGGGAACTCTCCGGAGTACCCTCCGCCTGATAGTATTCCCGTGTAAGTTAGACCCCCAGAGCTAACGAGATGTGAGTAACCAGATACCACCATTGTGGTATCTATCAAGCTGTTGGTGATGGTAAGCACTGCACTCTCACGGCCCCCTCTCTCCATCGTAACCATCTCCCTTGTTTTCCCTCGCTGTGTGACCCTTTTTGTATCCCGTATCTTCCTCTCTTCTCGACATTGATGATTGTCTCTCTTTCCTTCTATGTCTCGGAAGCTTTGCGACAAGTTCCATCATCCTTTGGCGCCCGAGTTGATACGCGGATCAAGCTACTAGACGTTGTTCACGGCGTCTATCCGCTCCGGGCAAGATTGGAATCTCTCTAGCCGCCCTATCAGCGTCTCTGCTTTGTGTAGAACATCTCCATCCCGGCCCGCTGTCAGTGCTCCCATTGCATGCTTCTCGTGTGCCATCCCCACCGCCGGCCCATGCAGAAGCTTTCGAATGAGCTTGTAGGACACGACCAGGGCGCTTAATGAAAACCTATTACCTCCCCTCTGTTGCCACGCCTGAATCTTTTCTCCTTCGGTAGCTGGTCTCAATATTCATTTCATTCTTCAACTGCTTGGATCTTATTCCATCCATCTCTGCAAGCCATATATACACATTGAGGTGGTTCGCAAAAGCACTTATTATATTACCACTCGCATGGTCGAGTAACTTCTCATTCACCCACTCGCCCACACGCCCTCGTCGCCTCATTCCTCTTATATAACACAATCACAATGGCGTCACAAGATGACAAGAGGCGGCCTTCCGCCCTTAACCTAGCACCATCACGGTCATCATCATCTGGAAGTGGTTCTTCATTCACTAGCACATCCTCACTCAAGCCACCAAGAACACCGAGGTTCGCCGAGGCCACGACAGTATACTCGCCAGTAGAGCAGGGGAACAACCCCTTCGGTGGTCGTGACAAGTCACAGGTAGCACAGGCTCAGCCAGCAGATGTGGGGTTTGGATATATCAACGGCGATGATACAAGGACACAAACAGTAAACGTCCCCATGACGCCAAAATCGCCATTGAAGAGCGCCATGAGGGTTCCCGGGACACCAGGCAGGAAGTTTGAAAACCCATTGAGCCCGACATTCAGAGAAGAGGAAATTCTCGAGAGCAGAGAAAAGGATACAGAAGCGGCTCAGAAGAAGGATGTGGTGAGTGTAATCGTACAGAGTATTGCGAAGAGTCTCACTTACTGACACAATTAAATAGGGTCTCAAATACAAGGTCCGCATGGCCAAATTTGCTCTCCGAGGCGTTAGCTTTAGCTGCAGTCTGATCATCCTTTCCTTGATCGGCACTACATTCACAATCTTTATCGCGACAAAAGAGCTCCCATCCCAGAACGCCCTTCCACCTTGGGCACAGGGTACTTCATTGTGGCCGGAGATCGTGGTCCTATCTGTCGCTGGTCTCAATCTCTTGCTCTGTATTGGTGTATTCATTGGATACCTGCGAGGAGGTCACCACCGAGCTGAGAAGGTTGGGGTCTACTACACTCTCTTTGCTGTCGGCTGGTTCATTCTTTCGACAATCCTATGGCTCGTTGCAGCTGGCGTTCTCCAATTCACCAAGAACAACAGCAAGAACAAGGATCTATGGGGCTGGTCTTGCGTCCAGAATGAGCGATCCACGCTTTTCTCAAAGAAGATCGACTACGCTCTTGTCTGCCGGCTTCAGGTGAGTTTTGGAATTGTGCTTCTTATTTGACGTCTAGTTACTAACGAGTATTACGCAGAACTGGGGTCTAGTCTGCGCCCTCATCGAGGTCACTCTCGACGTCTTCACCGTCGCCCTCTATAGCGTGGTCTTCTACCGATACATCACGAAGCGCAAGCTCATGAAGTCGATGGACATGCGCGACCGTGCTCGCTCAGATCTATACCTCGCCCAGCTGCGATCGCAGTCCGCTCCCAATACACCCGGCTTCGGACCCAAATCCCCTGCCTTCTCTCAATACGCCATGTCCCCTCGATTCCCTCCCTCAGCGTACAAGTCTCTCGGCGACATCTCTGAGCAGCCAAGCTTCACTCCTGGCGCCGCAATCGTCGAGCCTCCTTCCTCGTTCGCCGCCCAGAACAAGCCATCGAGCCCCGTGAAGCCCTTCAAGCTCCAGGCCCCTCCTACTAAAGCCCCTTCAGCGACTCCTAAGCTCGGCCAGGGTGCATTCCGCACACCTACCGAGACGTCACCACCTCCGAATGCCTTCACCACCGCCGCCCCTGGCGAGCAGCAATACGATGCTGTGCCAATCCCCGGCGCCTATGCCGACCAGGCTCTCAAGAGCCCGCCACCAGCACAGACACACTTCCACAGGTGATGAATGATGATGATAGGAGAACGGCTGATAGAGACGATGTACGAGACGAGCGAATTAAAAGGGCGGAGATGAAGAAAGACTTTATTCCCTTTGTGTCCTGAGATACCTATTACTTACTCTCCCAACGCGAAGAGACGGCGTTGGACGGGTAATCATCATCCCTTTTTTTTTTTTTGTTTTAGCGGTTGGACAGGAAGGATGGAGGGGAAGTCGGTTGATATACCATACCTCACTTACAACACCCTCACGAGACTGGCCTCTTGGTGTCTGTCTACCTACATCTCCTGTTCTATTCTGAGTATCTATACTGTAATTAACCTCACAACACAACAACGACATACTCGATTGAGTTGGATATTATAATATACTAGAACTCTCTCGAATATCTTTTGGCCTTGTCACTACTTGATGTGAATGGTAAGGCGAAGGATTAGATAAGGTGATGACTAAGATATTCTTGATAAACCTTCAGATCTATCCCAGTCCGACCACAGCCTCCCTTTGAGCAATACCTACAATTGTTTACTCGTGTTCGAGGGTCTTGTCTATTAAGATACAGGTAGCCTCCACAACTCGTGGGGGCCGAAGGTGTTGCGTCGCATTCCGTTGCGATGAGACACCGCCGTTATGTTGGGGGCTTGTTTGTTTATAGGGTCGTTTTGTTTCAAGAGGTGAATTCTACGATACAACACGATAAAGTTATTTTAAGCGTGGTGAGCTTATTGAAGTAAAATTAATATGGAATTGTGATTAGACTGACTATCCATCTCAGTATCTCGATATCATCTAGTTACGAAGCTTACAGATCTGTTGATTGACACACATATCCAGGTACGCCCACCATGCCTTGTCACTGAAACGCAGCGACTAGCTACCTACGTAGATTGATATGTAAGTTATATGCAAAGCAGATCATCTTTGAAACGGACAGGAAGAAGCGGGTACATAGGTAGGTAGGTTGTCAACGGCTAGCATCCTCCCGCTCGGTATGGCGATGCCGGCGGCCGCTTGACTGGGGCCATGGGATGCTTGCTGAGTGTGAGTGTTCTACATATCTTTAATGGTATCGTACCTGATTCTACACGGCTCGAATGAATTTCGCGTATTGAATTCTGATTGACGAGAAGATCCTGATTGTCCCATAAGGAAAAGTCCTAAAAGCTCTACTTCTGTTTTCGTATGCACGTGTAATTCATAGCATAATCAGGATGTGATCATCTCTATATTGCTTACGTTATGACAAAAACGGGCTGCTATAGCTCCTTTTGTGTATACCTTTTCGATACAGTCTGATCACTCAGGTTATATCTCCCTCTCTGCGCTGGCGTTATCCGTCCTGCTAAGTCGTGAGTCGTATGCGGTTATATAGGTCATGGTTTTAATGATGCCTAGGTAGATGTGGCCGTTGCAATATGCCACTACGAGTTTTCGACCAGTAAACATGATAACAAAACCACTTTCCAGCTGATATGAGGTGGTCATGCTAGATCTATCCAGCTAATGGTTCGGTTATGAGAAGCTGAAATAGCGCGGGTATTAGAGATAGCAGAAATGTGACGGTATCAGTCAGATGTACCTATATATACCAAGCCGCTCTTTCGATGATGTATCGTTTCATTGTAGGCCTAAGGACTGTTCAGATCTCGCCTCATCTCCCCTCAACTACGCGAGCTGGTTTGGCGACGTTGAATAGTCTGGAAAGGTCTTGGAGTAGAGTTTCGGCACTTACATATACCTTATGGAGCCGATGTATATCTAACTAATGATTTCCGGATGGGATGAGATGAATCAATGAAGGCGAGGTCTTCCACATTCACCGCACCAGAAAGGATCGCTTTGATGACTGATTGTTTCCATCAGGCTAAGCTTCTTGTCTGATGTTATAGAAAAATCGGGTCACAACTGAGGTATTCTATTCGTCAATTTGTCGAAGATATTATATAGCCCCATTAAGGACGTGGTTATTCTACGTACTATCAACACCCTATTCCCTAATAATTCGCACTTTTATATCAAGTAGTCAAGCGTTGTAATTCCACATTTCTAGATGATATGCAGGAGTTGTTACTGATGTGTAACTAAAAAAACTTGGTCATCAGATTGCGAGCTCTCTATCGAATCATTGACCAGAATCCACCAAATGCCGTCTTTTCTTTGATTGTGATAGACGAGACAAGGTAGTTACTGACAACTAAACCAAGCTTAATGATGCCCAAGGTAAAGAGAAAACACCAACTATATCACCCAAGACGCATGTTCTGTTCGCCTTCGTAAGGGCTAGCGAAGGAGCTAAACATAATAAGTACGATCCCCTTGTTTCTTCCCGTCTTCTCTCAATTCCTCAGATTGCAGAAACTGTATCTTGTAATATCATATACGGAGTATAAGTTGAGGAAATTAGTCGTACTGAAAGTTGAATTAATCACACCATGTCAGTATCACTGAGTTAGCATTCAGGACAGAGTGGCTAGTCGACTATTCTCATGGGATCTCTTCGCCTCAAAATATAGTATAACTCATATACGTGACATGATCATTACTTGTGCTTAGAAACCTGGTCAAAGAGAACCCCTCCTACAAGGCAACCAGAAATGAGGAGTTAGGGTGATGAGTAACTACATATGTACTCAATCAATGCTTGACCCTCTGTATGTGTGTCTGGCAATCACAAGCTTTATTATAGTGGTTGAATGCGGCGGCAGTCCATTAGTCTGGATTGGGCGTGTGGGGCTCTAGTGCGCCACATGCCGGCTGCCTTGGACCTGACAGAAGTATTTATTATTTGGAAACCCGCCATCGGACGCAACAACATCCACTCATCTACAAAGGGTACCAAGCAATGTCGCCGAACGCCGTCAAGATGCCGGGCCTACCTACAAACAAGAATGTATCCTTCGTTCCAAAGTTCATACCCAAAGCACAGCGGGAGGCGCGCGCCGCTGAGTTGAAGAAGAAAGAGGAGGACGAGAGGAAACAACGTTGGGAGAATGCCGACAAGAAGCTCCAAGCAGCTCGAATCAAGCACCAAGAGCAACAGCGCGCTGCTGCATCAGCCCCTGCGTCTACTACCGCTGTCCCTACTGGCCCTCGGGCGATGCGACAGAACGATCATAAGCCCAATCCGAAAGAGAATGGCCTGAAGCGGAAAGCTCCCATCGAGGACGAGGCTGCACAGGTCCGCGCGCGTTACATGGGGCCCGAGCTGAACAAATCCACCTTCTCCGCCAAGAAGAAGTCCCGGAGACGGAGAGACAAGTTCAACTTCGACTGGGATCCCGATGACGATACCACCCGTGACGACCGCATCGACCCCAACGACCTCGTTCCCAACGTCAACGATGGCGGCCTCCTCGCTAGATATCAAGGTGTCGTCGACCAGCAGGATATTAATAAGGCACGCTACATCATACACTACGATAAAGAGACAGGCTTAGAGCGCGCTAAGCAGCTCCTCGACATGGCACAGAGGCAGAAGGAGCGTGAAGAAGCTCTCTTCTTCGGCAAACACTGGTCACTCAAGAAGCTCGAGGATATGAAGGAGCGCGACTGGAGAATATTCAAAGAGGACTTTGGTATCTCAATCAAGGGTGGCCTCACACCGAACCCCATGCGCAGCTGGGCTGAGTCTGGTCTGCCAAGGAAATTGCTCGATATCGTCGCAAGAGTCGGCTATGATGATCCTTCTCCCGTTCAGAGAGCCGCTATCCCCATCGCTTTGCAGGCCCGCGATCTCATCGGCGTTGCCGTCACAGGTTCCGGTAAAACGGCCGCCTTCTTACTTCCTCTCCTTGTCTACATCTCAGAGTTGCCACCCCTCGACGATACTAACAAGAACGACGGTCCTTATTCCCTGATCATCGCACCCACTCGAGAACTGGTCCAACAGATCGAAACAGAAGCCCGCAAATTTGCCGATCCGCTTGGCTTTACCGTCGTCAGTCTCGTAGGTGGCCACTCACTCGAGGAACAAGCATTTGCGCTCCGCAATGGCGCCGAGATCATTGTCGCCACCCCTGGTCGTCTGGTTGATTGTATCGAGCGCCGCCTCCTTGTCTTATCACAGTGTTGCTATCTAATTATGGACGAAGCTGATCGAATGATTGACATGGGTTTTGAAGAGCCTGTGAACAAGATTCTCAGCGCGCTGCCCGTATCTAATGAGAAGCCCGATAACGAAGACGCCGAGAATGTGCAACTCATGACTCGGTATCTAGGAGGCAAAGATCGCTACAGACAAACTATGATGTACACGGCTACCATGCCGTCGGCCGTCGAAAAGATTGCCAAGAAATACCTACGTAGACCAGCTACCGTCACAATAGGCAATGCTGGAGAAGCGGTCGACACTGTTGAGCAGAGAGTCGAGTTTGTCGCAGGCGAAGACCGCCGCAAGAAGCGTCTACAAGAAATCCTTAAGTCCGGCCAATTCGCCGCCCCCATCATCGTCTTCGTCAACATCAAGCGCAATTGCGACGCCGTCGCGCGTGAGATCAAGCATATGGGGTTCTCTACAGTCACACTACACGGCAGCAAAACGCAAGAACAGAGAGAAGCAGCCCTTGCTTCCGTCCGTCGTGGCGAGACGGAAGTCTTGGTGGCTACGGATCTGGCTGGTCGTGGTATCGATGTTCCGGACGTCTCCCTCGTCGTCAACTTCAACATGGCTATGAGCATTGAGAGTTACACGCATCGTGTCGGTCGTACAGGTCGTGCCGGCAAGAGCGGTGTTGCGATCACGTTCTTGGGCAATGAGGATGTCGACGTCATGTATGATCTTAAACAGATGTTGAGCAAGTCTTCGCTTTCGAAGGTGCCGGAGGAGTTACGCCGGCATGAGGCTGCGCAGCAGAAACCTAATAAGGGGATGGGGAAGAAGATTGAGTAGGTAAAGAAGGAAGTACTTGTCGGTGTTTATGGTTTAGCCCACGTGTAAGAGAAAAGGAACGTATGATAGGATGATGAGATAGGGGAATGCACGGTGATGGCGTTTCGGTTACTCGGTGTATGCACTCAAGATACCATTGCTAGTAATTCACAGATATCAAATCTATATTCAGTGAGTAATGCTGTGAGTTCAATGAATACCTCCTTAAGTACGTGCTACAGTATTTAAAGCCGGCCCCGGTAGCTCTAGCTTTCATGTTCTACTACGATGTTGTATTAAAGGCTGTCGAGTTCGCCGTCCATGCAGACACCGAGATCTCGAGTCCTCATCAAAAGGCTGCGGCTGGGGTCGGTCTTGTGTACAAGAGACCCGGGGATGCGCCGGCTCTCCCGAGTCATGTTCTTCTCTCCTCTTCCTCCCCATTTCCTGCATCCGGATCACTATGGGTACTTCGCATGCAACAGTACCGACACCTACCACCAGTATATCTGGCCGGCATGTGATCAGCAACAACAGTATGATGCCTTTTAATCCTGGCATGGACCCCTTTGGTTGTTTCTCCCGCTTTCATTCGAGTCGTAACAGACCGTTCTTACAAGATGCCATCAGAGTAGTGAAGCCGGCTGGTGTCCTGCCGTAACCCATGTGGTGTGTGGGAACATGGGTCTTCTCTTGTGGATGGATTGGGTGATACCGCCGCGGGAGACACTTCCTACAGTTTAGGTAGCTATTAGCCATGGTGAGTTTATTGCTTGACTCATCGCTTGGCTCATTGGCGGCGATAGAGGTGTATTAAATATAGCTCGCTACATGCTGGAGACAGCAATATTCTTTCTAGGTACTATGCCTTTGATCATAGTTGTGTATTCGGTGTACTTGCAGAAATGTAGTTGCTGTCAATGCTCAAATATCGATCACCCATTCAGTGAAGTTATGCTATGATTATTGCAACTACATGCCTCACCTAAGGTATGCGGAGGAATAGGCAGTGGGACTACAAAATAAGCTGGGCTGATGTTTGCCCCTTTGCTAAGTTATATAAAGCTCGAAATATTCCCATCTGGCAACCCTGAGCCGACTAGCACAAGCACACGACAATAGTTCCAACCAGGTGGGAGGATCCCCCTGGACATATGCTAATTTACCGTCCGTGTCGAAGTGATGGATGCATTCTGCCATCCTGGAGTACGTCAAGGACGAGAGAGGATCCTCAGGCCAGAGGTGACGTGTGAGATACAGCCCAGCACTGAAAAATAGTGTCAGATAATGATATCCATAGCAAGTCGGAACATGATGCTCGCTGGTGTCAGTGCCCTTCTCCTCCGGATACCGAAGGGAGTACCAGGGGCAAGGACGAGAACGCAGGAAGAGAGGTTGTAGCCTGACGGTATTGCTGAGGGACAGGAATGGTAACGCCATCGCCGTGGAGTCGTTTGAACATGGAACTCGTGATTCTGAAGTGATGCTGTCTGAGTGTAAAGGGTTTTGTAGCCTCATAATAAAAAGGCCTGGACTCTCGAAACAAGACGGCACCGTTGGAGCAAGTCAGCAACGGGGCTCCGCCAACCTCCCTCCGCAAGATAGATTTTTGATTAGGTTGGTTAGTTCTGTCATTTACTGTCCGAGATGACAATTCGAGAATGCAAGTAGAGGCTTTTTATAGCAGTTCTCAGATGCAAGAGGCAACACTATTCTTTCTACATCTGTTGCCTTTACCCATGTCGATAGTTTGAGTAGTTCATGAACTATAATAATTTCTTGTATGAGGAATATCCATCGAGTAAGTATTCATATTGCTTTGTTCCAGCATCATGATTGTTAGATCTCATCTTTATACCGAAACTAAGCGCCCTCAGTGCTGGAGCTGTATAGTCGTAATTCTTGTATATTACTACATGTCGACAATTTATCGAAACTACGAAGGCCATATCTTCTCGCGTCATTCCCTTATTTACGCCTTCTCACCAGTGCCCGTCCGATTGACAATGTCGAGATACACATGGCAGAAAATGGGTACCAGGACACATGCACAGGTTTCTCCTCTCAAGGAGTATATCTATCGACGTCTTTTGCCGATCTATATACATTGGAGTAAGTGTATTTTTCCTCTCCGCGTCATCGAATAGGCCGGACGCTCTCTTTATATCCACAAAGCGTCTGAACAAGCTAGGTTTGGCTCTGAATGACGATGAGAGATTGAAAATGCAGTCATTTCTGCCATGGCAACTCGAATAGATTCGAAAGTGGTAGCTGGTACTTTGCCAGTACGAAAAAAGCCGAGACGTACAAAGGCAGAGCGACATCCAACGTGCAGGATCTCAAACGGTAGCACCAACTTCCAGGAATCCGTAGGTGCGGGTATAAATATCTGATAAGTAAGTGTGAAGGAGTGGGTGCTGTCGGTTGTTGTGTGTACCTGTTGATAATTAATAGAGTGGCTCGCTTGATGCCGAATAGCAATTTAGCTTTTCTAGGCATACCACCTCGATCATGAACCTATATCTGATATTTTACATGATTATATCACTATCTTATGTAGAATAATCCTGTGGAATAATACTCTAATTCGTTTTGATTACCATAGCATCATGATGACTGAGTTTTAACCCTATACCGAACCTAAGCACAGCTGATACCAGAAGTATACCGCGATGATCATTCTCGAGCATTATCGCCCATCAACTTATGATATGAGTATAAAGCCGTCTTCACACATTCGATGAGCCGTGAAGAAAGACCGCAACATATTTGGTATACCTTCAAGGCTGGGAGCCATGTTCTAGACATCTTAGATGAGTAATTAAGGGTAAAGCTTGATGATGAGCTGGTAAGTCATTATAAACCATTTTCATGCAAACTATCAGCCCCGTTCATTTTTGCTGCTTTCGCGACATCAATCTAGGGCTTCTCGAGCCTTCTCATCTCTGCTCATTAGTCATTTCTAAATTCTAGTCCCAGGCATTTCAATCTGTCTTTGTGGCCGATAGGCCAGAAATGGGCTGGTATCACTCAATCTGGAAAGTCACCGGTGCCCCCGTGTTGGGCTTCATTCTGTGAGGATATAAGAGAGCCACGCCAATTCTCTTGAAGCGCATCTCTTGCTCGTTTACCGGCGTAAGCAAAAGTGTCCACTCGACGTGTGTGCCGGCGGCAATGGTCATAAGATCAATGCATGTACGCTAGATGTCATGTCAGTGCTTATTTTTGTATGGCGCGGAGGCGAGGGCGTGATAAGAAACAGAAAATAGAAAAAAAGAGTCGAGTGTCGTACTGTAGCTGCGTGGGCTTTTGGTTTCCAAGGTGCTTCGTACGGTTCATCATCTGGCCCATGATAACTAGATAGGTTTTCGTTAGATTTATGTATCATTATCTTGGCTGATACGTCACCTACAGGTTGCTCGATGTCTCCCTGGCGATAGATATTAGAGGAAGTATGAAGATTTCAGAGCAAACTTCCTTGTCAAGGACGGCGAGTCCGATTGTGTTGAATCTGCTATACTCGTCGAACAACTCGAACACTGAGTCGCGAGGGTCGTTGTTACTATCTGTAAGTATCTTGTTCTCATTGCCGTATTCAGGTTTTCTCAAGACCTCGTATAGCTTGAAATGACATTTGTCATGAATTGGCCAACACTCTGTTTTAAGAAAGCCTCGGCGAAGGTAGGCTTGGGCTGCCAGTGTAGAGAATGGACGGTTGAGAGACATGTTGACCAGTACCCTGGTGTAGGTAGGGTCCAATTCCCGCGAGACAAACACAAAACTTTTGGGGCGCCCAAGCGATGCCCAGCACCAAGATGGTAATGATGGTATTTCTTCGGCAGACGCATAGACATCAACAAGCCAAATCAACTGGCACTCTAAATCGTTAGTCCACACGCCAAGATGATATCTATCCGCACTCCTCTTTTGTAGTTCGTTTGCAATTCCTTCAATGGCGACAAGTCGGTCAGTTAGAATCGAAAGCCGAGTATTGGAATAGAGTTCAAGAAACCATAACCACTTCTCAATAGAGGTCCATTGAGGCAAAGGCATAAGAGTCCTGTGATTATAGGTCTCCCAAGAGCCCTCTGCTTCGGTGCGTCCATCCTCTTTACACATCCAAGACATGCCTCCTGGCATGAAAAACAGTATTCTTCGTCCTAAGAGCGATTCTTGGGTTGCCCAACCTCGTCCTGTCAATGGTCCATGAGCTGGTTTCCAATCCAAGTGATTGCATATTGTTATTTGAAAAGCACTCGCGCTTCGGTCTCCTAGTTGACTAAAACGAAATTCAGCCGTAAGCTCAGGGTGTCGAAACATGTTGAACAGCCCCCCAGTTGAATCGGGAGACCCAGCTGCAGCTATGACGAGAAACGCTCGTTCAAAAATTTCGCCCATCTGAGCAGATTGTTCCAGCCAATCGTGTTCATCATCTTGTACGATACAAATACTGTCAATCCACAAATACTCAACGTCCATGGCTCGTGTCATCTCGATAGCGTGTTGAAAGGTCTTGGGTAAAGTGTCGATCGAAATACCATGCACAACTTGGCCTAAGTTGCTCCGATTCGTTTTAAAAGGGTGCTTATCTGGAGAGCCCCAGCAATGGCTAAGCGCACAATACCGCGCGATGCGACGACTACGCTCTACAACCTTGACCATGTTTCGGTCACTGTTCACATTGACTTGTATGATTCTCGTTGGTAACTTGGTTCCATGGCTGGATATGGACTTTCCACTAACTGACTCCTTACAAGAAGCATGGGATGATAAACATGATGCAACAATTGGTTTGACAAGTCTCATTAGCTCGCTTGCATGATCGCTTACAGATGGTCGATTCGATGTCGTGGAACCGCACTGAACGGCTGTGCTGCCTGAAAGGTACAATCAGCGTCATCACCTTGGGTATTCGTGCGATCTTATTTGTCTACCTATCGATGCACGGTGAATCTTACCTTCTTTGGCCTGAAGCATAAGATAAACCACAAGGCCATCGGGATTAGGACCAGGCCACAAACGAACTTGATAGCTAGTATTTAGACGGAGATACTCTATCTCGATTGCTCTAGCGTTGGAGAAACTCTCATAATTTTCTCGCGCCGATGGCCCGCCACCTGATGTGTATTTGGGCTTGTATATTTGGTAATAACTTTCGATCATGGAGCAGAAACGGCAAGTATCAGCAGCCGATGGTGATGTTCTCTCACATATTTCTCTTGGGACAGATATGTCCCGAGGCTTCAAGATACAGCGCAGGAGTTTCTCGCAGAAATTGCACAAGTCCATGACTTGCTCCCAACATAGGAATTTCTTGAATTAGTCTTTGATCCTCGTTGACGGGTGTAGGACTGGCTTTGCGAAACTTGGAACGATGGTACTACCACACTAGGAGAATGATGAAAGCTTGCGATATTCGTGTAGAAAGTTTGCTGCCTTGGCGGGATAGCTGAGAATCTTTGATGCTTTTTGAAGACTAAATGGCTGTCGATTGCGGAAGATACCAGGTCCAGAATGCTTGGTGCCTGCAGATGATGCAGGTGTCAACAACTTTTCCAACTGTGGCTTAGACGTGCCCTTTCAGCTTGGGTTTTCAGCGCCCACAATCTGTTGAACAAGCCAATGAGGTACCACGGATCGTTGAGGCTGTCAGATATAAATATATGGAATAGTGCTGTATTGGAGGGTTAAAATTTAGGTGTTCTGGACGTGTTGGGGGTGTCATTTAATGTCTGTAGAGCAGGCATGTGTTCCATCAAAGGACTAGAGTACAATCGAGTGCAACTATATAAGCCATTTAGGAGTACAGTATTCTTAATTTTTATGATCTGGCTCCCAATTTTCGATGCTCTCGCCCCCTCTCACGCTCTTGGTAATATAGAACTAACGTGTCATTGGTCTGCCATGAATAACTTAATAACAGCCAGGTAGTATTCGGGGTCAATTATCTACTGTCTCGTCGTATTGACCCGTCGTCAATCATTAAAGACTGCATTACATGAACCGCCACAACGTCTTCCTGTGCCCATACAGATATAGTTCGGCTGAGGCAGCCCATCTGAGTGAAGAAAAGAGAGGATGCATTATGAGAGCTGCCTTGCCATCGAGGATGAAGGAACTTACTAGCGGCGTCACAATGGGGGTATGTAAGCTTTTGTCATCTTTTTCTGATCAATTTCGGATGACTAGAGCCTCAGCTTTCTCGTCGCTCGCGATTCGCAGGTGAGGCACACGCACACGCAGAACCCTCCATGGTTCTACATGAATCAGCCCCCATAGCTAATTTTTTTTTTTTTTTTTTTTTTTTTGTTAGATTAGAAACAACACTTCCAAGATGTTGAAGGATATAATACTTTGTTCAAATATCTACCTAGGAAACAGCGAAGGCTCTTCCGAGCCAAATTCGACGAACGATGTCGCTCGGCTTCGGGTACGTACAGAGAAAAGTCCTGTGATCGCGCTTTAACATAAATGCTTACATCGTTGCAAAGGATCGGAGAGATCAAGGCTATTGGCGAAACCATTAAGCGTATTGTAGGTGAAGTCAAGGCTTATCAGGCAGCACCTCTGCACTTTCAGCGCTTGGCTATCGAACTCGAGTTCCTTGGCTCTGTTTGCAAGCAGGTGTTCGAACTGCGACCCGCGCTCCCAGAGGAGCACTGTCACATTGAGCGCATCCGTGCCATTGCTATACAATGCCTCGGTCCTCTTCAGGAGTTCCAGGGTAAGATGGCTAGGTATGAGTCCACCCTTGGTTCTCACCGCGCTCAAACCCGGTCATCGGGATCGAAAATCGTGGGGAACATGAACAGGATCAAAGCCTTCGGTACACGGCTGCACTGGTCTACGATGGACAGAGTTGTCGTCGACGAACTGAGAGCGATACTTACCAGCGAGATTCTGGCTATCAACACTCTTCTCTCGGTAGTGAAATGGTGAGTGCTCCAGCAACCGAAACACAGAGGTAAACACCCAGTGAACTGTAATCAACAACCGTCTAGGAACAATCTAAAGAGGCAGAGTGAAGCGAACCAGACATTTGCAACGCAACTAGAGATATTGATCCGTACCACGGACAATGCGTCTAAAGAAATCAAGCAATTCCTGGTTGACGCGAAGATAGCTTCAGAGCGACTTGAACATCAGGTCAAATCAGGCAACATGACTCAAGAAGAGCAGACGCAAATGTTAAAGTCGATTGAGATTAAGACAACCGACACACATCAAGCTTTCCGAGATCTGGCACGCTCGCAGGGAGAGCAAGCAGCTCGTGCTGAGAAGGGGATGAGCAGGTTATCTGGACAGCTTGCAAATATGGTCTCTTTCAAAGAGCATATGGAGAGTTGGATAAGTCAGATAGGTGAGTATATCAATCTACCTCCTCCCAGCCTCTGATTTTGACCACACATTAACAAGGAACTGAACATCGCAAAGTCAATTATTGCAAAAGCATTATCTACATGGTCGAGAAAAACACGCAGATACTTCTTTCGCTTCATGGGATGATGACCAAAGTGTCCGCACTTCTGAGCCAGTCAGCCATAAACTTGCCGATTCTCGAGTTTGAGGATCCTTTTGGCCAGAAACTTGCGCTACCCTTCCAGCTTTGTGATACTTGGGAAGTAAGTGACACTGTTTAGACTTTGGCGTCTTTGATTTGATCAGGGGGGAAGAGCACCAAGTACTGTCACTAACATTATTCATCAAGGGCATGAATCAGATGCTGCTCTGCGTGTTTTCGAATAGACCTGGCTTGGACTTGGTTCAGCGAGGGCGGTTCCGAATCACAAATGCGCAGACTAACAGAACGATCAAGCCGAGTTTCTGGCGAACTTCTGTTGCTCCGGGTGATAGGATGTTTATGTCTATGTGTCTAGAAAGATATAGACATGATATGCAAACCTGCCCACGCTGCGACCAGACAATCCCAGGGGACATTGAGT
Organism: Xylariaceae sp. FL0255; assembly: GCA_022578795.1. Classification (NCBI taxonomy): domain Eukaryota; kingdom Fungi; phylum Ascomycota; class Sordariomycetes; order Xylariales; family Xylariaceae; species Xylariaceae sp. FL0255. The sequence goes on from MU388908.1 coordinate 100,688, forward strand.
TTCGCTCGGGTGTGACATGGTAAGCAATGCACTGAGATTGAGATTTCTTACACTGACTTTTTATGTAGTCATAACTGTCATTTATGGTACTCTACTACCATTGTGCAGTTCAGATCCCCCACTCCTTGCAACACTGCGTCTTCGCGGGAGATAGCTACACTTCCCTCCTTCATCCCTATTATAGCTCGGAAATCAGGTCCTATGAAGGATCGAGATTTCACCACAACTTACCTGGATTTTGAGCCTGCGAACCTGTCTTCATTAATTTTATTTCTGAGACTCAAGCATCGGCTCAGTTCACCAAAGCGAGATGTGGTCTTGTATCCACAGCTAGATACGTTCCGTAGGGTACACGTGATCCCATTCCAAGAGGATCCCCTTGAACGACTCCTCAAAATTGGGTATCGCTTTCGTAGGCTCATGCTCGACTTCTGGTTCAACCCTGCGAGCTCTTCTTTCACCCTCTCATCGGAGCCATTTGCTGAGACATTTATCGAGATCCTCAGCAATTTGAATGAGATATTCAACAGTGGAATCAATCCACTTATGGAGCTATGGTTGCGGAAAGGTACTAAGGAAGAAAAGACAAGGCTAGAAATGTACCTCACCGACATGGCGAAAACGCTGGAGAAGGCACCTGTAGGGGACTGTGATATCGGGAGAAGTCTCGGCACGCTGGTGTCATGGATGAGGGGTTACGGCAGTTAGCGCCATCATTGTTGAAACTGAATGAAATTGTGAAAATACTTGACGGTCGGAAATAGAACACGCTCTCAAGCTTCCAAAACAAGAAATATAGCAAAATTCAATGTCATTTCATCTTGCTAAAGTTGTCTTTTTTGGGAAATATCTCTTCGCTGGCGAACCATGCACGGAGTCGGATAACGGAGGAGTGACTGGGGTTCAAGGCAGATTGGAGCGCTATCGCGTTTTCCGACTGGTCCCATATCAGCATAGTGGAAAGCTCGACCGATTTAGAATCTTTTCCATCTTCAATCCAATTGAACAATAAATCAATTCATATCCAAAGAAACAGTCCAATCCCACCAACGTCCTTCATTTATCTGACTCTGTATAACTTAGCATAAACCACTATCATTCACCTACCGACTGCCTCAAACCTTCTTCACCAATATGGCGCTCAACATGCGCTACGTCGAGCTCGCGAAGCAGCTGCACCCGCGCCTACAGCGGTTCTTCGCCAAGTACCCTCCCAGCCAGATCCTGCCGACGTCGACGCGCACGAACACAATGGCTGACGGGGCCACGCCGAACCCATTCCTGCCGCACAAACATCCTGTCACGCAAAAGTGGCACGACCCGGAGTTCTCGCTGCGTCGGCAGGCTGAGATGGTCAAGCTCGCACGCGACGCCGGCGTCGAGGAACTATTGCCGTTTACTTCGAAGGGCACCGAGGAGCGCGTTAGACATCGCGTTGAGCATGGCTTGCGGGTCCGTGGTACGGGTGTTGGACAGAAGGTTAAGGGTCACTTGCATGAGAGGATGTTGGCTGCGAAGTACGTTCACCTTGTTCAAGGGATCCTTGGGTTGGTGTGGGATACTGACATATGATGCACAGGATGGAGAAGAGGAGAGAGGCCATGCTGGGTATGCCGAAGCTCATACGGGAATGGAGAAAGGTATGTGCTCTCAAACTCATTTTTACACATGGCTTTTTAAGAATACTAACGATCCCTTCCCAATGCAGGTCGGAACACACAGATGGAGAAAGTTCCCCAAGAAGGCTGGCTAGATATGACCTACTTCTTAGTCTGGTCGCTCGTCGACCTTCTTACGGTCGAATGTACGAAATTGTGTATAAATCTGTACAAAACAAACAAAATTTACAGGTGTTCGGATCACATCTTATCAGAACTATCAGAAGACATTGCTGCTCAATTTCATAAGCAGACCGACTGACATGACAGATATAAGCGATTGACAAGGTTGCATTCATCCCCTCACCGCCTGATTGATATACCAAAACTTTCGAATAATATATCTCTTCAAATTTATATTTACTATCTTCAAGCAGACTGATGGGAGCTACCCCAGCAATAAAAAGGGTCTCACAACCCGATAGCTGCTCACGTGATCCACTTCTTCGCGGCGGCACCCAGCGGCAGCGCCCGGACTTGACCAAACACAGTTCGGGAAAAAACCGGTTTTCATTGGGGCCATGATCTCAAGTTACAAGCCATAGCCAGGGTTTATTTCTACCTCTGAACCGCGACAGCGTCCCCAAAATAACATTCTTTCTTTTCATTCACTCACATAAACCAGTACACTACCGCATATCCACTTGTATTTCCGGCCTTCATCCGAACAGTGGATTGTGAAGTGAACGTCTGACTGATTGATTGCTGCGAAAGAGGGCAGCAGTGCCAGCCAGTACCAAATCTCAACCCCACCATCCATCATCCAGGAGGCCATAGGTATAGCTCAAGGGTCCTTAACCCCCAGGAGTCCCTATCACATGATATAGGTGACTCAAAACTAGCATGACGCCTACCATATCCCGGACCTCAGCCGAGCCCACGCTCTACGAGATCCTGTCTCTGACGCAGAAACACCTCTCGGGACAGGGCAAAGCCGAACAGCAGAAGACAATCAAGCATGCCTACCACAAGGCGCTGTTGAAGCACCACCCAGATAAGAATCCCAACTCGTCACCCTCACCACCACCGGGCTCCCCTTCTCAAGACTCAAACTCCAATTCCAATGGGGATAAAGATGAGACCAAATCTCATTCAACGACAAATAATAATACCAAGAAGACATCGTCATCAAAATCAAAATCAAAGTCGACATCAATCCCCAAGTCACAACTCACATACACCGTAGACCAAATCCAGCACGCCTACACCGTTCTCTCAGACAGCGCGCAACGGCGAGAATACGACCGGAATTTACTCTTAACCACCTCCTCTCATTCCACCTCAACCTTCACATCCTCCTCCCACATCTCATCCTCTCACTCATCCTCCTCAACCACAGCCCAAAGACACACCCTTTCTACCCGCTTCCACACCGGGATCGAGACGCTAGACCTGGACGACCTGGACTTCGACGATACAGACGGCACCTACCACCGTTCCTGCCGCTGCGGTAACCCACGGGGTTTCCAGTTCACGGAGGCCCAGCTCGAGGAGTACGAAGAAGATCGCGTCTTGATGGTGCAGTGTCTCGATTGTAGTCTTTGGTTACGGGTCTTATTCGATGCTGCTGTTGAGTCTGAGGATGAAAACAACAACAATACCGCCAACTCTAACACCCCTACCAAGAATACCACCAAAACACAACAACAGCCACAACCCAATAACCTCCAGAAGACGCAATCACCTAACAACACAACCGTAAGGTCCAACAGCAACAGTAGCAACAACAACCAACCCGCCAACACCAGAGAACGCAAGACAAGCGGCAGCGTCAGCGGGAAGGGCTGGAAGCTAGGCTTCAGCTTCAATCTGGGATTCTCTCTAGGCGGGTCCGCATCCGCGAATACGAATGGGAGCGCAGGCGCGAAGTAGGTAGGCAGGGAAGTAGATAACAGTGACAGGAAGCGAGAAGAAATAAAGAAAAGCAGTAAAATTAATCTGGGATGGGCTATATCATCTCATCGATATTTCCGGGATCTGGGTCTCGCACTTACAATATCAGCAGCGGACTTTAGTTCGGCGAGCGAGAACTTGAATTGAGTGGTGTTCTCAAAATGCAGTCTCAAATTATAGGACTACGTCGAGCTAGATAGTGAACAGAGACAGGTGAACGCAAATTTTTTGTTCTCTTCACGATATGGTACAGAGCACCATTTTACTGTCCAGACGGGTTTCAATTAGAGTCTAATAGGCAAAGCTTCCTCATAGGGAGGCTTCCAAAGCTCTTCGGCCCTTTCCGCCTGTAGTAGAAAGGAGATCCTTCCAAAGTCTTTCTTTATCTTTGTGTACTGTTACGCGCAGGAAAAAAAAAACATGCCGAAACTGATTGAGGTTTTCACAAACAAACACTCCTTGACACCAGATCCACCCATGTCCACAACCAACCCCTTTAGATATCACGAGAGTTGAAAGGTAGGCGGAAAATTTACTCGGCAGCCTTGGGCTCCTCAGCAGCCGCCTCGGGTGCCTTCTCCTCGGCGGCGGGGGGAGCGGCAGCGGAATCGGTAGGAGCCTCGGCTTCGGAGGAGGTCCAGAGGGTCTAGTAGTATTTATTAGTAAGAGTTCCTCCCGACCATTCTCTCCTTGATGTTTTCTTACCAAGTTATCGCGAAGGAGCTGCATGATGAGAGTAGAATCCTTGTAGCTTTCCTCGCTCAGGGTATCGAGCTCTGTAAGCCAGGAGATTAGCATCAACTTTAGTTACACATAGTGATTGAGGAGATACTCACCCGCGATGGCATCGTCGAAGGCTTGCTTGGCTAGGTGGCAAGCCTGGTCGGGGGCATTCAAGATCTCGTAGTAGAAGACTGAAAAGTTGAGAGCAAGGCCCAGACGGATGGGGTGAGTAGGAGGGAGTTCGGTCTGGGCAACCTCAGTGGCAGCCTTGTAAGCCTCAAGAGACTTATCGGCAGATTCCTTGCGGCGATCTCCAGTGGCGAACTCGGCGAGATAGCGGTGGTAGTCACCCTTCCTAATCATGGGGTCAGTCAATGGCCGGGAGCAGATTTTGCAGAGGGCAGAACGTACATCTTGTGGTAGAAAACCTTAGATTCACCGGACTTAGCCGAGGGGATCAGGTGCTGGTCGAGGACATCGAGAATGTCATCGCAGATCTTGGCAAGCTCGGCCTCGATCTTCTGGCGGTACTCCTTGATCAGGCCGACCTGAGACGAGTTGCCCTTAGACTCCTCCTTTTGCTCGATGGAGGTGACGATTCTCCACGAGGCACGGCGGGCACCGATGACGTTCTTGTAGGCGACAGAGAGCAGGTTGCGCTCCTCGACGGTGAGATCGCGGTCCTCGGAGGCGATGATCTTCATGTTCTCGACCATCTCTGTTGTTGTTGAGCCGTGTCAGCGGATTTGTTGAGCCCCCGGGGGGGGAGGTGCTGCAATAGAACATACCTTCATAGCGCTCAGCCTGCTCAGCGAGCTTGGCGAGATACACAGCATCTTCGTGACCCATCTTGGCGATTGGTTTTGTGTTCTGTGAAGTAGAGACTGTTACGAGGGAGTCTTGTTAGCCTTAAGGGGGAACCTGTTGAGGGTGGTCACAAGTCGGAAAACAAAGATGCGGCAGAGTGTCAAAGAGAGACCCAAAAACAAATGCGCAAAGTGCAGGAAGATCTAGGTCTTGGATGTAGTGTGGGCAATGGAAGAGAAGAGAGAAGCAGTGCAAGCACGATGGTATGTAATGGAAGTATGTGATGTTTCAGGATGCAATGGCAGCGAGCAGGAACGATGCGGTGGGAAAAAAAGGGACGATGGAAAGTGAACAAGCCCCCCCGCATTCGGTGGGGTTTGCGCCTACCAGTGGTACTTGGGCCTGGACAACGCGTAGGTGAGAGAAGGCGGATCAGGTGGGTGCTTGTGGCGAGATAGAGAGCTGGAGGTGTCGCAACCACGAATTAGGCTCGATGGAAAGGATGATGTATAGAAGAAGAGAGGCGATTGGGAAGCGGAGAGTGCAAAGTGCAAGTGAGTAGTGTAGATAGAGATAGCGACAAGAGGGAAGAGAGAGGCACACGAGGCGGGCGTAATTAGACGTGGGCGCGGGCGATGACGACAGGTGCAGCCAAAGAGGCGGCGGAAGGGAGATTGGGTATTTCAGGGTTGGAGACCCAGCAGGAGAAGGTGGCAGTGGCAGGGAAGAGGAGGGATGGGCGTGTGTGTACCAGTCAAATCCAGCAGTCGCAGCAGCAGGAAGCATGTATACAACAAGAACAAACCTACCAGATGAGGGGGGGACAGCAACAATAGTCGTTAGACAGTATCAACAGCAGCAACTCTAGCAACAACAAAATAAAAGAATAGAATAGCAACCTCTCACGTACCTGTTGTTGTGATTTGTTGTGGTGGTGGTATGTATGGAGTGAATCGGTGAGAAGGAATGACTTGCACCCGCTTTCACTTTTTTTTTTTTTTGGGTTGGTGATGCACAAGAGGAAAAACGGAAAGTGCAGAAATTGGGCGAAGGGGGAAAGAGGGATATGAGATGGGAGGGAGATTAGGTACATGTACATGAGGTGAGTGATTGATGCTCGCCATTGTTGTTGTCCACTGTGGCCCTTAGGTTGAAAGAGTTCTTCTGGGGCGGTGCAGCGGTGTGGCCCCAAGGTACCTAAATCCCCTGGACTATGGAGATAGCCGCCGCTAGGTACTGGACGAAGGTACATCCACCACTGGGGAAATGGTAGGACGTGAGTCCCGTCGCGTTCAGTGATAAACATTGGCAACCATCACAACCACAACAATTGATTCTTTCAGTCATTTATAACCTTGGAGGTAAGATCTGATTCTGATATCTGATGTCTTAGTTATCTACCAACCTACCTGGTACCGTTAGTCTTTCTTCATCTAGGTGGATAGGTGCCTTAACTTCAGTGCCATTCCTCCAGCCAGACAGTGATTATACAGAGACAGGCTATATTCAAAGGCCAAGTCAAGGACTGGGGACGATTCAGACATGTGTTTGATCATCAACTTGGTTGTAAAATGTCAATGACTGCCTAGAACTGCACAGACCCTTTTTTCCAAGCACTACCTAGACTCGCCTTTCTCATGCTTTATCATGGGGCATGTCCTTGTTACTCCGTATAAGATCTGTTTATGCCGTTTCTATAAGGACGCGTCCTAGACATTGGCATCTCTTCAGGTTGTCACTCATGCTGTCAAGTTTTGAGGCTAAATGATTTTTGCATCTTCTCAGCTATGTCAACAAGCCGCAAAGCAGACTGGGTATGGATAATCACATCCATATCAAGACTTGCTTGGTTAAGCGTGCATACATCCCATATCTCTTTGCAGTCCTCGACACGTGGCGTACCCTCTCATCACGAGATGGTCTTGAGGTCATACAACCTGAGGTATCGGATCCATGACCTAGCGCACATCATAGGACCTGCGCAGTGCGCACCACCCGAGTGACGAAAGATAGCTTATATGCCAGCAGCCTCACCACCGCCGCCGGTCGTTTCTGGCTGGCTCCATTGTGATCTATGCTTCCCCGGTAGGCCATGACGCATCGAGACTAGGTAGTAAGGGTCTTTGCAAGTCCTCATTTTATTTTATTTTTGGTGGCAAAGTTTTTACCCCAAATCTGTTCTTTACACTTGTAAGACAAGCTATGATGACGGGGCAATCTGTGACTAGTATGCACATTTTTATGGTTGTCTTTCCTTTACTAACACAATGTCTCGGGGTTATAAAGTGAAGAAGGTTTATTGAATCATGCCACGGCACCTAATCGGCAGAACGAGGGGTCGTCGGCTCATCAGCCAATCAGATGATCCTTGGGCGACCTCAAAAGTACGAGGGGTATCATCTGGGTTACCTCAGTTCTTCTACAGCACCTGGGACAGTTTGATAGACTCTCTCAATATCACTCATATAACAAGCTGGGGGGATGAGGTTTGCCGTTTATTGATTTAGAAGGGATCTGATAGCTGGGAGTATCCGCTCTGAATGCCGATCTTTCTTCCAGCTTCACCAAGCTAAAAGTTACCTAAGATGGATTACAGTTTGATGATGATCTTGAACAAACTGCAACAAAGCCGCACAGTACATATCTGCAATCTTCATCGACGCGTTGCCGTTGGAGCTGTATCAGATCGCGATTTGAAGTATAACACGACTTCATGGTGGATAAAATGAAGACATGCTTAAAACTTCTACCGGCTGGAAGCATCTAGATCAAGCACCAGCCGCATTGAACCTGCATGCAGGACCCAGATTTTCGACCTGTCATTGCCAAAACACTCCAACAATTTCCACCAATTCAGTCACTTGACAATGAATCCGAATTCCTATCTGAAAAAAAAATACCTCCTAGGACTTGCCACGTGAGGCAACAACACCGAGATCAAACGCCGATTCACACGTGTAGCGAGTTAGTCCGAGCTCCGATTCCCGATGGTACCTGCTCGGGCCGGAGCTACCTTTGGGCAACGAGTAAAGTATGAGGATCTCTTTTACGGGTTGGCAATCATGAAGAGACTCATTCGATTCAAACAACATAGAGATCCTAGAATGATGCGACGAATGTAAAATATCATGAGACGTCGTCAGTCCAAGTCGATGCTGCCAATTCTCAAGGACAAACATCCGAGGCGCTGTAACTAAAAACTGTTATACCACTATCACGGCTTCTTTTTGTATCGCTCGGTATAACCATATTTCGAGCCCAAATTCGGAAACTTTTGCATAAACATTGCTTTTTTATCAATTAGGCTTTTTATTTTCAAGAAGGATAAATTTGAACTTGAAATCTAGTTGTGCTGATCAATGCGATAAAAGCTAATGTTAGTGGTAATATGACAGTTTTTTTTGCCGCCGCCTCGGCGCCCAGGATCGTGACGATCTGGAGGTGCCATATAAGTTCTCAAGCTCAATGTGGTCCAAGCTCCCCGGACAAACCCGCTCCCTGACGAAACGACATGGGAAGAGCTCCAATCCAATCAACATCACCTATCAATTCCTGCGTCATACCACACTCACCCCATTTGAAAATCATCCAACTCCAACATCTCGACAGGTAAGTACCTAACCCTACCTAATAAAGGGAAACAATCATCTCGCGTGTCTACCCCTCTATTTCCCCATCAATGCCATCCATCTATCAACAGACCAATCGTTGTCTACTTCAGCCCTCCATTCCAGCCAACCTACCAAACAGAACAAAACCAGTGAATTGATACTCACTCCCTCTCTCTTTCCTGTCTAGTAGATCTTGAAGATGTACCGTCAAACCCTCACCAAGATCCCTTCCCGCGGACTCGCGACCCCGATCTCTCGCCGCGCATTCACCACGACCTACCGAGCCATGGCTGCGGGAGATACCGGCGCGCCACCCAAGGTCGGCGGCCAAGGGTACGTCCTTTTCCTCACCACACAAGGAGAAGACATGAAAGAAAAGACCAAAATCAAGAACAAAATATACTAATCCCATTCTCTTTCCCCCCAAAACAGAGACGCCTTCCAAAAGCGCGAGAAAGCCAACGAGGACTACGCCATACGCCAGCGCGAGAAGGAGAAGCTCCTCGAGCTCAAGAAGAAGCTCGCCGAGCAGCAAGGTCACCTCCAGAAGCTGTCTGAGCACATGTAAGTTCTATCATCCACCAGGCCTACCACAGAAAAGAAAGCAAGAGAAGGAAAGCTGACCCAAACCGCCACAACACAGTGATAAGTTGACCAAGGAGCAAGGCGGCGAGCATAACTAAGGGGAAGCGAAGTGGCATAACTTCTGTAACCCAGCAAGCCAGCCAACCAAAAAGCAGCCTTTTAGTCAACTCTGGAGCCAAGCGAATGAGCCCCGGGAAACTGCCTTATGGTTTACTTAGCGGTCTCCAATGTACTATATTCTCCCATCATATTATTAACACCGCTTTACTTGCGCTAAGGAAATGTCAATTGAAATGATGCCAAAGCCACTATCTTAGTTGCTCGCTCTTGCCTACTTCTCTGGGTTGTCATGGTTTTTGTCATGGTGTTAGACTCATCAGACTCGTGGTGTCACGTTATACTGCAAGTTGGCTGGCTATCGGATTCTAGATGCAAACCAAGTGCCTTGAAGTCGAAGAGCGAGCAACCAGCACGTAGCCCCATTCACCTAGCTCCAAAAAAGGGATATGATTTTGGTATCTCAAGCTTTTGTTCTCAAGCAGTACAATGTGTAGTCTTTTTTCGCGACGTACCTCTTGAGCAAGCCATTCATTACCTAACTCACATCAACTGCTCCGGCAGCTCGCTTGGTCATCCTGCTCTCGTCGCATCGAAGATCGAGCAAATACGACCACTCTAGAAATTACAATTGTGTTTGCAACTATAGACATGTGGTTTTTCCCTTTCTTTATTTTCAGAGTTTTCAACAGTTCCCCAGTCATCTATCTCCGTCCCATGTATGAACGATAGAAACTGTCCACGTTGTCCTGCTCAGGGCCTCTGTACTGGTTGCCAATCTGGCTGCTCGCCTTCTGCGCGGCCGTTACCTTAGCTTGGAGCGCTGCGGCATTTGTGTCGATCCATTGCAGTTGCGTGAGATGTCCGTTCAGGACACGAACAATCTGGCTCAGCTATGAAGTAATTGTCAGCGACCATACATAATCAATGAAAGTGATTGTCACTCAAAACTTACCGGATCATCGGGCTTACTGCCCTTGCTGACAGTTCCCGAGATGTCATTGATCTCCTTGATCATCTTCGTTAGGTCTCTACCCATATCGTCGAGTCTCTCGGTGATCTTCTCCGCCATCTTGTAGGTCCGCTCGCGTTCCTGGTCTGGGCCGGCGAGCTGGTCGCCGGAACCGACTTGTTTGGTAAATAGCGAATCGACCTCCATCTCGTACTTATCGAGCCAAGACTCGAGCTCTTCCTGCTGGCTTTCGACCGTCACAAGGTGTCGCTCGACTTCACGGCTTGCCTTCTCTGCCTCGAACGTGTTGAGATATAATTTCTGTATTTTCTCGCCGTTCTCAACTAATAAGCGATCCCACGCGGCAATCTGTGAGGCCTGATCTTTGAAGGCCTTTTGGTGTTGCGACAAATCCTCGGCCCAGCGATTCAAGATCTCGTCCATGGTTTTATTCTTAAGACGAGCCATGGATGATGTTGGGCCCGATGTTGATGCGCCCAAGGTACTTTGTGCGGGCGCAGGTTTTGACGCATTGGCATCTGCAATAGGTGTAGATTTCGCTCCATTGGCACCACCGAAGAGTGAACCAGCTGCTGGACCTGTGGAAGCAGCGGCAGCAGTCGAGGTTGTGGCCGGCGCAGCAGAAGCATTTGCGGGTGCAGTGGTGGAAGCAGTGGTGGTCGGTATCGTAGCTCCTGTAGAAGTAGGGGTAGAGGAGCCAAAGAGACTGGGCGCGGCCTTAGGAGCTTCAGAAGTGGCGCTTGTAGTCGCAGGCTTTCCTAGACCAGAGAACAGAGAGGAAGGTTGAGTCTTTGGAGCCTCGGCGGTAGTAGCAGGAGTGCTCGTCTTGGTCTGGGCACCAAAGAGCGACGGTGTAGCCTGGCCTGCACCTGAAGCGGCTGGCGAAGCAAGGGGTGATGCTGTTGATGCAGCTGCGGGAGCAAACAGGGAGCCAGCTGGCTTGGTCTCGGCGGGTTTTGATGGGGCCTGTCCAAATATACCTGTGCTCGGTGTGGAATTTGCGGGTTTCGCATCGAACATTGACCCAGAAGCTGGGGTAGATGAAGCCTCGGCGGGTTTTGATGCTCCGAAGATGCTTCCAGCAGGCTTGGCAGGCTGGCTAGAGGAGGAGAAGAGTGAGGGAGAAGCAGCAGCAGATGAAGTCGCCATGGTTTGAGAAGCTGCTGGCTTGTTAAATAGGCTACTGGTAGCAGTCGAGCTCTCCTTTTTCTCGGCCGGTTGAGCGCTGGAAAACAGGGAGGGTCCGCTCTGAGCGGCAGAATTGCCAAAAAGACCGAGCCCGCCAGAAGGTTTCGGTGCTTCAGGGGGAGCGCCCGCAGGCGTTGTTGAGTTAGCGAATAAAGGCTTGGCAGGAGTCAGTTGTGCGCCTGAAGTGGATGTGGTAATAGGCGCCGTTGGTGTGGCGCCGGAGGTTGTATTGAAGAGGGAGCCGCCGGTACCTGCACCTGCACCACCGAAGAGCCCTCCAGGTTTGGCGGTAGAAGCTGGTGTGGTGCTAGTGGTGGGTGTCTTGTTGTCTTGCGATCCAAACAGAGCTGAAGGCGTGGCCGATGTTGGGGTTGAAGAGGTGTTACCGAACAAGCTGGTACTGCCAGCCGTTGTTGTTGTTGTTGTGGGTTTGCTTGCACCACCGAACAAAGTAGTGCTACCCGAAGAAGGCTGGGAGAAGAGACCACCAGCAGGTGTCGATGCAGATGTAGTAGCGGGAGTAGCACCGCTCGAAGCGCCGAAAAGGGATTTCTGCTCGGTGGGTTTGTTGCCAAACAGGCCGGTGGAAGCTTGGGGTGTTGACGAGGGAGTATTGCCTGTGCTTGCTACACCTCCTATGTTCGTAAAAGAGAAACTAGGGGTTCCGGCGGGTTTGGCACCGAAGAGGTTGGACGAGGATGAAGCGGGTGTTGTAGTTGAGCCGAACAGACCACCACTGGCTGGGGCGCTCGTGGTTGTTGTGGTGGCATTGTTGGTGGTGCCCGCAGAGGAGCTCGGGGTGCCGAAAGTGAAGGACATGTCTCTAACCATCGGCTGGAATGTGGTTGGCTCGGGAGTTGGAGGCGTCCGGATGTGTTTAGAATGTGGTGATCCAGTCAACACACCTATAGTTAGCTGCAGTTATCCCTTGGTGCTGCCGCCTTTCAATGCTCAAGGTGTGTCGCCTCGTTTTGAAATCGGCGAAAGTGGACAGAAAGACGGCGGTTTAACGGCAATTTGCACAATCAGCCAATGAATTGATAGAGATTTTGCAAGGCTGATGCGGTCGCAGTTTTGTTGACGGCCCAATACCACGGACTGCTGCCTGCCTCTCGTCTCTGCAAAAAAAATATAAGCTAAAGGGAAGCTACTATCGGCGGGCGGCGCGCGACAAGCTCCAACAAATGATTTGATTGCCTGGGCACGCGTTATGGTGGCAGGTGGCTGACAACTGTTTCTCCTACCGACTAATATATTTATGTAACCCGTACCTTAAAAGTAGAAGGGAAGGTGGGGCAGCACCCCAGAGTCTGGAACAAAATGAACCCTCCCTCCCTTGCGTTCTGAAAGCAGGCCATTCCATCTTGGGCTTCAATGTCTCCGATCATCTTTATTTGACCACAGCCTGCTCTGTACCGGTTAACGAGTTTCAACAGCTTCAACCCAATCTTTGAAGCTACTTAGGTACCTGCTAACACGACAACCATTCTATTGGCATTACCGGCCTTTCCCTACTTCTTTCCCTCTACTTTTCAAGTTTGGTCTACAGAATCACGTCTTCTCAACCAATTCATATCTACTTAGTCTCTTCCTCCTCTGGAGGGGCTAAATTTCCAAGAACAAATTCACCACTGTCGACTCATAGCCTACCATGTCTGGAGAACGAAGACCCTCCTCTGCTAGCCTGGAGGCTCCAGAGAGGACTGGCACTGAAGATCCCGGTGCCCGCGATCTTGGTCAGCACACTCATCATTCTTTTCGCCGTCCTTCAAGGCTAACTCGTCTTCCCAGCAGCAGCGTCCGACTCGGATGATCACTTCTCAGATGCCCACTCCGCTCCCGCAAACAGTCCTGGAAGGGTATCTCCCATACCACGCACCCGAATCGAGAAAGTAGACGACGAGCCATCATATGGTGAAGTTCCCGGGACTGAGGCCTACGACATGAGGACCACCGATGCTACTCCCGACGAAATAACCATTGTGCAGGATCCCAACACAACCTCCACACCCGCCAGCCAAGACGACACCTCCGGGACCCCCCCGATCCCCAAGACTGTGGTTGATGAGACGAACGACGTACCTGGATCGAAAACCCATCATTATCACGTCGACCTCCATCAAGCAGATGCAACCCCCGATCTTGTCCGGAAACCTGACGGCACTGCTGAGGCCAACCCCATCCCGACCTCACAAGACATCGGTACGGCAGCCAAGCCCTCCTAGAACCACTCCGCCATTGACCCTCTATCCGTAGATGATGATGATAATGATGAAGAAGAAGAAGACGATTTTGGTGACGACTTTGACGAGTTCGAAGAGGGTGACGAAGATGCGGATTTTGGCGAGTTCAATGATGATTTCCAGTCTGAAGCACCTGCTGTCACTCATTCCTTCGCAAGCCAACCTCAGGTGTCCATACCTTCATTTGTGTGTTTAGTACCCTTCTTAGGTAGCCTTACTTCAATCACGCTGACGTATATCTCTATAAAGCCAATATTAGACCTTGAGGGCCTAGACGCTGAGGACATTCTATCTGCTTCCAAACCTTACCTAGATTCCTTGTACCCACCCGATGTACTTGATATCCCGCCTTTACCTTCACCTCCCAACGACAACCCCATATTTTTCAACCCTAGAAGCGCCTCTCTGTGGTCACAGCTGGCTGCCCCGCCGCCTCTTCAGCCACCGGACTGGATCCGGTCTCGTATTAGACGACTGTTCTTGGTATCTCTGGGAGTCCCTGTAGATCTCGACGAGATCCTACCGGCATCAAAGCAGAAGAAGCTTGTTCTGCCGTCTCTCCACCGAGTCTCCTCGAATGGTTCGTTCCGCACGTCCACAGATTCACGCTCAGTTTCGCGGCTACGAAAAACAGATGTGAATGGTTCATCTGTCTCGGTGGATTCTCAAGGCAAAGAGAAACCGCGGTCGGGTTCTAAGAAGCGGAAAGGCCCACCCAAGCCGCCCAACTTTGATCTAGTCGCAGCGAGACAAACGTGCACTACGACAGAAGAAGCTTTGAAGGGAATGACTGACGTAGAGCTCCAGCAGCATGTTAGGAAACTCAAAGAGATGGAAGTTCTGGCGAACGAGGTGCATGAGTTCTGGAAGAAACGCACCGACGAGAAAATCGGCGACAGGGAAGCATTTGAAGGCGTTATAGAAAACTTGGTAAAACATGCTCGCAAGACAAGGAAATAATACCCCCTACCAGCTGTCTCTATATAGGACCAATAATACATAATGATATCATGGCCATTCAAGAAGGAAAGGGTCTGCATGAAGCGGCGTGTTTGTGTATTGTGGATGATGATGCCTCTTCGCTAGACACTTATCAAGACATATGTCATCTTACATTTGGGTAATTGTGCTCAGGGAGAGCCGATTATCTTAATCTGCGTTTCATGGGCGCTCCCCACGCTGTCTCCTGGAACGAAGGACAGGTAACATGACTGAAGATATGAACCTCATTTAAGCAAACCTGAGCTGACAAGAAGTTGGCATGCAGATATCAAATAGTGTACCCTCAGCAGAGATTTGTCGTAAACTCAACTTATATGGTAGAGTGAGAATATTCAATACATTAAATTTCAACAGTCAAGTTTTGTCCGGATTTATTGCTTACCCTCCCTACTATGTATCGATCAGGTGTATCTTACGGATGCCAATGGCTCTTATCGGTGCAACTGAGGAAAGGTCAAGTCCTATCGCTGCATACAGTATGGGCAGAAAAGGGGCGAGAGACCAGGGGCTTTGGATATGATCTAAGGATATCCGAAATCATTACTCACCAGTCGATGATCATGCTTATCACGGTACTATCGTGGGATTCCTTCCAAATCAAAATAGTTTCGCTGCCATGGCAGTTTTTCCTACTTGTTTTGCAACTTCATATAGGTAAGCCTTATCTGATATGGTTGTTTCCACATAGTTGCTGGGCATGACCTTTTAGATAGCAGATCTCAAATCCAGATATAAAGGGAGATCAAGTTGAGATCACTTAGAATTATCGCAGAGGTTGTTACGAGATTGAAATCTCCGCGCCCCTGCACTAAACCGGAGCCCGACACCACGACCGCCATACGTACAAGCCGCGGACTCGCACCGTAAGGCTTCGTTAGCACTTGTTCAAGTCACCTACATGTTTCCCCCCGGGCCCCTGAGGTTTTACCATGTAAGCACGAGAGGTCTGTTGACGCAAGTCCAGGGAAGATTAACCACCGTGGCGAAGCGGGAATATGGCATCGCGGCTTTCGTCCCAGATATTCGTAGACCTAGACGGAGTAGCCTCGTATCATGAACATCCTAAAAGCCCATGAGGCCTGGAAAAATTGGCGTCACTATATGTACGTGTCACGTTCAGGAGCAGCCCCTGAGAGTGCCACTAGCTACTGCTAAGTAGATAGCCCATATATTGACGTTGGATTTAATCATCCAATCAGAGGGCTCTGCAGGACAGTGTCATGGCTATTTTTCAATTATGGTAAAGATGTTATAACTATAGAACTTTTATCATGGTACAGGTATCCAACTAACAGCTCTAGTACTTAGCAGTCGGCGACCACTTCAAGCACCTAAACACCTACATGCTATATAATTAAGCCGGTCGCGATAGTGAATAGAAGTAAAAGGTGGTATTGTAGGCAGAGATCCCATTAAGCAGGATGATAACCTAGCCAGATGACTATTAGGGATTTTAAGAATAAATATCTGCATCTAGATTTTTCTATTTTGGTGTGAGGACTTTTCTGTAGTCATTATCGCCGTGGTGGTCCCGATCACTCAATCCCGTGAGGGTGCTCTTCGAGAGGTTGGTAATGATGTCGGATGTTGACAATGTCAGCGAGATCTCATCTGGAAATCCCCTTCCCTGGGTATTTATCAGAAGAAATGTTGAAAGACCTATTACTTTTGCTAACAGCACAGTTAAAGCTTACGCGGCACAGCTGACGAATGCGGTGGCGTGCATTTGACTGCGATCCTTCGGTCCCAGCTAGGTAGGTGTTGGGCTTATCAGTTTTCTATTTTTTATCACTTTATTTCTGGCTAGGGGGCCAGTTGCTCTCGGTCTTGTATCGCTGTCACACTTATAGCTTCAAGCTTGTCTTTCTGTTTCATCTGTTGTGTTTCCTCTGTTATGTTTAACATAGTAGCTTCTCATAGCTCCTTTTTCAGAGGAACGGACAGTGCTTTGTCAACCCAACTACTCGTGTGCTACTAGATGGTTATTACCCCTAATCGGCCATCTCTCTCACAAGCCTACAAGTAGTGCAGTTTAAGAGATATGTCTGCCAAGAAATGGTTGTTGCTGTTGCCTGTTGGTGCTCATTCTCTGTCAATAGCGTTGGATGGTCTGGTTTCAAACCGATTGGCATACGCTGTCGATCACTATCAGTTCTCGATGCTATTTTACAGAGCAGGCTGCGGCCTGTTGTTCTGGTAAATTGACGGCAAACCTCAGCAGGATGTGGGTGATCGGCGATCTAGGACGTCATCCTTTTCAATCAGTGAGACTCCTCTCAGCCTCTTACACGAGAAAAAAAGTTGAAGGGGGTGCAAAAGCTGGCCAAATGTGCAAATATCATGCAATTCGGGCAATGCGGAGCACATATTCATATCTTGCTATGAGCAAACATGCATATCCCACGCGTTCATGCAGTGCAGGTTCATCTAATTGATGAAATACATATACCGGCATGGCTTCAAACCATTATGTAAATTGATATATTGCCATGGCGACCCATACTTGCTGATCGGTGTACTGTCCCTTGCGACGACAGCGAACAGATTCCTAACGTCTATCAATCACAGCTCTCCGTTTTGCCTTTCATTTGAAATTTTCAAAGAACTATGCAGAGACTTGGAAAAACTATCGAATCCGAAAGTGCCCAGCTTGGTACTCTCAACGTGTCAGCAAATGCAAACCGTGGGTCTTTGCGATCCAATAGTCCTAAGGCCTCGAATGTCTTGAAGCACCAGGGAGCCAACTTTACTACTGATCCGTTTTGGGGCTCACAGGATTCTATAAGCGTTTCGAAGTCGCCCAGGGAGGATAATTTCGAAAATAAGCATTCAGGGGAGGAGTCAGACCGTCAATATGATTTCCCCGAAAGCCATCATTTATCCTCGACACCAACGCGTATTATGTCGCCAGGGGATGAGAGCTCTGATTGTTATACCGAGCAAGCTCTTACCTCAGAAGACATCCCATTCCTTAAACCGAGTATCAAAATGGAACATGAAGACGACGACTTTTACTCTAGGAAAGAGGATATCTATGCTATAGAGGTCCTCCAGCCGACCAGCGGTCAATTCCAGAAGCGAACTCGCAGATTCATTGCTTCTAGGATCACTCATCGAGCGAGCGATACCATAGACTTCGCACCAATGCCAAGCAGAATAAGGATCCGCTCTGCGCTTCTTCTAGAGCTGCTAGAGAGAGCGACCAATACCAAACTACACTCACATACAGACCGGGAATCGACTACCCCCAAGGATCTAGCATCTATGGTGTTTCTTTATCCATTCAAGTTGTTCATACGGTACGAGCAATCTATTCGGAGATACATGGACGCTATACTAGATGGAGATCCAGAGCCTCAAGAACCGCCAGGGTCCTTGGATGGGGATAACAAGCTTCTTCCATCCAAGTTCATGTCCAAAGAGGCTCATGGTCTTGTTCAAGTCCTCCGAGAGCTGTTTCAAGTCCATCTAAGTTCAGTGCTTACGATTCGCCATGAGCTTCGGAACAAGTCTCGCAACACTATCTTGTTCGACCACCTATGGCTTTTGTATGATGCTGGCGACATCGTATACGTGAAGTCACAACCGGAACGGAAGCATGAACCTCCTCGCCTCTGGATGATCATGGCTTATGGAGGTGGTCGAGCAATTCTAAATGACGACGAGCCCTCGAGTCTTGTAGATCCCCAGATTGTGAAAGAGGATTTGGGTGTTGAAGGCTGTAGAGGCCGAGAAACGGAATTCTGGATACGAGGGTTCTGGCTCGAATCGACAGGAAATATGATCCATAAGGAAGAAGATGTCTACACGATACCGGCTTGGGAAGGGGATCGACCAGTACGTAAACTCAAGATATTTCCTTGGGATTTCTGTAAACCAGGCCACGATTTCACGGATATCGATCTGAAGACCTGGAAAAATCGTCTGATGCGCGAGGGCCGGAGCTACTCGCTATACCGACAGGGAACGGTACGGTTTTTGGAAGGGGCTGGTACTGACATGGATGATAATACATGGGAGGCGAGTATCCTATGTTCGATTGGGACTTCTCTCTTGATACTAATAGTTTATGTAGTTGCGGTCCAAGGTTATCATTGATCTTGAACAAGCTGCGTTAGAGGCTCCTGAACTATCGAAAAGACTTCCAGGAGAAGAATCCCTGTATTCTCAAAGAGGAAGAATTCAAAGTCAAGTCAATATAGGCAATGCCGCAATTGTCTCAATGACTTTGTTTCACGGAGATGACAGAGAAGTGAGAGAAACTCCTCCACAGTTGTCCTTCAAAGGGGAAAAGGGTGGCATTCGAGACCAGATCCATGATGATATTTCACTAGACCATCACTATTTCCAAAATAAACTGCGGGATCTCCTACCTCCATTATCCTCATTCAGATCACCTGAAGAGGCAAAGCTTATTCCTCGGAAGAATTTTGCCCTGTTTCCACAAACTCTGACCGGATTCGCTTTATCGGCTCGAAAATGGATCCGCTTCGAGCATCGTTTTCTCACCGAAGCTTATCATAATAACGTACTCTGGAGTGAGCTAAAACTTCCAAAGGGGCATAAAAGAGCTATTTTAGCAGCTGTCCGAGGTCGCAGACGTCCGGGACACGGAGCGCCCAATTTCGACGTGGTGCCTGAGAAGGGAGCGGGTTGCATAATACTCTTGCAGGGAACCTCAGGCGTTGGGAAAACATTCACCGCCGAAGCACTCGCGTCCAAGTTGAAGAAACCCTTATATTCAATTACGGGCAGCGACCTAGGCGATGATATCCATGTTGTTGATCGCCGGCTGAGCACGGTGCTAAATCATGGCCGGCGTTGGGGTTGCGTCATGCTTCTCGATGAAGCTGACATATACCTTCGTACTCGTGCACCGGACTCGCTTCAATTTAATAGTATAGTTGGTATCTTCCTGCGCCAACTAGACTGGTTTCCCGGCATCATGATTCTTACTACCAATATCGCTGGCATTGACCCCGCGATCGTTGACCGATGTCAGCTTCGCCTAGAGTTGCCCCCTCTCAACCGAAAGGCCATCGAAGATCTGTGGGAAACTTACTGTTCTGAAGAACGTCTTCATAAGTTCACCTCTCAGAGCGCAGCTAAGGACCTCAATGTTCAAGTCGATCCTGAGATCATTGGGTGGTGGGGGAACCACTACGATGATGCGGCAAAAGAAGCTAAGACCAACGGAGACGGTTCGTTTGTGAGTGGTCGCGACGTCCAGCATCTCTTACGATCTGCGGCAGGGCTGGCTATATACGATGCCATGAAAGAGAAACGGAAGTCCGCAAGGAGGTCGAGGAAGGATGCCAGAAAGGGGAAAGAAGCAATCGAGGCCGAGCGAGAAACGAAGAAAGCCTCTAGGCTCAAAGATGGAGACAAAGTTTTTATCAGAAAGAAACACTTAGAAGATGCATACTCATTGTGGATCAACTTTAAGAGAAATAGGGATGGCGAATATGTTCTTCATGCCGCGGTTGATGAAGAGCTGCAGTATGATGATCAAGATAATAGCAGTTACGACGAGATATCTTCGGATGAGGATGCTGCGGGGTATTTCTCTAGCGAAAATAGCGGTGATAGCGATTGAAACAGGGAATTGAGTGATCTTCTAGCTCATGAGAGCTTGTGAATAGGCTTCTGGATTGTCTCAATCGTGTATGCTCTAGACTCTAGATACTTGGGACATCGAGAGAAATCCTCAGGCAATATAAGTGTGAAGTCAAAGAAAGCAATGAATAAGTACAATTCATCAAGCGTCCTCAGACACCTGTGTCTCAGTGCCGAACCATGGAAGTCTGTTTCTGTCCCAGAAACCTACCAAATCTACTTTCCTCTCATACCCATGCTTTTTGGGTCCATTTATGATATGCCCAGCTAAATACTCCCACCCAGTGTCCTTGGGGAGCATTCCAGTACTAATGAAGAGTTTGATGGGTGGACCACAACTCGGAGGACTTCGGACTAACGCAACCAAGGGTTTGATGATTTTCCACATTTCCTCCCACAAAGCCTTTCCATCCCTAAAACTATTTATCCGATCAAGGATAATGATGATTGGTGTAGCGCAAGGAGCCGTGGTGATAGCCAAAACGAACTCCTTCATGATCTTGTCTACATCCTTCTCCTCCTGATCTAGGACACGTAAAAGATCGGGTCTTGGTTTACACAACTTCGAGCAAACCAACTGGCCCAGAAGGCTCGACGCTAGGGCCCAAGGCTCGCCGACTTTCACATCTACGCTACTTGAACGTGAGCCGAGATGGCTGATAGTGTGATATCGGGAGCTTCTCGCACTGTCTCTAACGATGCGAGCGGCGACTATGGTCATCATAGTCTCCATGTCACCCTCAAAGCTGTGTACGACTATGAGGCTTGAGGTTGGAGAGGCAGCCCATCTCTTGATAGAGCAGGGTTCGTTCGGACCCTTCCACAAAGCTCGAATTCTCCCACTGAACTTTGTTTCTACCCTTTCCATCATCATATTGCCTTTGGCTAGAATAGACCCGACTTCTTTCGACTTTCGTTCTAATAGCAACTTAATATGAGGTGGAAAGCGTAGCTCTGGGGTATCTTCAGTAACTTGTAATTCGTCTAGAGTTGCTGGATCATGGCATTTCTCTCGATGCACCCCTCTGGAGACGGCACTGTCTCCCGATGAACTTACAGCTCCTCTCGATGCAAGAGGAAGCGTGATCTCTTGAAAAGATGTGTGTGTATCGTTTGTAGCAGATAGGGCTATTTCTTTGAGCCTCTCAGCTATGTATTCAGCGCTTGGCCGTTTTGATGGTGTGTGGTGCAACATTTCACGGATCAACACAGCAGCAGCCTTGAGTTCGGGAGCTGTAATAGCTGATAGTTCTTTGTCGATTTGTGTGTGTATATGGACTCCGTCGTGGAAGAATGGACAGCTCATTCCCATAGATATCTTTCGAGCTTTGGTCAAATCGTCAATAGTGTGAGAACTAGGAGATGAAGCGTAAATAACGGCCTCAGCGAGCATACATCCCATTGCCCAGATGTCTCTCTTTGTACCCAGGCTGCAATTG
Source organism: Xylariaceae sp. FL0255 (assembly GCA_022578795.1). Lineage (NCBI taxonomy): Eukaryota > Fungi > Ascomycota > Sordariomycetes > Xylariales > Xylariaceae > Xylariaceae sp. FL0255. Next base: position 122,483 of record MU388908.1, read on the forward strand.
CCCCGATTCAAGGCCTCAGGTGCCAAATAAGCATTTGTGATTTCACTTACTGATTGGTCTTGACGATTATAAACAGTTTTCAAGCTGGCAGACCCAAAGTCACACAGAACGAGCTTCTTCTGCTCCTCATCGACCAAGATATTACTTGGCTTCAGATCATTGTGGATGCCGATATCACGAATCCTAGATGAAGGATTGACCGGCTGGCTGAAAGCTGATAAGCCAGCCATGAGTCCTGAGAATGCCAGAATTAATTCGTACGGTCCCCAGTCCCAGTCGTCCTTCTCGCGAGAAAGTAGTTCATCCAAGGTCCCATCGAGCTTTGGGAAGAGAAAGTTCATGCTTTCCGTTCGATTCTTGGCGCGAACCTCGAAGGTACAGATGGGCCGAAGCAGATTGCCGTGTCTGGGGAGCCATTCCAGATTGCCCCTCTCTTTCCATCCAATTTCGGGATCTAATACCTTTTTCCAAATCAGCTCTACACGCTCGATATCATCGTTGCTGTGATATCCTTCCCATCTACCAGCGGAGACATTTTGAGGAGGGATACTGCCACACGCACAATCCAGATGCTCCAAAGGTACCCATACTATTTGCATAGAGCTGTTCTGGCCGTGCCGTCCCCTGAAAGGCAAGATTTGCAGAAAAGGCAGCGGGACTGTGCTATCAAATATAGTGAAAACGCCCTCTTTCAATTTCGGCGCGCTGAGTAACATGAGATTATCATAAACGATTCGAAGAGTAGATGCTGTGACATTGTCCGGAAGTATGAAGCGCAACTCGGCCTCGGAGAACGGCATTTTGCAGTCGTTGAGCTTCCCTTTGATGAAGAACTCGTCGATCATTTGTGGTTGTCTTGCCCTCAAGAGCGCAATGAAAATCTTTACTCCGTCTGGGATAATCTCCTTATCACTTGGCAGCATCCGAAATGAAGTTCGCACTTCTTCAATCATCCGACTGACAAGACTATATGGCGAGTCTCCGGATGTTCCCCTGATGATTCGATCGAATATCGCATCTGGAATGAAATGGTTGCGGTCGGACTTGATTTTCCAGGCATCCAGCTCGTGGAGCACTTGGTCCATTCCGGATGACAACGCCATCGTGGTGTCAGAGATTAGGGCTTCTTTTTAAAGGAACGTATCTCGCCCTGATGCCGAGTCAGGTGACAATAGGTATCTGGACTACGACAGAGTCCCAGAACTTACCGTCGTGAGTGTCCGAGGGAGATCTAGATAAACCCAGCCGTCGCTATCAAACTAGCAGGAGGTTAGCATTTTCCCCACGTTGAAGTCATCTCAGGGATCGTATGTCACCTCGAAGGAGTATGTACCGTGGGCAAACTTTTGCCCCAAGATGTCAGCCAATAAGGTTCGGTCTATATATCTCGCCGAGATGGTTTGAAGCACCATGATGTTTACGAATGGCGGCTTTGCAGTTTGGCTATTAGAAAAACGAGCGAACAGAGAAGATTGACGACCCGAGAGAACAAGATGGAACGAGTAGGGCGGAGAGATCGCGGGGGAGGAGAAAAGATAATTTGTGCAGATTTGAGCACTTGGGGCGCGGCAATCCCCCCGTCACCTTTCGCCTATCTGGTACATGAGGCGCACACCAGCCCTGGCGCAGTCGCATGTAAGCAGGCACTTTTGGCCAATCGAACTCAATGATGGGCCACCACTTGGCAATGAGGGGGGTGATTAAAACACTTGCTAGAGTGCATACTTGATATAAATATGCCTAACCCATCTCGCCTACACCAGCATTCGCCTTGTTGGGCCTAAGATCTTTCATGAAAGGGGCGCTATCCAACTGCTGAGTGCAAATTACAGCCTTGCGCTTGTCAGATTAAGAAAAGTAAGTCCATTTGCTTAATGAACAGTTATAATAGTAAGAAAGGGCACACCGGAAGTTTCTCCTTCATTTACCCATTGCAGTATACTCTTCAATGCAATAAGTACGGGTCCTAAGACCATGCGATATCCCTTCCGGCATTTATAATGAGTCAATGCTACAACAAGCTTTTCATCGACAATGATTGGCTGTTCGATGACAGCTCCAGCGAGATAGAGCTTATTCAGTTGACGCCGACGGCGGACAATTGCACAGGTATTTGTCATCCCCCACATAGGTATCAATGCTTCGGAATGTGATTGTAATAATGTGTAGTCTCGAAAACAAGACTCAAAGATGCAGAAACACTCTTCGATATCCAAGTTCGATCATCCTACTTACTCTCTTACCTTGGTCGCTCCTGACTCTTGACTAGTCACGGAAAAACAATGGTGCTGAATTGTTCATGTAAGTTCTTTGATGCTCGAAGGGATGAGAGATCGGTATTCTTATCAGCATCCAGAATTATGAAACAGTATTACACATGGAGCTGTCTTCATGTCACGCAACAGACATTCAAACATCTTATCGAACAACTAACACCATGCTCGTACTTTGTAGATCTGATACGAGCTTTTGGAGATCGCATGGACGACGATAAACGAGTGGTGCATGGCTATCGCTGGTGGTACACACCAGACACGCCAGAGGAAGGTACATATAAGAAGATTGGAAATCTTACTCAAGACTAATTCATTGACTCATGACAGAGTTTGGATACAATATCCGGTTCTACGAACCGAACCATCGTCAATCTGGATGCCCATGGTCTCTACGACACACAGGAGTGTATCAGAAACTCAACTTCGCAACCCTCGACTCCACCTGGGTGCTGTTACAGCCTTCTGCAGAACTATCTATTATCATTGAGAGCTACCTAAGACTATCATCCGAAAATAAAGACCATCCGCTAGCTCGGACTCTTCATATACACGCCGCTATCGTCTCTCATGCGATACAAACATGGGTGGACTATATAGATTACATTTACTCGAAACTCGATGAATTGGTTAGTATTCTCACCTGGCTGAAGATGACTACTGACATAATAAATACAGAGTGAGAAGGCATACCACTCCCGGGTCGGTAAGCCAACTTTGACAGACTACTCTGTCCACTTCCAGGACTGCCAGAGGATCGAGATGCTTCGTGTCGAGGTATTGAGAGCAAGTCGAGTTCTTGACTCCAGTGTCGAGATTGTTCGGGGTTGCCAACTCAGGGCTCAAAGACTATCACGGATTTTCTGCATCGAAGTAGATCTTACGGTGCAAAACCTACTCAAGGTACAAGAGCACGAGTTGCAAGGATATAAATCTACTTTTGGTGAGATTCTGGAACGTATGAAGGGTGTCTCGAGACTTGTAAGCGGCGATTCCCCTGTCATTGGGAAAGACGCTGAGACTAATGTTTCAATCAGCTTGAAAAGATCCTGGAATCTCGTCATGACGAAACAATGCGCAAGCAAACACAATTGCTCACGGATTTAGCTCGCGACCAGGCCAGAACAAACGATAAGGTTGCCGAATTGCAAGATGAGATGGCCAAGGAGTCGAGATTACTGAAGTCTTTGACTATCATGGCAACGTTATATCTACCCGCTAGTCTTGTCCTAGTGAGTTTTTGACCATGGAGGGCCGAGGAGGCTCGGCTCGGATCGCTAACGATGAGAAACGTAGTCCTTCTTCGGGTCCAATCTCGTTCAAGCTCAAGATGCCGACCAGTCAGGCAAGAGTTGGAATATTGTACTAGTCCAAGAGGCTTGGTTAGCCATTGTGGCACCAGCACCGCTTGTTCTTGCTACTCTGGTGTTTATACTGTGGATAGGAAGAACAGTTTGAAAATACTGAGCAGGTCAAGCTGTGATATCAAGGCAACTACTACAACATGGATAAAGACAAGGCTTCTAAGATATGAATCAATACGACATTATGAATGTTCATGCCTCTTGACGACAGGGGTATTTTGCGTTGCACCATTGTCTTGTTGTTCAAACGGGGTGAGGGGGATCGGTTAGGAGAATGCGGACGCACCCCGCAATGGAGACAGCATGCGGCTCCCGTCGGTGGATATGTAATCTATCAAGATGACGCTAAGCTCGATTGGTAAGCCGACGGCCATGGAATTTTAAGCCGAAAATCTCTGCAATTGCTGGCAAAAAGATGTTGAGATACTCCGTAAGACACCGCTCATTATTGTCGGGAGCTACCTAGTCACCTGACGCCCGATAAGTCACAAGAGACTCTCCTAAGAGTCCCCAAGGTTCTTTTTCCCCTGGCCATCATCCAATCCGAACACAGCACAAGCTGCCCCTCCTTCCTTCCTTCTCTTACCCCTCCATGTACATTGCCATCTCTTAGATATACTTTGATTCTGCCTGCCATTGTGTACTATTAGTGTGTATCGCTCTTGTACTTCGATCCATTGTGTTATTATTCTGTATTATCTTCCCTAATGCACTTAATGTCTCCTCGATCCCTTTCCCGTGTCGAGTCCATCTCTCGGGCGTCCATCCTCACTCATCACCGAGTCCGCTTACGACACGTGCCACTGTCGACATATTCGTATTCACCTTCACGTTCACATAGGCGAGTGTCAACTCAGATCCGATCAATGTGGGTAACGCTCGCCCTATGCCCGCCTCTTGCCCGCCTTGGATTCCACTAGAAATAACCTAACATTCCAACCTTTTGCACATTCTAGTCATGATCCGAGAGCTACTCCCTTGAGCTTCTCCCCACTCACAGTAACAACAACATCGTCGCCCCTCTCCCCTCATAACCATTCTCGACACTCTCCCCCTGTCTCAGCTTCGATTGCTTCCGTGCGATACTGTTCCTATCGGAGACAAAATATGTGCCGGCTAGCTGGAGACTCAGAGCACTTTGGCGGTGCCAAACCGGACCCTACCCAGGGCCGCGAGCTCCTCCCTACCAATGTCATTCCGAGACACTATGATGTCACCCTCGAGCCTGATTTCCAAAAATTCATCTTCAATGGCAAGATCTTGATCGACTTCGATGTCCAGGAAGAGACCAAGTCCATCTCTTTACACACCATCGAGCTTGACATCCACAATGTCCATGTTAAGTCTGGAGATGCCATTGTCACGTAAGTTTGCGCTATATGTCGCTCCTTTCACTCGGCATATCACCTCTAACGCTCAGCACAGCTCTTCCTCTGCCATCACGTACGATGAATCCACTCAGGTCTCCAAGATCACCCTCGAGGATGCTATCCCGACAGGCAAAGCTCAACTCGAAATTACCTACACCGGTCAGCTCAACGACTCGATGGCTGGCTTCTATCGCTCTACGTATAAAAAGCCCGATGGCTCTGAGGGCATACTCGCTACCACACAGATGGAGGCCAATGATTGCCGAAGAGCTTTCCCTTGTTTTGACGAGCCTTCACACAAGGCGAACTTCACGGTGACCCTCATTGCAGACAAGCATCTTACTTGCTTGAGCAATATGGACGTTGCTTCCGAGACTGAGGTTCACTCAGAGATGAGTGGATCGACCAAGAAAGCCGTCAAATTCAACAAAACTCCCCTTATGTCTACCTACCTCGTTGCCTTCATCATCGGGGAACTCAACTATATTGAAACGAAGAAGTTCCGCGTGCCCATTCGAGTATACGCTCCTGCCAGCTCAGATATCGAGCACGGTCGCTTCTCTCTGGATCTAGCAGCGCGAACTTTGGAATACTACGAGAAGATCTTCGGCGCCGACTTCCCGTTACCTAAGATGGACATGGTTGCTATTCCAGACTTCGCGGCTGGTGCCATGGAGAATTGGGGTTTGATTACCTACCGTGTCGTAGATCTTATGCTGGATGAAAAAGCCAGTGGCGCTGCCATGAAGGAACGAGTTGCTGAGGTCGTTCAGCACGAATTGGCTCACCAATGGTTTGGTAACTTGGTGACCATGGACTGGTGGGAGGGTTTGTGGCTCAATGAGGGTTTTGCTACTCTCATGAGCTGGCTTAGTACGTTTCTTATCTCATGAATGGATGTGAATGGTGGATTACGATGATGCTAACCATGTCCTCAGGTTGCAACCAGTTCTATCCTGAGTGGAAAGTATGGGAAAACTATGTTGCTGATAATCTTCAAAGCGCTCTTGGGCTTGACTCGCTGAGAAGCAGTCACCCCATCGAAGTGCCCGTTAAGCGTGCAAGTGAGGTCGATCAAATTTTTGATGCCATCTCCTACTCCAAGGGATCTTGCGTCCTACGCATGATTTCCTCCTATCTTGGCGAAGACGTCTTTTTGGAGGGTGTCAGACGTTACATCAAGAAGCACGCGTATCAAAATACGCAAACAGATGATTTGTGGGCAGCCCTGGAGGATGCCAGCGGCAAGCCCGTCAGAAACATTATGTCCATTTGGACGAAGAACGTCGGTTTCCCTGTAGTACATGTTACAGAAAACGATAAGGACAGCTCCATCCAAGTCAAGCAGAACAGGTTTTTGCGAACGGGTGATACAAAACCTGAGGAGGATAAGGTGTTGTACCCAGTATTCCTTGGACTACGAACTCAAAATGGCGTTGATGACTCTCTGACGTTAACGGAGAGGGAAGGCGTCTATAAGGTGCCTGACTTGGACTTCTTTAAACTCAATGCAAATCACACCAGCATCTACCGAACTTCATACACCGCCGAGCGTCTTGCAAAATTGGGTCAGTCTGCTAAGGAGGGAAAGCTTACGGTTGAAGACCGTGCTGGCATGATTGCGGACGCCGGTGCTTTGGCCGTTTCAGGATACCAGAAGACATCTGGGGTTCTCAACTTACTCAAAGGCTTTGATACAGAGGCATCCTTCGTCGTTTGGAGCGAGATCATCGCCCGTGTAGCCACCGTTCAGTCAGCTTGGATCTTTGAAGACCAATCCGTGAAGGACGGTCTTGAGGCTTTCGTGAAAGAGCTTGTTAGTGAAAGAGCCCATAAACTCGGCTGGACATTCTCCGAAAGTGACGGCCATGTGGAGCAACAGTTCAAGGCGATGTTGTTTGGAGCCGCTGGCATGGCGGGCGACAAGCAGATCATTGCTGCAGCTAAAGAGATGTTTTCAAAGTACAAGAATGGCGACAAGACTGCCATTCATCCCAATATCAGAGGAAGTGTCTTCAGCATGGCCTTGAAATATGGTGGAAAGGCCGAGGTAAGTTTCATCCAATTTGCGTGCTGTCAAAAACAACTCGCTAACTGAAGCACTTTAGTACGATGCCATTATGGACCTGTTCCGCGCCTCCACCAACAGTGATGAGCGCAATACAGCACTGCGTTGCCTGGGTCGTTCCAAAGAGCCCGAGCTCATTCAGCGAACTCTGGATCTGATCCTGAGCAATGAGGTCAAGAACCAAGATGTTTACCTCCCAGCCAGTGGCCTCCGTAGCCATGCCGAAGGTGTCGAGGCCCTCTTCACATGGCTTACTAACAACTGGGCCGAGCTCTTCAAACGCCTTAGCGGCAACCCGTCCATCCTGGGTTCAATGGTTACTATATGTACATCAAGCTTCGCCAAACCTGAGCAACTCGAGAAAGTCGAGAAATTCTTTAAGGATATCGACTCCAAGTCCTTTGATCAGCCGTTGGCGCAGAGCAAGGACGCTATTCGCAGCAAGATCTCATGGCTTGCGAGAGATCGCGATGATGTTGCAGGATGGGTCAAGGACAACGGGTATAAGTCAAACCTGTAAACCGAATACTGTGATGCAGATTTAGTAGTTCGGGGCTGGATTAATACCGCTGACCGGTTGGTTGGTCTTGAGAAGCCGATAACTATAAATATTCTATAGGCTATAGGATGCTGTGTTGACAGCGATATCCGAGTATATACTAAATTACTTTTGTTTCTTAGCATTTGTCTAGCGTGAATGTGATATTCTGCCATTGCTGATTTTTGAGAGATATAATTATGCCTACCTGCTAACGACTGTGAAGATCATCTACGTAAACTAGATCCTGCTCAAATATAAGAAGACGGAACCCCTGATGGTTCAATATGTCTAGTGTATTCTACAGCCTCCCGCACAACTATTTTGAAGCAGAGAAGCTAACTCGGCCCAGCGAGTCTTCGGTGTGTGATAGTCGCAGGTAGTGATAAGGAAGTGAAAATGACTTTTCTTACTCATCAACACCATTCTACTCTAAAGATGATCAGACATCACATTCACTAGCGAAGAATAACGATCATTCTGAATCACCGGCTAATCTCATACTAAAGAAAAAGAGAGAACATGAGCAGACAGGAAGGGAGGAAGTAAAAAGGTCACATCGCTTCGCCTGTGTTTTCTACGTAGTGGCGCGTTCATGTACTCAGCTCGGCCCGAGCAGGTAGGAGGAATGGCCGTATCCCTGCTCAACATACATATAATAACGGGTCGGATGGGACGATGCTTCATCCCACTTCCAGATTCAAAGATGCACGGTTTTCCAAATGGCCCTGCGATCTTTCCAATGATACTGCACAAGTAATGTAACTGAATCAAGAATGTGAAGAGTTTGAAAATCTCCCAAGTCATCCCGGACAGAATGTGATGACAAGAAATAGGCGGGGTGTGTTTGATTTCATTAGTCGCGATTTAGCGCGAGTGAAAATCTGGGGTTAGGTCTCACGGAGTCCGGGGTAGGAATGAAATTGCTAGGGCATTCACAGGCATTATCAAGCAAGCGGCGTTTTCAGTTGAGGGGAAGGGTGATTTCCCCCTGTAGGACAGCCAACACACCAATTCTGTCCCTCTTTCTCTTCTCCTCACTTATGCTTCTTCTCTCCTTCTCTCTCCTCCGTCCCACTAAATGCTGTTACTTAAACAGTGACTTCGACGCGCCCTCCTCTTTGCCGAAATGTGCCTCACTTGCCTTTGATTGCGTTACCTCTGCTCGAGTACTTGCTGTCATACTCAACGCTGTGATCAATCCTTCTCTCTTAGCCAACGTCGTCAGGCGCGTGGTATCCCGCACTCGTGTTCGGTCTCTCCTGGTCAATTGAACTGCAAAACATGGTTTGCAAAGACTATCTTCTCGTCTCTCCCTTCCCTTGAACCGTCTTCCCTGTATGTCTTGTTCATATAATCAATTGGGATATCCAGAGAGTGTGTGGCGAGGAATGATGCAGCCAAGTGGCGGCTCAAGCTTCAACACAACATAACACCCCCTCTTTCTCCAGGATGGCCAATGCTCACGATGAGCATACCACCGGATTGAACTATGCGCTTCTCATGGACGCAAGGGAAACCCATGACAACAACATTAACAACACACGGAAGCTCAGTCGGGTAATTTGAGAGCCTCCGGCGGGAAGGAATATGTCGAGCCGCTCTCAAGTGATCTCGGATGCAGAGGATTCGGATGAGCCCATCCCGAGAAGTGGTCTTCCAGCCACTACCACCACAACTATATATAGTGGTCGGCATCGTTCTTAAGGGCCCGAAGTCACTGGCCAGGGAATGCGCTCTCGCTCGATAAGAATCTGTCTGGTTCAATGAACACGATAGGTCATCGCCATCCTCAAAAGGCAGAATCCTGATTCCCGATTCGAATCTCATTCGTTGGAGGAAGGACCCATTCAATCCGACACTGCCAGGGACGGTCCACCTATCTCAACTGCAAGAAGGGATAGTCAATCCGACGTCGTTGTTGCTAAGCCATGCGTACTCCAGATCGGTTCTGTTAGTCTATAACAAGCCTCTGAGATTCAACATCGTCAATGCTGTTGTCGACGGATCTAGTGCAGTGTACCGCCCCCTCTTTCACTTCGCCAAGGATACGTCGCCGCCGCGTGAGATGCCTCGCCAGATTGTATTTTCCCTCTTACTAAGGTTGCCACTGTCGAATGGAAGACCCAGGGTTGGATCGAAGCCTATGGCGCCATCCAGATATCAGTCGTTGTTGCTCCAGGCTGCTTGTCAGTAAGAAGTGGCTACCATCAAGATCAGCTGTTGTTCAAAAGACCAAACTTTCAGACCATTCAAAGCGAGCTATCAGCATTCCAGGATACCCGGTGCTTCATGGTTGCCCTCGCCTGACTTATACTTCGATTGCACGTCGTGCGGATATCCGAACTCATCTTCGAGAAGAAGGCATCTCCATGATGAACGAGATATGGAAAGGGGAATATGCCCCTGGCACCACATGGACATATAATGTACAGTTCATCTCAACATCGTGCCCACATATGATGACCCGCCCTCTACCCGACGGACCTCGCTATGAATCACCACATGATCTACTATCAGCACAGCTTACGATTGGGTCGAAGGACTTGCTGTCGCCCAAACATTCTACCCGAAGAAGCTAGATGATAACGTCTTTATTTTCTTTCTCCATATCCCTCGCTAACAAAGGAATCATCATACCCCTGGAAAATCGACCCGTCACCACTACTTAGCAGCCTCCAATCATCACACCTTGTTGTGCCCTTAGATCGTCGGATCGCCCCCACGCGAAACGAATTGAGTCTTGTGATTGGCGAATGCAACCAGCAAAGTCAAACACTGGGTGGATGAGCTGGACGCCAAGTGGCGCGAAGTACACAGTACAGATTGCAAGTCTCGATTACCACGGCTACAAGTCAGAATTGACGAGTATACCAGTGGAACTGACTGGAATCTGTCCCTATTTCAGAAATTTACTCATTCCATCCAGCCATTCAGGTATGCATTGGGTGTGATCTCGAAACATGCCCCAGATACAAGTGATTCTCACATTTCTATCATGAGTGGAGTTGCATTGATACATTTGAAGGATTGGAATTGTCCAAACCCGTACCATCTTTATGGTGGAACAAAGGAAATTGTTTGCTTCAGTTGATCATGAGGGTTGGTGTGGTATTTTACAGATGCGTCTAGTCAACAGGTGATCAACCTGGAGACATATGCTTTCTCCTTCTCCCATTTTATACATGCCTGAATGCTATGCAGAGGCCGTTAAGCCTAACCGCCCGACCACCCGATCTATATCTATCCGTTTTGATCGTCTATGACCTCTATTAGTCTATGCTGGATTTCCAATTGGATTTTGAGGTGCGCCTCTGTCATCATTAGACAAGCGGTCCTCATATCACTCCTCTCACACAGTCCCAGGACTCGGTGTGATCCCCAGCTACCGCAAGTGTCGAGATTAAATTGTTTACGTCTGTATTGAATGTCAGCTGAATGACCTCTCTTTCATCATCTTGAGGGATATACGTACGAACTTGGCCATGAGGGCAACCATCAGGTCGAAAAGACCAATGGCCTCGACGAAGGCGAAACCCAGAATGGCATAGGAGAAGAGCTGGCCACGGAGGGCAGGGTTGCGGGCAACACCGTTCAAGAGAGCGGCGAAAACAAGACCAATGCCGATACCAGCACCAGTCAAACCGATGGCGGCGGAACCCATACCCAAGTTCTTGGAAACCTCAACCATAGCCTGGGCAATCTCGGAGCTGTAGGCACGGCGTTGGAAAGCCTGGCGGGTGGTGGCGCTCAGGATTTTGGAGGGCTGTTGAGCACGCTTAACGGCCTGGAAGGGGGTAGCATTGCCTGTGTAACTGCAATGTTAGTGAGCTGAAAGAGTACGACTTCGAGTCTGCGAATATCCCGTCTGGATTCCTCGCAACTGTGGTGAAGCTTACTGCTGATGGTCCGCTTAGCAGCAGTGTTGGCGAAAGAAGCACGAACGGCAGGGCGAGCGACCTTGCTGCCAATAGAGGCAACAGCGCGGGAAGCAACAATGCGAGCGGCGGCCATTGCGATGGATGTGGGAGTGTGTATGGATGGTGATGAAGAGGATAGAGAGGAGATGGAGGTTTGATGGATGAAGGGATAAGAGCTTGAGGAGAAAAGAGCTTTGGTTGAGAAGTGGGCGTGGGAGGGAAGATAAGTTTGTCTGATGAGCTCTAGGAGAAGGAGAGAAGAATTGTTCCGGGGCTAGGACCACCAATCGGTATTGGCACCGTCTGAGCAAGGACAGCAGGACTGTGAACTGAGGCCGAAACCACCGGCAGCCTCGACACAGTAAACGTCTGCAAGATTTTTTTACGCTTATGGCACAGATTACCCAAAGAAGACAAGGCTGACAGGTTTCATTGATTGGCAGGGAGGTCGGGGATTACCGGAACGTGGACAATCCCTGCTCCCACTTTGCGGCTTTTTCGTCTGCGGTCTTGGCATGGCGTTTGCTATCTGCTTGAAATCATGACCCAAGCACAACGACGGGAACTGACTCGGTCTAGACAGTTGACATCGACGTGCTCGACCTTTCCACTACTAACAGACAGCTTCCAATGAAACTCTCGATCGAGAACAGGTAGGTGTTTTTCCAACAGACATACAGAGCTACCTACGATGACCCGTGGTCGAAAGAGGACGAAAAAGAATTGGGAAATGACACTGATCAAAGTGAGCCCCCACTTAGTCATGTCTCGTGATGGTTGGATATCAAGGCGGACCAAAGGCACACCCACGTGGGTGGAGTGTGGACATACGGCTGATGATAAGAGATCGGGATGCCACCGGCATGAAAACATAAAAGGAGAGCAATACCCTCGGATAACGAGCGGCAGACATTCATGGCCCTCTGCTCTCCGAGGAAAGCGACTCTCGCCCAAGAGAAAGGGTCAGCCAGCTTGTGAAGCAATCTCCAGGGACGTGGTACCAAGCATCAACATCTATTCCGGGAAACCCAAGGACCAGAGAATATTTTTTGACGGGACAGGTGTCAACCAATCACCGAGCTCAGTCAGTGCAAGGGTACGGAGTACTCCATCAGGACCCAAAGGGGCGGGAAATGTTGCGAAGAGAAATTGGAAAGTGGGTATCCGTGTGAATTATTTCTCGCATCTCTTTCCGGACCCTGAAATCCTCTGGCTCCGCGAGTCGCGCTATCACCGGACATTTACCTCGGAGCCTCAAGAGCACTGGCAGTTTGGGCAGCTTACTCTAGAAGGTAATCACAGGTTTACATACCAACCATCTACTCAACATCATGATGCATCGATCTCGTACCATATCAGACACGCGGTAAGCTACGTGGAAAGAGAACATCTTAGACAGAAACTACATAGATGCAATTTATTGGCTATAGTAATCAGCAATTATACGTGTGTCGTGCCAGTCGGATGGCGCATGTCGCGAGTAATATGGTGAGGCAGGGATGAAAAAAATTTTCCAGCTATATCATCTGGGCTCGGACGCGGCGCGCAAAGTGCGGGAAGTGACATCAGAAGAAAGAAGATACTTTACTCTCTACAAGTACCTAGTACCCTTCGTAGATCCCGCGAAATATTGTGAAAGATAGTGCCTGTCGGCCAATCAGATGGGTGCATCCGGAGTGATTTTCTAGCCCTATTCTTTTTATTACCTTATTTTAGGAGGTTAATTAAGGGGAAGAAATATTTCAGGAATTGCTAGGCTTATTCAGGGGGGTTGAGCTTGAGTGGATACTGGATAGAGGCTTGAAGGGACAGCTGTTGGTGGTGGTCTGAGCTTCGAGCTGAGGTTTGGAGATAACATCTATGTACTTGTTTTCTTCGGATGGGATTTGGGTTCATGGTCTGTCAGGTTATTTTCTTTTTCTGTGTGAGGACTTTTCGTTGATGTCTTTGGTTATGCCCATTACATATTTACTATCCTGCTCTGCTTTTGGAAGAACCGAGAGCGGTTATGGGAGTTCCGGCGAGCTTACTTGTGTTCCAAGTGACTCCTAGCACCGCTCCTCAGCTACCTCCGGTATTCGAGTATTCGAGTATTCGACAAGACGATATCCACGCACGAGCAAGCGAGCAAGCAGCAAGTCTGTTTGCGAATTGCCACACTTGCCTTACCACGGACATGTTGCGATTTTCCTGAAGCAAAGTAAAGTGACGAGATAAGCAATGAGCCAAGCTACCGACTAACGAGCGAACATTACCACTACGTCCTGCCCTGTCCCGATGCTTTGCCACTTGTCTCTCTCGTCCCTTCTCGCAAAGAGGAGATTCACGACAGATGACATGTTAGGTTAGGTTCGTACACGGATGAATAGGCATATCCCATGAGTCAGGTTTCTGTGGCTTCCCACGGGCGGACAGGAAGTCTGTCGAGCTTGAAGCTCCCAGTTCTCTGTTTTCCGCCCTTGTCCTTTTCGAACCTAGTCTCGCGCCGCCAGAGTTTCTGCCAATGGACCTGATCGACCTACCTGCCTGCCTGCCTGCCTGTCTATCAACCCAACGACCGAACTACGATGCGATCGAGTGATTGATAAGGAATCGAGCTTTCTATATGAATATGCTACGAGGTCGGCGGGTAGGTATGATATAGTCCATGTAGTCCAGAGGGCAGGTATATACTTTGCGGGAGTCAGAAAGAAAGGTTGAGCAGGGAGATACGACTCGAAAAATGCTCGAGTCATTTGCAGCTCCTACATTCATTCATTCATTCATTCATTCATTCATTCATTCATTCATTCATTCATTCATTCCTTCATTCAGGAGATTCAGACTAGCAGCGGGCATCTACGAAGACGTTTTATGCGGCCGGCATTCGAGTCAGTGAAAGGTGGAGAGCTGAAGGCTATATACCTGTTTGTCTAAGGATGTGACCTGGGAGGTTTTTGATCCGTGTAGTCTGTAGTCTGTAGCTGTTCGAAAGCTCAATCTAGTGGTTGCATTCAGGGGTACGGAAATTTGTCAAGTAAAGTACGTATATCAGTAATTCATTCCTAAACGCCGGAAGTTGAGAGGCGACTGAGTAGGTACTCGAGAGATGTCTTATTATTACTTAGAAACTACTGTTCTGTCTGTTAAGTACTTCCTTCCCTATCAATGTCTGAAAGCAGTCTGCGATGGGCAGCTATATCGGTAGCTAAGGCTTTATTGGCGAGATCATCGTGGAGGAAGCCGATTAGGAATTGCGCGTTGCCCCTCTCTTCCATGTCTAATTCACTACGGCACTCTCTACAGACAGAATAGTACTTATGCAGCCTTACGAACTCAATTCATCTTGTTGTGATCTATCTGAAAAGAAAGTCATGAACACTGTAACCTGCCCTTACCTGAGGTGTTCCTGTTCTTAGTAGTAGTTAATCACGATTAAAGTGGTGAGATTTCTATATATCTCACTTATAGGGTAGGCCAGCTTTGAGGTTTCTCCTGTACAACCTACGGTCAAGCTTAACAAAAGCCGACACAGTGAATTCTGGTATCTTCACGGGGGTTTTTTTTTAAGAGTTCCGTATCTAGTAGTGCTGAAGTTTTACAAAATTCGAAGCATGAGGCTTGGTTGGTAGCTTTGTCGCCTAGACACCGATTGGGGTCAAAGATGCTGAGTTGTGAACGGCCATATTAGTATTGGTAAAGACACCATTGCAACTGGCAACATCTTGAAAAGTGCGTTCTATCCCAATGTTTCTTCTAATAAATCTCATAACCTAAGAGTGATGCCTCCAGTTTATGTTCACAAAGACGAGATCAACATCAATAGCAAGGGGCATGCTGCAGTTAGGATGATAACTAAAGGACTCCTTATTGTACACAGCATCTCACAAGCAGTCCAACACAAGCACAAGATCCAAAACGCGTCACATAAGCTCAGGCATACCGCCTCACATTAAAAGTTGCAACATCCCCAGGCATGAAATCCAGACAAACGAATCAGTCTAGTACAGCACAAGCCCTTTTTTGTTGATGTGTTACTCTGCTAAATATGACCTTGACCTAATATGAGAAAAGCAACCAGCCCGAAAAAAGACCCCTTACGCCGCGCTAACATGAAAAGCCCGAAGATAGGGGAAGAAGGACCGTCTAATGTGCCGTCAAGCTCGCTGTACGAGTATGTTACAGCAGTTAAGATACCGAGCCTTCACTCTGTCCTGTATTTCCCATCTTTGATCCCGAGGTGAATAACACGGCTGCATATCAAATAACAGTGTAAACCCAGCCACAGTTAGACATACTTTCAATCATCATCACCACCACCTTGAGCCTCAACATCTCCTTCATCACCATCATCTTAAACCTCCTCTTCCTCACCCGCCTCCTTAACAGCATACCCCTCCACAAACCCCGCCGGATCACAAGTTCTCGAGACATCAACCCGATTCCTCTTAGTCCAGTCCCTCACAGCAGCCCTATCAATCTTGACTCTCTTCACATTCTCCTTCGTATCCGCCATAG
Source organism: Xylariaceae sp. FL0255 (assembly GCA_022578795.1). Lineage (NCBI taxonomy): Eukaryota > Fungi > Ascomycota > Sordariomycetes > Xylariales > Xylariaceae > Xylariaceae sp. FL0255. The sequence goes on from MU388908.1 coordinate 138,513, forward strand.
TATTTGCATTCTCACCAGCCGGCGGAGACGGGACCCCGGACCCTGCAGAGGAAGAAGTCTCCTCAACAAGACCCATGTCCCGAAGAGTAGCGAGGCAATCCTCAGGTACAATCCAGGTTTCCTGGGAACATTGGTTGATATCGACGATGAGATGCTGGCTTTCATCTTCCTCTCCACCTTTCTGGGATTTCTTCTCTTTCTCATTATTATCCCCTTCGTCACCTTTATCCCTCCTTCTTGTATGTCTCGCAGTCGGAGGTGTAGGCGGTGTAGGTAGCTCCAGATCCAGAATCCACCGCGCGATTTCACCGGCCCAGAAGCGCTTGTATCCCTTCCGTCCGAGTTCAGAAATGGGTTTCTCCGGTCCGCCAAGGATGCCCTCTCTTCTTGAAATCTCGTAACTCACGCCCATGAGCAGTGGCCCCAGTCCTTTTCGCTGCCAGGGTGGGAAGACGAGAATGCAGGCTAGGTTGTTGTTGTCCCAAGACATCTTCTCCTTGGAGAAGAAGCCAACGATCTGCGGTCTGAGAGCCGAGGTAACTGCGTGGGAGTTTAACGCGAGGGGAGATCGTTGTTGTTGGTGTTGGTTCGGATCGTGGAGAGGAGGAGAAAAAGAGTTTGTTGGCGGGTGAGCCGAGGATATCGATGTAGGATGAGGAGAGGCAGAAGATGGCGATGGTGTGTAGACTAGTAGGAAGTAGTTGAACTCCGTCACGTCGAAGAAGACCGATTTGTTATCTAGGAATAGCTTCGCGAACAGGGAGAGGTTTTGGCAGAAAAGCTGCAATATATGTTGTCAGTGCCGATCTATTACGTTGTCTGAAGTGGATGATTGAATGGATAAGTGTGACTAGACTTACACCTTCTTCCTCGCCATCCACTTCCCACACACTCCATTCGCCCTCCTGCGAATTTGTATCACCTTCTGTTGCAGTCGGCACGGCCTTGCCATCCACATCGTCAGAATGTCTCTTCCGCTTCCCGCTCTTTGTCGACGACGTATTCGGGCTCGGACCGGAACCTGAATGACGAGGAACCTTGACACCCTTCGCAGCCGAGACCCTCGAAGAAGGATGCGTATACACTTTTCTTCCCGGTACATGACACCTCGTCTCGCAGACCTTCACATGGGCAAGCCATCTGGCCGTATCCCGCGAGTACTTGAAGCAACAAGGGCAGATGTACAGCCGATCCAAGATCTGAGACGACATATCCCGTTTTCCTCCACCACCACCACCACCACCACCACCACCGTTTGCTGCGAGAGAAGTAGAGGGCTGGGCATGCGAGTTCCCCGAGACGTCACCTAGGACTTCCTTGGCGTAGTAGGACGGGTACCAGGCCTTGAAGGCGATGTTGCCGAACACGACCTTATCGATGTTGCGGTCTGAATGCGGGGTACCGGGCGGCTTGGGGGTCTTGGAGGTGCCTGTTGAGGCGGTGAGGCGTTTTGGAGTCGCTGTTAGGGTTGCGTTTGTGGCAGCGGAGGCATCTGTAGATGTTGGGTTTGACGAGGCTGTTGCAGCTGATTGCGGTGGTAGTTGTACAGAACGCGTCGCTTTCGTTTCCGTTGTCGGTTTCCGTGACGAGGACGAGTGTGAGGGACGGCGTGTCGGGGGTTTGCGTTCGATCGGTGGTCGGCCGCGAGAGTTCTTCTGTTTCTTTTGAGGTTGACGACTTGTTGTACGGTTCGTCTTCTCAGCTAGAGGCTTGGCCTCTTCTTCTTCTTCTTCTTCTTCTGCTTCTGCTTCTGCTTCCTCTGACACCTCTTCGGGGGCCGGAGATTTCACTGCTCTTGCTGGTCCATGTCTGAGCTGTCGGCTCCCTCTTAACTGTCTGGCAGTGGTCGCAGCAGCGGCACGATCGCGAGTAGACGGTCGTCCCGACGCGTCATTCTTCTTCGACAGGGACCCGCGTCGCTCTGTATTCGTAGCAGGGGGTTTATCATCGACAACAACGCGTGCTCGTCCGCTTCGAAGCTGGTGTTCGGGTTCGGCAGGGTGTTGTCTCGTCGCTCGGCGCTCTGAACCACCGGTAGATATCGCAGAATCGTGGGGTCGTTTACGCTTCTGGGGCGCCATCTTCCAGCGGACGTCTAATCGTACACATTCCCCGGAAATAGTAGAGAAAAGAGACCAGAGTCGGAATCTTTTTCCTCGTTACGTAGAATAAATAGAAAAGACACGGTTATGGTGAAACAGCAAAGTTACTGGAATAAGATTTGGCCGGTATCGCTTGGGTAAATGGATCGATCGCGTTACACTACAACTCAAGATTCTTATGTAATCACATCATTGCATTGGATTGAATGCATCTGGTGGTTGTGAAATTGGGATTTTCAAACCAGAAAGGCAGTGGATAGTGGGATGCAATAGACAAGCAAACGAAAACAAAACACCAATCATCATTGCTCACACGTGACATTATGAGACCAGAAAAGTTCGTACAACTTGAACTAATCACCTCAATTAGTTCATCATATGCGCGTTTGATTTTTCAGTGAGTAGGTAGCCGTCAGACATCGTCCAAGCCCGATTTCCTGGGCCTGAGGCTGATTTGAATCGTCACACCTCAAGTGTCACCGCACTCCGCCAATCAACCCCTTGTGGACTAGAGAAGCAGTGTTCAAGGGAGGTAAGGTAAGGTAGGTAAATGTTGAATGCCGCGAGATTTCCCACACGTCATCACACTCCATCCCCTGCCAAACCCGAACCAAGAGTATCTAGTACAAGGGTGTGTCTCTCCCATCACGATATTTGTGTTGTCTTCTTTACACTTTCCCACTACTTCTGCCTCTCTTCTTGTTCCTCCTTTCCTATTACACAGCTTTCTTTACTTTACATGCCATCAAAGTCCCCACCGAGGTCATCCTCATCCAAGTCGCCCTCTTGTATCTCCTTGGCCATCTCTCGCTCGCGTTCCCGTGCCTCCTGTGCGTTCTTGAGCTCCAATCGGTGTTGGTTCATCGGGAATCGCATGGCCTGAGTCATCAACAGTTAGCAACCATAACCCATAGTGAATAGTACATTTGTGGATCGAAAACAATAGACAAACTCACCTTCACACTCTCGTCATGAAGACCTAGACAGGCCCGGATACGGTCGTGGAACGCCTCGCCCGGTTCCCGTGTTGCATAGACGTCCCCAATCTCCTTGCTCTTCATGAACCCGTGCTCTCTGTCCAATGTCGCCTCTATCACTCCGTCACGGATCGCCTTGGCCACAATGTACTCGGCGCTCTCCTCGCTGCCCAGGTGCAGACGGATGCAGATATCCCGGAGCGAGATTCTGCTATAACTCAAGCTCATCATGCGGATACCCGTCTTGATCACGTTCTGTCGGAGTCGGAGGATGAGCGAGTACGTCCCATCTCGGCGAAATGTGTCGGCGTGGTCTGCGATTGTCGTCTCGAAATCCTCTATGTTGCCCACACGCACCGTTTGTACCAATAGGAAGTACGGGTGTAGTGCCTGTTCCATGTTGGAAGCTCGGAAGGTAGCACGCTCCGGAATGTCACCCATCAGGAGCTCGACCACAAGCAGAAGCTTGGTGGCAGTCTGCGCAAAGCCGAGAGCACAGTTGCTGGCGGGTGCTTTGCGGGTGGCTGCAGTCAAGTGCTCGTGGGCCTCCGTATACCGCAGTTGGATCGCCCGGATACGACCAAGATAGTACAAGAACCGCGCAACTTGCGTATTAGCAGCATTATCGGGGAATTGAGTGTGCGAGACGAGCAGGTCGGCCTGTGAGATGTGAGATGTAAGTAGGTAGCTGCGTAACAGGAGGACAATGACGGAAGCCTGGGTGTCAATGTCCTTGTGTAGAACCGCCGTTCGGAGCGCAGTCAGGAGTGTAGGGCGGATGGCCACCACGGGGGACCGAGGAGAGGGCGGTAACGGGGCAAGCTGCTCGCAGAATAAGGAGAAATAGAAATAGGCCTTTGCGGATAGCGAATCCAGGGTCCGTCGGTTGAGTGAGTGTATACGCTCAGCCAAGGACTTGGAGAACTCGGCACCTTGCTGGAACTTCTTGGAATCGAACAGATAGACCTGGATCAAGATGCCCAGGAAGACATCAATCTCGGGGTTAACGTCCTTGTTCTCTTTCTTGCTTCCGTTCTTAGGCGGTGGTGTCTTGGACTCGCCGTCTATCTCCATCTCGGCACTGGGCTGACGACCAAGGGGGACGTCAGCCTTGCCGATGGCAGCCAGGAGCTGTTTGGCCACGGGGGCAGATGCGCTTGTGGGAGGGAAGGTTTGGGCGATGACCTGGGAGAGGACCTCGGGAGAGAGGCGTTTGCGAAGAGACGAGATGGACCGGAGTGCTCTTAATGTGAATCTGGGGTCAAACAAAGCCACAGCACGGTCGAGGAGAGCGAAGTTGCCCTTGATATCTGTTGAGACGTGAAGCAAGTGTTGGTCAGTGAGGCTGAGAACAAATAGCGCGAATTCATGAAAACGTACCTGTGATGGCCTGTGTGACGGGGTCAACCTTGACCTCTAGATCTTGGGTCTTATCCGAGTCATCCATGGCAATGTCTCCATCAGCGTCGGCAGGCGGTGGCTGCGATGATTGTTTTGTGGTCTTGGAGGGGGGTACAACGACGGTCATGTCTTCGCCCTCCTTGATGCCCTGCTTGCCCTTCCCCTTCATAGCGGACTTCTCGTCTGTCATCTCAACATCTTGGTTGTTACGGATGCCGTTCTCGACAGGCTCTTTGCTGTTTTTACGAGGCATCTTGCCCGGCATATCGACTATGAATGGGGGGAAGGCTGGATGCGAGAGGTAGATAGAATAACGAGTCAGCAGCAGCAGCGTCCGGCTTGCTTGGTGACGTGATTGTGGCCGGATGGACTGGATGATAGTAAGAAGAGTGCTTCGCAAAGCGCGCTACGTGCTTTAGTTAGTCAGGCCCGGGCGGCTTTCGATCGGACAGGGAGTGATGATGAGTAGTAGCAGTAGATGATCGTGGGTGGTGACGATGATGATGATGATGATGTGATGACTGCTGGGTTACGAATTTCAAATAGAAGAACTGGGACGGAAAGCGATGCGTGATCAACTTCAGTCGAGAAGAGAGAGGGGAGGAAATGAATGTAAAGAAATCACGGGTTGATCAGAATATTGCGGTTTCTCAGGGCGAGAGAGAAGTTTGATTAGTGAGATATGTGGAAGTGAGTTGATTGATGGGATGATCAGTGGCAGTGGCAGTGGTGGATGATGGAAGTCGGTGGTGGACAATGGACACCCGCACACAAACGAGAGGTGATGCAAGCGCGCCCAAGACCGATCAAGAGTGTGGGAAGCTTTGAGCTGATACCTTTCAGGTGCACTTCCCTAGGTGAAGATCAAATGTAGTTGCGGTAGGTACCTAGACTTGCTTACTCTGGTCCTCTTGCCGCCTGCTCAGGTGCTTTTCTCAGGTGGCCTCAGTATCAGTGGTCACTGGCCAAGGCACAATAGGTAGCCCTTGAATCACCGGCTTTGCTCCCCACTATTAGGTACCTACCTGATTGCTGTGCTGGGTCGATTCCACTGGTCAATGCTGCCACGCAATAGAATCCGGATCAGCTCTTTCAGCCAGGTCTTGGAGTCTCAAATAATGGATGGATATTGAGCACTAATAAGATGAATAAATATTACAAGCTGAGTATTATATACGTATTGTATATGCTTATCTACGGCTAATTTATGTAGTTTCCATACACGACCATGTTGTCCCAAATGCCCAAAGGGCAGGTATCGGATACTTCCGTTTTGGGCTGCAGTACATCCAGCTTGGTTCGCATTCATGAGCGTCCCGCCTGGTGACGTTTTCGAGTCGTTGCCTGTCCCTCCAATTTGCCTGCCACTCTCTCCACAACTACACCTTCCAGGGTATCTCCTATAAACGGAGCTAGCCAACAGTGTTGGATTGAGAACATCAACCGCGACAAACCAAGTTACCACAAGCAATAAAAGGCGTGGAGGTATCTATCAATCCCTCATCCTATGTCTTTTTTTTTACAACAGAGACAAATCCGCTCTTCTGATTGATTGACTTGAGTCATCTGTCTGAAGCACTACGCAGTTTTCTCTGCCGGCTGCATAGTTCCCTTTAAAGCGTGAGCCTATCTGATGCCAGCATATCTAGGCCGAGCTGTCTCAGCTTCAGAAACACTATCAACAAGTTGAGACATTAGTTCCAATTAATATTCGAAATGTTGAGTGGTCTAGCTTGAGCACCATAATGGAGATGTGGCAGTGTGGTACTACAATATCGTGGTACTTTCTGTCTTCACATTTGGCTCTTTTGTGATTCCACTCTCTGGGTCTCAACATGGCCGTAAACAAGAAGGCTAGAGTAGCGAATAACCCTCGGTTCTGGGCTCCTCGAGCAAGGAATGGAAGAGTGCTCGAGAGTAATCGATAGACTTCGAGACCGAATTGATGGGCAAAGCTATTGTAGAAATAGCGAGACAGCGATGGGGACGAAGATCGAGGCAACGGGGAGATCAGTGCTGCTGAGAGGATTGCCCAGAAGGTAGGAGAAGTTTCCGAATCTGTTGGAAGGGGCATCAAGGATTTCGATGATGGCTATGAGTCCAATGGGTTTTATACTACGGTAGAGACGTGGGAAGGGGGGCACACGTATACACCTACAGGCAATCCAGGGGACGATAAGAAGCCTCTAGTATAGTGATAATTTTGTGGAATCGCCATCACGAGTGAGGTGTATGAGATTACTGAATTATAGATTCAAGTCTACGTATTGGCCCGCCACCTCGGCGGATTCTAGAACTATGTGGACTACTAAAACGCTTGATTTCTCACACACAATATCTGCCCATCTTCCGACAAACCTCCTAGACTCTACCGAAGCGGCAAACCCGTCGTGAGAGCCTATCGTTGGCAACATCCCTGGACCCCTCTGAGAACCCTGAAGTCGAAAGCAAACAGTAAGACCATAAACGAGAAGGCCCTTCCAAAGCGCAAGCACAGTGAGATGGGAATAATGCAAAGAACAACTTGGAGCTCGAACCCGGACTGCATAATCATGACGCTTCAAGTGCCCCTTTCCACGTAGTGGTGGTTGAAGACCCTCCATCCCATATGTTTTCCAAAAAACCGCTTCATCAATTTGTGATCGTACGCTAGATTTTGCAACCTTTCTACTAGTGAAAAAATGATGAAGAGAGGAAGGCTTGTTGTGTAGGTATCGGGCACAACTCTGCTTTCGCTTTAGATAAATTTCTGGACTTCTAGAATGTCCCTCAAAGTTATTCAATACTGATTCAAAAAAACGTATATATCATGAATCAAGAACTTATACCACCAGGTGTAAAAGAGAAAAGCGCAAAAAATTAGATGGCCGCGTAGGGAATCGAACCCTACCACCTAAGATAATGTCTAGAGGATATAGGAATAATGATACTGAGTAAGAATATTACCGCTAGGCCATACCAAACCGGCCAACAGAGACTTGAAGCAAATTAACTTATAACGTAGTGGACTTGGTGGTGTAGATGATAAATAGAGTTTGTTGGTGGGAGGCCGGATTGGTTAGTTTGTAGATAGCATCATATTTGTCACCTTTTATCTTATCTGAGATCGCGTGATGGTGTGGAGGATTTATGAAGAATACGGATCGACTCTGAAAAGTGTTGTAGACATGTGTATCAAGGGCAAAATTCTGCTAGCAGGGAGAGTGGGAATTTGGACAGAGCCAGGATGTTCCTCCCATGCATCAAACGTTCCACCAGGGCAGAAACCGTCAGTTCAAAACCAAACCTTTGACGTAGATAGGTAGATCAGTAATGTACGGACTCATGGCCTTCGTCACTTCAGGGCGAGTGCCGCAATTGGAGTGCCCAGTGCTGTGAGCTATGAGTTCAACGTCTGAGGTATCAAGTCGTCATACCGATCTCTTACTAAAGCTTCTCTTTTACTCGCTTAATACACTTCAAGGCTCAAGGCCAATATATCAATGGCTTAACGATCTACTCAGCAGCCGGCACAAAGACTGAGGCTTTCGATAACTTCTTGGGTAGCCCTTATTCCCTTCTGCTGTGCCAGTGCCGCTCCTGAGTACTCTATCATACCCAGTCAGGAGGCCTAAGACCTGGACATGACAAGGGAAGAAGGGCTTGAGCATGTGTTAGCAGCAGTACTATTAAACCGGTCTTCCACAAGACCACCCCTGAGCCTCGCGTTAGCGACGGTTAAGCTGATACTTTAAAAGAGTAAGACATAAGATATAGCCAGTCAGCGGTGATATTGATGTTTGCCAAGAAGACGAGACTCCAGAAAGCTAGAAGTATCACCAGCAATATCTGGAACCTCATAACATAGCCCTTCACCTACTTGAATGCTTTCCTAGATTGGGATCAGCCCTACTAAAGCGAGCGTTGTAGAATAACAAAGACTTTCTGCCCCTGGTCGGCTTAATAGACGTTGGCGCATGCAAGTCATAGGAGTGGGTGGAGACTAGATTTGGGTTGCTCATGTTAGTCATCAAGTGATTGACCTCTATGAAGAACAGCAATTGTGGGCACAAGAAGAGTACAGAGTACAGTGATGCCTATCCAAGGTATAAGGAGATGACGCCCGGGGCAGCAGTGATAATGCTCTAACACGCGAGCCATCATGACATTGACTTTGTGGGAACGATTACAGCAATAGAAAAGGGAAAAGACGGATTTGATCATGGAATCATCGATTATCACGAAGGGCAAGAGGATGATGATCAAAATCATTATTGGTTCCTTTTGGTGATGAGTCTCAACCCTATGAAAGCAAATTGGACATTGTCCCTTTTCCCCTTTTTGGTTAACGCCGAAGAACGGTCCACCTGGTATCAAATTCATCGTAGAGAGAAATCACAAAGGTCCAGACCACAAGGACGAAGAAGTCCATTCATCATGTAGAGCAAAGCAAATCCCCTAATACCATATAACGCCTATCCATCATGACCGCTTCTTCGGACCATCAGCATTAATCCTCATAAGCATCGTTCACACCATTTCCCTGAAGGTCCTGTCCATCTGTGTCATCGTCGGCACCATCGTTGGCACCAGCAGCCTCACGGACAGCGGGCTGGGTGACGTTAGGATCGTTACCTTTAGCACGGGCCGCAGCAAGACGCGCACGCTTAGCACGGTTGGGACGAGGACGGTTGGGGCGCTTGGGCCTGTTCGCGTTGCTCGACTCTCCCTCCTTGGTAGTGCTCAACTCAGCAGGATGATCGGTCTCCTATTTGTCATCCTTGCTGGAAGTCACTTTGGCAGCCTGAATGGCGCTCATCTTGGCAATCCAGTTGCTGGAAGGTTGCACCTTGCGAACAGTGCGGAGCTCGTCAGAGGTGTATCCTGGGATACGGATGTTGTAGACGCGCTCCAGCACGAGCTGAATGTCTCGAATCTCAAGCACCTTGCTGCCGCGCTCTTTGGCTAGGCGACAAGCTGATTGAATGACATTGTCAACGAAGTTATCAGCCACGTTAAGAACAGACTGTACACCAGTATGTTAGAAGTTTGATCCAATAAAAGTGATAAAGGCAGTGAGTAGTCAATAAAGAGAAGTGGGTGAGCGAGTGATAAAAGGGGCACACATACCTCCTCAACATCAGGTGTGAGGTAGTTGCCATCAGCACTAGGAGAGCCACCACCACAGACCTGGCGAGCAAGCTCGTCGAGCTTCTTCTTGGACATGACGTGATCACCCTCAGCATCGAACTGGGGGATGGGCATCTTGGTGATGACAGGCTGATTCATGACGCCACCAGCTCCGTTGCCGCCTCCGTAGGTAGGACGTCCTGCAGTGTTACCACCGCCAATGGCGACAGGGACGGGAGGAGCAGTGGCCTTCTCAGGGAGGGTCTTGGGGATGGAGAACTTAGAGTTTAGAGTAGCAGTAGGCTGAGGGTGAGCGTGAGAGTGTGCAGCCTGAGCCGAGTTGGGACCGATGCCGGCAGAACCAGGAGTGTTGGTATTAAGGCCAGCATTCGAAGCCTGACGTGACACGTTGGATGAAGAGTTGTTAGCTTGATTCACGGCCGCTGCGTGAGTCAAGGCTCGAGGATTGCCATTGGCAGAGGTGGGCTGAGCAGACTGGGGCGTCTGAACTCGAGCCGAGCCTTGGGTTGGGGTCCCTGCAGAAGTCATGTTTGCGGTAGATGCAGCTGCAAGATTGGTGTTGACGGGAGGAGGGTGTTGTGCACTGGTTCCAGGCTCGACTTTGACTTGTGCAGGAGGAGCAGGTGCAGTGTGTGCCTGTGTTGTTGACTGAGGGCCTAGCGTGTTTATAGATGGTGTTGCTGGCGTAACAGGCGTCTGAGGCGCCTGGGAGGTGGGCTGCTGGGGCAGTTGCTGGGGACCCTTTAGCGAGTTGGCTCTGTTTAGATTTGCAGCCGCTAGTTGGTGGTTTTTAGCGGCGTCCATGGCAGCATTCACCGAAGCAGTCGCGGCCTGCATGGGATGTGTTGATGCAACACCGCCCGAGTTGGTCGCCTGCATCGCTTGCGCGCGTGCCTGTGCAGCACCATTTGCACCCTGAGCTCCAACAGCTTGACCTGCTGGCGGCTGGGCGCCTCGCGACAGCATACCTCGGACCTTCTTGGCATAAGCATCGCTGTCGGTATGCAACTTTAGGTCATTGTTTCGCTGCTCGCTGAAGCGCTTCTGCTCCTCGGGAGTCAGTGGCATGTTCTTCTCCTGTCGCTCTTTGAGCATAGCATCCATTCTGGCAACCTTGTTCTTGCAATTCTCCATCTGGATCAGAGCACGCAGGTATCCAGTCTTAGTTTCGGCCAGCCACTTCTGAGCACCTTCAGGACCTATGTGGGGTGGAATAGTCATGGCTCCCCAGGGAAGTTTATTGATGTGTTCAAGCAGATGCTTCGGAATCTGGTTGCCAGCAGCAGGCGCATTGGCTGCCATTGTTGATTGTTCATTGGCTACGGGGCCAGCGGCGGCTGTGGGCTGAGGTCTATTGGGGGGCATAATGGGCTTGGGTGCAGCAGCAGCCATGGCTTGACCTTGAGCTGCTTGGTTCATCTGCTGGACAGGCTGACTGGGCTGGCCAGGCTGGCCACCTTGTTGATTCTGACGAGCGTGGATCGTTCTTATCTTGTCGACGACCATACGCGAAAACTCGGCGATCTTCATCTTGGCCTCTTGATGCTCGCGGGATTCGGGAGAAGTCTCGTTGACCTTGGTCCAGAGCTGGCGGAGGCCGGCCTCGTACTTGACCTTGTCGGCATCGGATAGGTAGGTGACTGTTCGCATTTGCTCGGGCTTAAGGAGCCGAACCTGCTGCTGGCCAGGCTGGCCCGCCTGACCTTGAGCGGTAGGCTGTTGATTCATAATGGAAACTACGGCCGGCGATGTTGGATGGTGGTTACGATACGAAGGAGGGATACAATGCACGATATGGATGGATGGTACGTTGACTTCAAGTAGCTGCCGATTTCGCAAAATAGCGAGATGAATTAATGACTGAGAGTAGGAAAATCCCTGCTTGACGATGACGATGACGATGAGGAGAAGAAGAAGAAACCAGCTGGACAGCCTGTCATCGCGCGATGTGAAGAAGTCAGGTGCTGAAGGTTCAACTCGTGAAACGCGGTTCAGAAAGTTAATAAGACGTCGTTGGTCAGCGCCCGGGCCTGCTGATAGGCTACTGTCGTTAGCAGTCAACTTGCAGACGGGTAGCGGAAATATGCCGTTCCAGCTTCTCTATGTACTTGATCAACCACACCATCACAGTGATCCCAAGGAGTTTGGCTAAAAATTATCAGGGCAAAAGCCAAAGAAATTATTCTGTATTTTGCTTCGACTTTATTTTCCAAATCCCTACCCCTACTTGGTTGTGACCGACGATCAGTAGCCTGTGAGGCAAGTACGCTACATACGACGGCGGGATTGGTTCCGCGCCTTCAGTCTGTCTTTACGGGTCCCTTTGCGTACAAACACCGGATAAAACCTCCTTCGATGTAAACACCTGATCCAAAAACCACCTGGCTAACGATAGAAGTGGCAAGCAAACAGAACTATGAATTCTGTTTGTCTCAAAGTTGTCCGGGCTATGACCGGCTCAGCCGGCTCTACGGGATGGTAGTCTTGCTGAGACTGGACCTTGGTTGGCAAGCCTTTCCCCACATTTGGCCTTCTGGACATATGATTCAGGAAAACCGACAACAAAAGAATGGTTATAGTCTTATGTCTCCTAAGCTAGCTACGTAAAACTGAAAAAGCTGGTCAACTTCGATGGGCACACATGGCCTCGGCTGAGGATGGTGCCACCTTGGGAGAACCCCGCCACTTCTGATACAGAGAGAGTTAGTCGGATGAGTTCCTATCGATGATTCGCGATAAAAGTGATATTTTGGTAGAGCGTGAGTAGGAAATGTAAGGACTGAATTTGTTCACTTGATCAGGTACTCAGATATTCTCCGAGGAAAGTATCATACGGAAGCCTCCAGTTCTGGTCCCTCCAAAGCTTGGGATTCGGAGGAGAAATAAACTAGGATCCTTTTCACAGCACCGAGAGTAACAAATGTAGGCACCGATCATCCTAAGTATATTAATTTGATCAGATATAGGACAAGATAAAGCCCATATAGTCATCTCAATCGAATGAATTTCTGCGCTATTCTAGAAGTCTAAGGGTATGCGCATTTCAGGGATCTTCCCCGTAACGGCTGTGGCGAAGATAACGTGATCTTCAAGATGAGAGAGAGCACGCAAGGTGGAGGTGGCAAGGGAGGAACCAGCACGAACACACAAATGGCATCATAGGTTGCAGAGGACATGGAACTAATATAGCTCGCGCATTCATATGAACCAGAGAGAGGCTCTTGGTAGTCTATTATCATCAAGGGAAGAGGAGAGGAAGAAAAAAGAAAAGAGATCCCCGCGCTATGCCAATGTCTATAGGAAGAATCGATCGACTAGTCAGTAGTCATCACCTTCTTCATCATCATCGTCATCATCATCATGATTTCCTCCTTCAGCCTCCATTGTCATCATGTCTGTCTGTCCGCCCTTTGCTGCTCTCAATAGAAACTGACTCTTCATCCTGCTATCCACATGTTTGCCCAATATTTGAACTCAGATCTACAGGTAAAGAGGTATCTTGAACACAAAACTCGGAAAATAAGAAACGACATTTCAAAAGTGTGCAGCTCGCTTTCTTTTCGTACGAGTCTGGGTATCCATGGGTAAAAGTAGATAGTGAAATAAATTCCTCTGGCCAAATGTTCAGTTGGCCATCGCTCTATGTAAGCCATTTCTTGTTCGCCTGGCTGTTCCTGATCGTTTCCCGTGTTTCGTGATCATAACATTTGAGAGTTATTATCTTTCCGTTCTGGGTATCCATATGGCGTCTCCGTGAGCATTCAATAGACAGACGACTGATAATCGAATGATGCCAGATTCGTCGTGGTTGGCTTTGTGACCTTGGCGAACATCCAGATAGGCAGTGGCCGAATATCCGAGGCCCTTGCTCTACTCAGAATCAATCTCCATGAACCTGAAGAAAGGTAGTTCTTGAAAGTATAGCTCCGAGTCATCTATCTCTAAGAGGATTTCGCCATCGCTATCGGGCTCTTTCACTTCTGGAATCGGTCCAACGCCGCTCATGCCTCGGAAACTGAGACGATTCTCTGCCTTTCGGCGTACGCGACGATGTTGTTTGAGCGCTTGGTCGTCGCCGACGACGCCCGTGGTTTGGTAGCAGATTTGCGGATCGTGATCCTGGAACCATGGCATGACATCTTCCCGGTCAGAGCCGTCACTGCCGCGCTCACTAATCGTGCGCTTGCTGATGCTGCCGGATTTCATGCGGCGGACCTTTTTGGCTTGGCGTTGCATTCGAAGAGCCCTTTGGAAGTCGTCATCTTCACTCACGTCACTGTCCGAGGGCTCAAAGGGGGCTGTCATATTATCCATTCCCTCCATGATTTTGATAATATCAACATGATCGGATTCATCGCCCTCATCGATGCCGTCGGGTTGAAGGACATGCAAGTCGATATCGCTATCGCTGTCATTGGAGCAATCGCTCAGATCTTCGACGGCGAAAGTTGCCTCGCTGATTTGGATTGTGGCGCCAGTATGAACTTGGAATTTGCCTGTGGTAGCATTGAAGCTGTACTGCGAAAATGCAAAGCCTTTTCGCCCATGGTATGCCATAGCCTCTGATACAGACGATGGCGGACCACTTTCGGATGCCTCTGATGCTTCATCACTAGAGTGCGAAGACTGCGGTGAAACAGCCTCTGGTCGCGGATCACGGCTGTAGCTGAACTTGTTTCCGCCCAGAGGCCGAATGTTCGATCGTGGAGCCTTGCCTTGAAGGTTCTTTGCTAGTGGTGACCCTCTACCACCAGAGGCGAGCATTCTGTTCAGTGTGGGTGAAGCTGTCGTAGGCGTCTCTGGCGGTGAGGTTGGTCCGCCACCCGGGACGGGTTGCCCCAGGTCCAGAGCGGGAGTTCTTGGCCGAGCCATCATTCGCTAGTTGGCTTTTCTTCGTGAATTTCACTTCCGCTGGAGCGAGACGGGTCGCCTGCGATCTTATCACCCGGGCTCAACCGGAGCTGACAGTGTGGGGTAAAATCGCGGGGGGATAAAGATTGTGAAGTTGTAGGACAGGATTATCGGGAGATCAATGACTAAGGTGCTAGCACCCACAGCAGAAACCTCCAACGCGGAGTAGTGTAAAGTATACGATAACTTGTCATGATAATCTTTGAAGAAGGTGGTTTTTGGCGCAGGTCGGAAATCCCGCTGCACGTACTCTTTCGCCGAAGAAGACGGGTTCGGAATCGTCGTAGAGGAGAAGAAGATGGTGGTGGGGTAGTATAGTATTTGTGATGTTGGAATGCCGATAACAAAGTAGTCGTCAATGCAGACTTCTGGCAGCAAAAGCTTCGATTTTCAACAGACAGGATGCTCCTTTGACAATATATAGGACAGCAGATCACCACGAGAGAGACGAGACACCTCAATGGGATCGGCCGGGGACAAGACTTGTTGTGCGAAACGATGATTTTTTTTCTTATACCGTTATGACGAGTAGCATGGGTAAGAGTCGAAGGAGGGGGCAAAAGAAAACGTTGGCAGAATGCGCTGGCTGCACGTTTCAAGGTTCGAGAAGAGAAAAAAAAAATTCAATAAATGGGGGTGAAACAGACACAGGCAATTCCAGTATTTCTACTGTCCAGGCTCACGGGAACGAATCTCATGCGTGGAAATGCCCAGGGGAGGAGTGTACAGTTTGGGGGCGTATAGACTTAAAGTAAAGACTCTGCAGCAACATACAGCGCTATCACACGAGATTGGTGAGCTATAAAAGACGATTGTGCTGCGGAGTCCAGATGTACGGTAGTAGAATGGTGTCGATGTAATAACTGCTTAAAGAGGCGAATTGATAGGCTTAGTCACCTATTTCGGAGGATCTCGCGGGTTCTTTTGAGGCTTGGGCATCAATGCTCGCTCCCTCAACTCCTAGGTTCTCCCCGGTTCAGTCTACCGAAGATCCATATTGTTCAAGCACGATATGGGGCACAGGCGGGTTATGCAAATTTTGGGCAAGGTGGGAAGTTGGCGATGACTTTTCGAACAGAGAGACACGACGACTAATGAGACGGTGGGAGGTTGTCAGAACTAACTGAGTTGTCAGTCTCACCTGGCGCCTAGTTTAGTTTTAATACGTCCAGCAGACTTGAAGGGATTTGCTCCCGTAAGGCTAGCTTCTTTCACGAAGGCAGGACTGTAGTAACGTAGACGACCTTGAAGAATGGTGGGTACGCGAGAGAGTACGAAATCGGACCAGGTATGGGGGGCAGCGGCTGTGCCCAATGACGGAGTGACCAGTCATGCAAGTAGGAGAGAAAGGAAAGGTCGTGAGGGTGGTGGAGTTGTTGTTTGGCTGAGAGTCCTTGCACCAGGGATCTCTCATCGAAACTTTTCGAGGACGCAGGAAGGTGTTGGGGGGAGGGGATGATAGTTAACTGGATGAAAAGAGAGTTGTAGCTCTCACCGTTGCATTTGGCAGTGAATTGTTGGCTGCAGTATGGGCGACAAGAAGACGGCTGTTTGCCTATCATTGTCATTCTCTCCATCGTCACAACTGGTTGGGCATCTTGTATCTGAGGCCATTGCACAGGCTCTGAGCCTCTGACAGTGTGTTTTGCTGGTAAAATGGACCTAAATAAGCATAATACAGGCATAGTAGAGCAGACATGTGGCCTTGTCGACCTGCCTAAGCGGGTAAGACGAGGGCCAGCGCGGGACGAGAGACGCATAAGAAGACCTAGAGGCTAGAGTACGGTAGCAGCATGATGCAGCAATTTTTGGATTGCACCTGTCCGCAGCCGAAGAGATAATTCCCACGTGAGAGGCGATTCAAATTTCCCGAGCCATTGTTTTCACCGAGAAATGTTTCCCCAGTCTAACAAATTGATCTGTTCTGATCATCATACCTCACCTGCGAAATGGCCGTTGCCGAAGAGAATCATGGAAGAAACAACCGACTGGGGGAGGTGTGACATGTATAATAGTGTGATGCCACTACTGATGTAGTTGACTAAAGGGCGGTAAGTAAAAAGAGGTTATTCGATCGATCCGGCGGCAGCATCCGTTACCCAAAATGCTGCTATAGGATTTGTATTGGTGGCCGATGAGGGTCGACGTCCGGGGCTCACTTTTATGGGGTCTAATATGTCTAATTCCTCCGTTGCCCTGGGACGGACCCCGCCATACTCACTCAATGGAGGGGCTGCTATATATGTAATGTTGATAATTATCGGCAATCAATTCATGATAACGCCGATAACTACATATACCTAGGTACATGCTAAACATTGAATCTCTTCTCAAATGACAAGACATCAAGTCCTTACCTAAACCAAACGAAAAGATAGAACGGGCTCGGAAACAATTCTGGGCCAGTTCTCAAATTGAGGTTCTTTGCAAATCCCTACCCGAACACAAGCAATCGCAGTGTATCACGATCAACGTCAACATGTCGCTTCTCTCGGCACACTTCGAGCAGATCGCGATTTCATGTCAAGGCATTGACAGCCTCCCGTAAGCTACCTACCTTTTCCGTCTCTATGATACACGTCAAACCCACATATCACGAACTCAAGACCTCTCTAACCCAAGCATCTCCAGCTTCCCACCGCCCAAAATCTTCACCAACGCTCTCCTCTCAAACCACGACATCACCTCTCTAATCCGCGACACCGAAGCCCATGAACGCGCCCTCTTCTCCGTCCCACCGCCTCCCCCACCAGCCACAGCGCCTACCCCAGACCCTTCTTCGAAACCGTCCTCGTCGCGCCGCCAGACCGTATTCAACGTCGCATCCGGCGAAGTCACGACCTCAGCGACGGGTACCAACCGCAGCACTGCGCCGCGCCGTAACACCGCCGTGGCCGCTGTTCTGGGCGGCGACTTGCACGAGCAGATCCGGCGGAGCGAGAGGCGCGGCGGAGGTAATGGAGGTAACAAAGACGAAGTCGACGTCGAGATCCTCCTTCAAGGTGCCGAGAAGCTCTGCGGCGTGTACCCGCTGCCAGGCGCTCTCGAGCGCATCCCCGCCCAACGCGCACAATACGCGCATAGTCGGAGCACGCTCGCATATTACGAGGCGAAGGTAGACGAACAGGCTGAGGCGTTGCGGGCGATGAATAAGGACCACTGGATAGATGAGGATGAAGACGAGGAAGAGGATGACGAGGTTGGTGGTGGTGGTGAGGGTGAGATCCGTACTGTGGAGGATATGAGGAGGACTGAGGAGGAGGTGCGTGAGCTGGATCGCAAGAAGAAGGAACTTCAGGAGAGATTACGAACTATGGAGAAGGACTTGGGTGGGTTACTGGATTTGTGATGATACGCTCGTGGTGAGAGAGAGAGAGAGAGACTATGATACCCCCAGTGATAGACCCGTTTTTGAGCATATGGATGCGCTTCTCGTCTTCTGTCATCCTAGAACTTGAACCTTGATGCATAGAGACTCACGAAAGCTTCCAGGTCTACCCATGATGGAATACGCACGGAGCCAACGCCTTCAGCTATTTCCCTACGATGCATGCTTGTTGATGATAGCTTCGTCGTTGCCGTTAGATGTGGGAGATTTCAATGTTCACACTAGGCGCTACGAAGTTCATATCCTCAAGGCGTACATGACTGATGTTTCAGAAGAAGTAATCAATTTGGTTGTCATCGTCATTAAATAAGTCTGCCAGAAAGCTGTAGCACGCAATACACCAACCCGCATTGTCAGCAGGCAACCGTCACTCAGGAAGCGTTCTCATCGTCTTTCTTCTCCTCTGCAGAGTTAGTTAGTATCTGACCATCTTTCAAGTAGTGCATAGCGTAGGAATAGAGCAAGAGAAAAAGGGATCATATACGCTTGTTCTTCTCCCAGTTCTTGGGCAAGCCCTTGAAGTGCGACTGCAGCTTCTTCGGGCCCACCTCTCCAACCCCCACGAACTTGGAATCGCCAGAGTCGTTGCCCTCGGCATTCGTGTTCTGGGCGGCATCGTTGGAGGCGGCGGGCTGCTCCGTTTGCTGGTTGTTGGTGTTATCGGCCATTGCGCTTGTGGTAGTAGTGTGGGGTTGTCGTCTTATGATATGGAGGGGAAGATTGTTTGGGTATCTCGTAGAATTCGCGACTTGGTTGCTTGTGATTGTTTGGTAGGATCTGAAGAATAGGAAATTCCGGACTTGGGACATTTGAAGACGGGCAATCCTTTTTAATCACTGATTCTAGACTTGCCTCCTCAGTCGTTTGATGTTTGCCTGAAATCAATCTTGCGTGGTGTCACATGGATTTTGACTAAGCTTGACGTCATGCTATCACCGAACAGGAAGGCGATACATCGAGATCAAGAATACTTGGAGATGCTACTCCCGAAGAATACTTGACTATATCATGCTATCATCGTGGCGTTCTTTATGCGCAAGTGATGTATGTAGAGTTGTCATGTCAAGTTGAAGTGTGGCAACTCAACAACATGAAGTCTTGACTCTTCCAGGCGCATTACGTTACAAAATCACGAAGATGATTCTGCAATGCCCTTGAAAACTTCAATAGCATGTATCAAGCGTTCGACAGGTCTGTTTTTGATGTGACAGGAAAATGTACATGTGCTTTTCTGTGACATTGAGGTCAAATGTTTTTGTAAGACGCGAAGACGCCAGCAATTGACCAGCCAGGCATGAGCCAAACATATTACTTTTATCGGAGTATCTTTTCTCTTTGCAGAGTATAAACGCTATAAACCGTCCCGCAACTCCGCGCCATCAAAGATATAGCCAGTCGCTGTTGTAACGATCCAGAAAAGGACTTATTCCTCGTCCTTAACGCGGACTAAGCCCATGGACTCGGCGGTCTGCCATTCGAGATAGACGATGTTGATCCACCGCTTGCCACTGTGATATCTTCGTGTCAGTTATCAATGTTTTGACAGATGATTTTTATCATACATCGTTATAGAGAATGTAGAATGATCGAGAAGTATTAAGAGAAGGGTGAAAATGAAAATCTGGCGGCTTACTCCCAGTACAAGCTTTTCCAATCACCATCCTCCTGCAACACGATCATGGCGCCGCGCACCCGCGGCGACTCAGGCAACCTGCGCGCGAAATACTCCATCTCGGGAATAATGGCCTCTGTGCAGTCCGTAAGCCGGTTTCCGCCGCCGCCAGAAAGGTACGTCTCAGTATCGTCGAGATCCT
The DNA here is from genome assembly GCA_022578795.1 of Xylariaceae sp. FL0255. Taxonomy (NCBI): domain Eukaryota; kingdom Fungi; phylum Ascomycota; class Sordariomycetes; order Xylariales; family Xylariaceae; species Xylariaceae sp. FL0255. The sequence continues at coordinate 158,236 of MU388908.1, forward strand.
TCAGGATGCCCAGACAGAGCACGAGCACGCCGCCTTCGACATCCGGGTCGGGCGCCGTGTACAGGCGCGTCCGCAGCTGGTCGTTACTACCGCCCCATCCGGAGTCGTCGCGCAAGCGGATCTCGCCCTGGTGCTCCTCGATCTCGGCGCCGCTGAACTTATCGAGTAGTGAATGCCCCAGGTCGATGAACTTGGTCCACTTCTTCTCGAAGTCTGGCTCGAGTGTGACGTCTTGCACCTTGTCGATTGCGAGGTCTAGACGCTCATGCCAGTCTAGATCTTCGTTCAGTACGAGGTATCCTATTGATGTGTAGACTGAGCAGTATATTCCCGTCTTTTGGAGAACTTGGGGACCCTTGTGGCCATTCTGCTGATGTTGGTGATGGTGGTGATAGTTGCGGCGCTCGCCATGAGGCGGTATCCTTGGGCGCGTAAATGTATGTAGCGGTCTCCTTGGTAAGGCGCTCTGTGGTCCTTTACTCAAGCCGGATGTGAAGCTGTGAGCTGGGGCGCGCGACCCGGTCCAGAGTCGGCGCAACATGCCTGTGGAAGGATAAGAAAAAGGTATGTGGTGGAGGACAGTATGAGTTAGGCGCGTGTCCGATTTATAGGAGTTCCGGACTGTCGTGTCTGACGGGGGTAGTGGCGCACCGGAAGAGGGTTTCAAACAAAGAAATCAGAAAAAGAATCAACTCCAAATCACAAGCTGAGGAATCCGCCTCGAGCTAACGTCGTACAAGTATAGTAGCTGAGAATTCCGACTCGCGTGCCTCCACCACCCCTGGAAAAAAGATTTGAGACTGGGCAGAAGCAACTTGGGAAATTGTTGAAGAATTGCCATTTTGGGGGCCCGTAGGGCTGATGTATGATGACCCATCAAGCCTGTTCTGTCCGCCAATACTTACAGCGCACGGTGATTTCCATTCTTACTTGACGCGCATTCAATGGAGTATGGAACAGAGAACGCCGGCTGCTTCAATGCATTTCTTCAAGACTCCTTACTTATCAGTAATGAACAGCGGATTTGGAATATGGAAATGAAATAGATAGTCAGGGAAAGTCATGGTAAACGGTCAAAATGTATTATGCCGAATAAAATCAAAATCAACATCTGATATGCTATCGCTGTACTAATCATGGAGGGAGAAAATCAATCTCATCATCATTATTGTCATAAACTCATCAGAGGTTTCATAAGGACGGAGATATTCTGTTGATATATGCAATTTAGAACCCGCACAAATAACAGGTACCAACCGTCATCAGTTGTTCAAAGGTCAACGGTTCGTCACAGGTCTCGCATCTTGGACCAGAGACAAGAGTCGCAATATCGGTTGGCCGCTGCTTGCGATCCTTTCGTTCTTCTTTGGTCGGTTCAACTTCGTTTAGGGACACAAGAGGCTCATTCCATAGGCTCTCCAGAATGACTGGCTGTTTAGAGCGCCCTGCTCGCGATGTATCCGCGCTTTGATTGGAAAAATCCTGATTTGATGGTGCCTGTGCATTGTCGTTAGTTATCACCGTCTTCGGCTGAATCACAGGAAGAGTAAAAGAAGAGGATGACGAGGGAAAGAGTCCAGGAGATGGATTAATCTCTAGATCAGATAGAGAAACAAATTCAGCTAGTTGCTCCAGACCTGGTTCCCAGCTGGTCATTGACTCACTCTGAGGCTGCTCACCGCATACACCAGTCATGACCTGCTGTCCTGAAGATGATGTCATCCCGCCTCTTTTTACCTCAAATACTCAGTTTCCTGATAGATTTTCTATGAAGAACTCGATGATTCCGATGAGTCTGATCTGAGAATAGATTGTAAGAACGAAGATGATCTGCGGCATGCCTATATGACGGGAAAAGCAAGTGCGATATGATGCTCTTTCATTCGTCTTGTTTACGGACAAAAGTGTTGATTGTTCTGCTTGTTAGCCTTTGACTGCTAGAGCTTCCGCTTCTTTTGGAACGGAAGAACAGTTGTTAAGTCTTTCAATATCTAACAAAGCGATGACAAATCTTTCGTTTAACCAACTTTGTCAAGAGGTTGAGAGGGAGATTGGATAACAATGGCGCCACAAGGACTTTGCAGCGACAGAGTGGAAGAGCATAGCACTAGGCAGGTCCTGAGTGGGATATTCGGGTCATTATTCCATGCTAATATTGATCTGGGAATACTCTATTAAAATCGACTCATGAGATGAGTGCTTGCGCGCGCCAAGAGATCAGTCCCGTGGATCGAGTTATGCTTATAAGGCATAGTAATCTGCAAATGCCGGCCCCGGAACGCCTGTGATGCAACGATAGAAAAGGGCTGTTTGATTAGTAAAGTGCAAGAATCATCGAACGATGGGAATACCTTGCCGCTTCTCATGGCAGAGATATTGTCCGAGTGGCCATGTCATGAAGTTGCATCCACCTGTAAGGAGGTCCTGACTCAACTTTTGTAAAAGTCTACCAGGCACAGTAAAAACCAGCGGAGCCAGCTCGGCATCTCAGAGCCCATCACTCCTGGAGATAGAGTTATTTCCTTCCCGCCTAGTGCCAAGGGGCACCCAAAATACCGTATCGGCAGAGACGCAAGTATGACCGCACTGTGTGGACCTTGGGGACACAGCGCATGATCGATCTGTTCTCAACCGTCTCTCTTCAGGTTCTGGAGAGCCATTTCGACTGTATTCATTTTTTTATTTGTTGCCTAACTTGCGCCTGAGGTATGGTGTTGAAGTATGATATTGGCGTTGCGACATGAAGGCTTTTCTAGCACGGTTTCATCGCTCATCAAGCACCCCTCGCCTCCCTGTAACGGCAAGGATAGCCCCAGCCGATGCCCCTAAAGACATCTTCGCCAGTCTTCCCTTTGAGTTACATGTTCTTCTCGTCGCTCACTTGGAGCCTAGGGACATCCTCTTTGCTATTTTGAGCGGGAGTCGAGCAATACGCCTCATATGGCTCAGCGAAGAGATGTGGCCCGCCGTGGCCGACCGATGGTATCCCGGGTTGACGCAACACATTCGTCTTACCGTTGACGATGAGAGATCGAGGGCCGAGTTGTTCTTCAAAACTCTAATCAGGATTACTAGAAAAACAGAAGGGAAATTTGCTTCGGCCATGCACTATGGATTTGGTCTCTCGTTAGATGAGTTCTTCCATCTGAGCAAGGACGTTACCATCAACCACGGCGGTGTTCATTCTTATGAAAGCATTGAGGACCTCGAGCCCGATGACGCGCAAAGATTTTCGCGTTTCATGATATACAATAACGGTAGGGTTGCCTGGTGGCCAGAAGCTTATGTCATGCCGTACCTGGCGGTCGTTGATGATCTTCGGACCAGAGTGAGGAGGATATACCTCTTTCCCGGCCATCGACAGTCTATGCGAGGGTACAAAACAGCTATGGGCAACAAGCTTTTCATTATGGGACACGGGACTACGTTGAACGTATGGCATTTGGAACTGAATCGCCTAGAGTCGTTCGAAGTGCCAGAGCATTTTAGAAGATGTATCACTGAAGACGAGACGGTCCTCGTACTTTCCCAAACATCGGATGTCTTCGTTTGGAGGTTCGGACAGACAATGAAACGGATTGACAGTGGGTAATATTGCATGTCTTTTTGTCATGGAGAAAGAGAGTCTACTTCCTGGGGCAGCGATGTTGGTGCCGTTCACCGAAGTGGCACCTTTCTTTTCGACGTAACAAGTGCTGACCAAGTCACAGTGCAAAAGCTCGGATGCTATCCAAGGGAATTTGTATTCGTCGGTGGACCCCCAGTTTGGATTCCTAGAATATGGCTCTCATCTCAACAAGGTCTTCATCTTAGGAACAGCCAAATGCTTATAGATTTCATCGTATCTCCTCTTTCCCCCGGCATCTTCTTCGTCGTTACTCTCGGCCTCGAGTCTGGGCAACTCACCGTGTACGAAGTAAACGACGGCGAAGTTATCGAGACCTATTTCTTGGATAATAGCATCTATCGCAGCCCTAGAACGACTGAGCGCGGACTTCTCAAATGGGAAAAACTCGACTCTTACGGAGGCTATTGTCTAGTTCAAGTCATTCAAGAGCCTGGAGTATCTGAGGATGCTCAAGGCTCGGCCACTTGCCCGTGTGGGCGGAATTCCCGTCAGCTTGTATCGCTTTGCTTTAATATCTATACTAAAGTATTCACAGCTCTTCGCCATCATCTCGGAGCACTGAGCCCTTGGATATCTCAAATATGGAACAACCGACTATTCATAATGGATAGTAGATTCCATGATCGACCCGCTCCATTAAAGAGAAGACCTGTGATGTCTCTTGCACCTTGCAGTATCGGTACCCCATGGGGGAAAGAGGCGACTGTGAAGATGCATGCATCTGAACCTGGACAAACACCATTGATTCGTCGGCGGCTTCAACAAGTAATCGAAACAGGCGATATGGGTAGCGATCTTGACATTGAATTTGGCCTTGACCTTCTTCAGGAATATTCACCAAGCGCGGTATGGACTTCCTCGTTTGTCCCGTGCCCTTCGGAGATCAACCCCGGAAAGCTTATCGGCGATGACGAATTTTTCTTGTTTATCAATTCGCCTACCTACACGGTCCTTAGTTTCGTAGACGATTTTCCAACCAAATTGCCAGCCACTGAAGAAATCAAGTCGCGCTGGTGGAGGAAACAAAGGGGAAAAGAGGGCGCAAAGAAGGAAATCTGACATCGGTGAGATGAAATAGGTTTAGCGCTCTGAACATGGGGCTTCCCACTCTTCAGACAAGATACCGGGAAGACGAATCACTCACCAAACATTGTCAAAGATTGGCAGCATAAACCTATGCTACGCTGACTAATGCTCCGTCTTTTCATACATAAAATGCTCTTGAAAGGATCACAATCTCAAGAAACTTCTCTTCAAGTGCACTTCTTGGATCATCTGCGGGTCAACCACACCAGTCTCCCATGATGTCAACGACAAAGCCATTCAATCCCTTTCGCTCAGCTAGATTGGTCTACCGCGCCGTCAACGACGATATAGCAGACGAAGACTTCGTTCATGCCATCCAGCGCGATGCAGAGGCTCAATCCGGTTCGAGCTATGGCTTACTTCGACCTGAGAGCAAGAAAGCCAGCCGAGGATTCAAGGAGCACATCGCCGACAAGTGCCTCCTCGGCGTCATCGTCTGCCTGCAACCAGAAAATGAAGACGAGGTTGCCGGTGAGCCTGTCGGCATTCTCTGCTTGAAGGCAAACCCGCCTGGCCACGCTGTGCATAGGTGGACGGACGTCAGTATCGATGTGTTGAAGAAACATCAAGGAAAGGGTTACGGCGGAGAGGCGATCCGATGGGCTCTGTGGTGGTCTTTCCAGATGGCTGGTCTTCATCGTGTTCAGATCCAAGCCTTCTCCTTTAATACCGGTGCTATGAAGCTCTATGAGCGCCTAGGCTTTAGGGAGGAAGGCCGTCTGCGCGACCATATGTGGTTTGCTGGAGAATGGCATGATGGGCTTATATATGGTATGCTTGAGCATGAATGGAGGGACGGACAGATGAAAGCAGGACGAGAACTCTCGGTGAGATATCCTAGGACGCTTGGCATACCTTGGAAGAAGTGTGAATACTAACTGGGAACATCTACAGTCTTGTATTTGAAGATTCGAGTCTCAGTCCGAACGGTCTTGTGTCAGATATGGATGCATAATGCTTTGACCGGCATCTCGTTCGGAATCACTCTACCTTTACATATTCAATTTTACTTTGAAAACTCTGTGCCTTTACTTCATACTTGCTAGGTACTAATTGAGAGTAAGCCCACGTGAGGAACTGCGGTATTAGGGAGGTATGAGTTTTATAGAAATAAAAGTCTCAGTACGAATGCCCGTCCTGCCACGCCTTTTAATCTCAGGACGCGCGCTTTCCACCTCAATATGATGCATGTTATCTCTTGAACAATACTTATAATGACATGATCTCACTACACAAGTACACAATCTGATCCATCTTCTCCAGGAGTCCATATCCTATGAGTTGTCTCGAAAACTTGTTGAATTATATGGAATTTCTATAAAATCAGCTCATGTCCTGTACCTTAAGGGACGATACGGAAACCGAGCACCTCCTTTACCGCCTCCTGACATCTAGGATTCGTGTTAAGCTCGGCATGCCTCTGGATAAAGTGTATTTTTTTTTCGGAGTCTAGCTAATTCTAGAAACCGCTGACTTCGTCAGGAAAGGTGTTGCACATAAATTGGAGATCTGAACAATCTGAGTCATTGTTACGCCTATAGAGAGTACTTCAAGCTTAGCTTCAAAATGACTAAGAATATTAACCACCGTACAATTCTAATGACCTGCAACAGTTTGTATAGGTAATGTATCTATAGACTGTGATAAATTCTCGGGCGCACCATGATCAGCTGCACAATTCAAGTCAATACAAGGTCCTAATGAATATTACGGTGTACTAACAGTCCATGATAAAGTCCACTTGTACCCATTTTTCATCAATGTTTTCTTAAAACTTGTACCCTACTTCGACAAAAACTCTCATGACGCCCTCAGTCACTCCTCGAGGTGTTTTGATACTTGAAAAAGTTAGTATTACGGATTAAAACCTTAGACAGAGGAGACTACCGCTTATAACCAATGCAGGCTTCACGAAGAACTCGCATATTGCTAGATGTTGCAATGTCGACATCATGGGTGTCTCTCGAAGAACCTCGAAATTTGAAAGCAAGCCCTCCCATAAGGGCATGTTGAATATTTTTTTCTTAAAGATAGTTACTAATAAAGTTGAGAGCATAAACTAAATGAGAGTCTGAAGTACTTTGACTAGCTCTACTGAGCCTCTCACCCTCTTCAGACAAATAGAATCCATCATGGGTATTCCCTGGCGGGCCGCGACTTGAACTTGCTGCCATCTCTCGTTTGTCAAAGGAACGAAGTTGATCTCACAATATTCATTCATATTTCCAGAGAAATGACTTGTTCTACTCTTTATAGAGTCCATGACAAATGTTCTCAATATTCAGTTTGTAGCTTGATGCTTGCTAGTCAAGATTGTAAAACGCTGTTGCTAGCACCATTATGGACAATTCCTTTAGGCAACGAGCATTTATTGACATAGAAAGCCATCTCCGGAGCTTGGTATTTGGCTCCATCTGGTGTTGGTATGGAATATATAGGTGCTGCCATTAAGACCATATTTTCCATAGGAAGGAATCTCCGTTTGGATTGCAGGGGATGTTTGTTAGGTCAAATGTTAATTGTCAACATAGAATTGATACAGCCTGGTTTCCGGTTATAAGGGATTGATCAATTAGTCCATTGTTAGCGATCCTGTTTTCACTGCAACTGACGTGTAGTGAGGACCAGATCCAGCTACGATATGAAGAAAGTACCGATATGTCACTTTCATGCCGGGAACGGGCAATCATAAAGGCGAGACTTTAGGGTGAAGTTTCATTTCGCATTACTACATTTACATAAGAAAGATATCACTGTACTGCGCCTAGCTTTCAACGATATTTCCACCTTATCTCGAAGCTCCTGCAGCAAATGCATTGCCAGTGTTTGCTACCACCAGTGAGGTTCGGATGACTACTCTATTTGTCTTAATATTAGTCACCTTAATGACAGTTACATTATTGAGTGCTCTTAGAGACTGCATTTTGCATTTATGCGTATACCTACACGCATTTGCTTGATTGTTTGTCTTATGTATTCTTTGTCAATCTGGCTTGTACACGGTGGAACTAAAGTGCCATGGTAAATGGGAAAGCCCGCCCACATTCTTGCTGCATCATAAAGCATTTCTTACGCCGCACTGTGAGGTCAATCAGAAGAATACACCTGGGTCAATAGGGGCCTGCCTAAACATATGCTCCTACCTCCTGCCTCACTCACCTCTGATTACTTGAATTATCCACCCCGCGCTCGCAATCTCTACTGCCGAGCAGACCCGGCGCACTTTGAGCGATATCTCATAGGCAACTCTTTCACATTCCCGTTTTTCTCTCAGATACGTCTGAGACTTCGAGCCCCCTCACCAAACAAGATGGAAGGCGACCCTGATCCGAAATTATCATGCCCCCCCGAGTCGAATGATACTAGCACCAAGCCCAAGCCCATCACACCTATGCTCAAGATGTACAACCTTGGCGCCCAGGGTGATGAGATCTCGAGCAACGGCGGAAGCGGAACGGCCGAAATACTAGATGTGATCCGACATCTGAAGAAGGCGGGAATATCATCATGCGTGGTGGGCACCTTACCCCTCAGATACTACGGAACGGGACGCATTCCTGTGGTAGGTGTTATCTCCCAGATCTGGCGCGAAAATCGTTTGCATCACGAAGGCTGACTGATATTGAATTAGGTGACTGAGATATGTGTCCCAGAGGAGCAGCTCACAGAAGCAGCTGAACTTTTCAAGTCCGAACCCCTCTGCCAACAGTACGAGACATGGCCAGTGAACGACCCGATCCTCCATAGTCTTCTACACATCTATCCCCGATTCCACCTCAAGGGAGTTCACTTCGTCTTCTCCCTGGTATCGTCCGCCGACTGGTTGATTGACTGTGATGAGTCAAAATGCGAATTGAGTTGGATGGGCCTGCCGTATCCCAAGCTTGAGTACTTTGCACAGTCACTGCTGTACACGCAAAGATGGACGGATCTGCATGATCTTATAGACGGAATGGATCTCAGCGAGGAATGGGGAGAGGAGCACTTGAAGTTCGACCAGGCGCCATCAGACCAATTTGCGGAATGGAAGAATGAAAGGATTCGAGCGACCGTACCGAAAACACGATGGTCGATCATGATGGAGATCTCTTTGCCGGCGCCCGAGTTGAAGCCGATCTGGCTGCGCTTTGTACGAACTAAAAAGGAGCGTATTCCAATTGAGCTAGACCCGAAGCGTTGGTTGACCAGATACTTCCTTATCGGGGACGACGATCCTCGATCGGAGCAGAGAACTTGGTGTTAGCTCTTTTTTGGAGACCTGACGAGGAGCCAAGGAGCTTCTGATGGTAACATACACTCGCCTAGCCCAGATGACATCGTACTGTTTCTATTCGAGACTGATCCTCGTACTCCCCATACTACGGAGATTAGACCGAAGTGTATAAGGTGGCAGCCCACTAACTGGAGTAGTTGCACAACTTTCGAAGACTGGACGTAGTCTATACTCAGGTAGCAAGAATAGACATCCATCATTCGACAACACATCTGGACATCTGGACATTTGGACATCTGAAGTACGCTGTTGTAAGATCTAACGAGCAAGGCAATAAGAATCTGTGCACTTTTTACTTTTGAGGCACTTTTAGACGGTCTCATGGTTGCAGGGGTTATAGTACCATGTCATGACTCAGTGTGTTGCTCGGTTGGGGTGACAAAAATAGGCATAAAAATGTGTCTCGAGCTTTGTATAGCTTCACCCTTCACTGGCCTGGCTACCTCAGTGAGACACCCTGCAAGAACATCCTGCCTGTAAGCCACATGTAACAGAACAAAAACGATCACCTGTCAAAAAATCTTACAAAAAGCGGCCAGATACATCGCCGACTTGCATCTTGAGGCTGGGAATGTGATTCGATATATACAATGCTTGAAATTAGATGTTATTCCGTCATTCCAACGCTCTTCGGGGATTTGCGGCTAGATGAGACATATTGTCTTTGGTTCCTCGAAGAATAGCTAATTTGTTGAGCTTTGTGATGCGGTCTCTTCGTGGCGAGTTTGTTGAAGGTAAATCAAATCCACTGAACTTTGGTAGACTTAGAAAAGACACAGATCGATCGCTTTCTGTCTTATACCAGTCCTCTCTGTTGCCTCAGGGAAAGAACATCTATGTCCTATAATCTGATGAGCGCGAGGAGTTCTCTATTGTAGACTTTTCACAGAAATCAAGCTACACTATCACATGATACCTGACCGTCAGAGATATTAAGTTCGGACACAAAAATGAGAGCCGCCCATCGCGGCAAGTGGCCTCTAACTTCAAGTTATCTGCAAAGAAGACCTTCTTTTTTTGTGAATTTATTTCTCTATACATCAAGTTTCATGAACACGGCTACCGAGGAGCTAGAAGCACCACCAAAGTCGCGATACGCCAATCTAGTTCCTGACACATTCATACTGATGGAGGTAACCATATCTTAACAAAGGCAACAGAAGACCTGTTGCTAACACAACTACACTTAATAGTCTTCCAGACTGAACTGCATCAAATTAGTCCTGTAACGCTCGGATCGATGGATTCTTTGCACCTCAAGGAACCAGGAATGACACAAGCACCAATGCTACTTCACTCAGCCCTTCTCCCAGACCGAAACACTGTCGGGGTTAGAACCAGAGAAGAGCAGATACAACACCATACGCTCAACATACTCTTTGTCCATGCCCTCAAAAAGTTTGCTGAGTGTTGCATCATCGAATCCAACGGCTCGGCCGGCTCGGATCTCGTCAATGCTAGCACCGGGCTTGGCACAGCGATACACAAGGCCAGAGCCTCCGAGGGTCTGCTTGTATAGGGCGTAGATGATGCGACCATCTTCCTTCGGACCGAAAGTGCCGACCGCAACAGCCGCGCGGCGGCTACTGGCATCGGTCTTCCACCCACCGTGGGGCTGATTTGTCTCAGAGGTATTGGTAGGCTCGATATGCGGGGGGTCTGCTCGAGGTGGGAGTTCGGCAGTCAAAGGCGCATTTGGGTCTCCTCGCGTGGTTGGGCCATGACCAAGCTCCATTGCGACTAGATTCTGCATGGACTGTCGGTACTGCTCGGGGTGTCCCTCGTAGACGTGACCAGCGAGGCTGCGCCAGTTATCAGATTCGGGGCGTGAGATGGGTCGTGGGGCATCAGGGATGGGGAATATTGGGGCAGCAGGAGTGCCGATTACTCTTCTGACGTTTATCTCCCCTAGGGTATCGTTAATTTCTACTCAAATTAGCATCCAAGACCCTGTGTTGATGTTTGGGGAGAACTTACCTCGGCGCTGTGACTTGGGAGACAGAACCGCTTTTCGAACGCCCTTTGGGCCTACATAGACCGGAACGAACTTGACAGGCTGGCCCCAGCGTTGAGGATTGCCAATGGCCCAAATAAGTTCTTCTTCGGAATCTGGTAGAGAAATCGGCGTGGGATCAGGGCCGGGATTGCGTGTAGACTTGGGATTGCGGGGTTGCATGATGTTTTGCGATGCAGCTCGCTTGACTGGCTTGCCGATTGACGATTCAGATTGTCCAGTCTCTGTGGAAACGAGGTTGGGGTTGAGTGCAGATTGAGAGATGACAGGTTGCACTGAACCAGAGGATGCAGCTCGTTTTGTGCGTTTGCTAGTTGACACTGCAGGCTGTCCAGTCTTTGGCTGAACAGGACGATCGGGGGCCTGGTGCTTTAATCCTGGATGAACTACCTTTGTGCCCTGCGTATCAATGGGATACTGTAGCATGTGGTCAATAGATAGTAGAGTGTGCGGGTTCAAATGTGCCGGAGATGGCCACCGAGATGGGGCCGATGAAGCCGGGTTTGAGTGGGGTACCAGAGCCGGTGGTTGACTTACAGTGCTCTGGCGTCGCGGACCAAGAGAGACCAGGTCGGTTCCATATATGTCTTTAGGCTTACGTTGATTGAGATCATTAGTCTTCATTGCCGTCTTTGGGTATCTCATTGAGGGCATTGATGCCCACGCTTGCGCACCGGCCTCGCCCAGAGACTGGCCACTAGGTGCAGTCTGGCTCAAGGACATGCTAGCTGCCATTGTCGCGGTTGACTCTGCAATGTGAACAAGGTCATGAATGTGACTATTATTGTTCTCTGGTAGCGTAGTCGAGTTCATATTGGCTTGGGAGGCGACTTGTGGTGCTAACTGAGAATCGTGGCTTGTGCGCGGTGTAGCAGTAAAAGCTTGGACAGAAGCAGATAGCATGCTATTATAGACAGTACAGCCAAAGGCTTCGGTGGCCTGGGGGTGCATTGGTGCCTGACGGCCAACACCATTACTGGACTCCTGGGGGACCAGTTGTGTGGCGGGGTTGTCAAAGGCAAGGAGGCGTGGGTCAATGTTAGTCAGGTTGGACACCTGGGGTAGAGTCTGGTGATTCTGAGGATTCTGCCGCTTTTGAAGCTTTTGGAGCTTCCAGTTACCTGGAAACCTTGGGCCCATCTTGACCGCGGGACGATACCTTGAAGACTGGGACTGTGTTTCGTCTGTCAGTTATGATTGATAGTGACGCATCACGTGGTATAGGTAGACAACTGAAGAAGGGTTGAAACTTGGGTGGAGAAGGGACATGCATGCTGGTTGGAAGAGATAAAACTGACAAGACTAGGTGACTGCCAGCGGAGTGATCTGTTGGACTAAGTCATCAGTAAAAGAGAGCTCTCACGGGGAGGCGGAGTGTTGACGAAAGGCGAAAGAACAAGTCGAGAGAGTCTTTTATGACAAGGGGAGATTTAGGGGAAAAAAAAAGGCTCTTGTCCGTGGAGATCTTGAGGATCAAACAATTTGATGCAATAAATGAGATGGAGAGTGTGTTGTAGGACAGCTAGGGTAAGAGAACACTCACCCAAACATAGATGGTTGTGTAAGAGGATCAAAAGTGAAACCAACGAGTCCTAGGGAAGAAAGCCGGAATGCACGAGAAACTGCACTTCAATTTGATTCTTCACGTAAAGCGAGAACTAAATCAATTTGTGTGTGTGTGTGTGTGTGCTGTGTAGGAGATAGAGGGTATAGAAGCGGAGAACAAGCAGAACTACCAGCACGGGGTTTCTTTAGGGGAAAGGTATATTGTAACATTAACCATAGAATCTACCGGAAGAGGGACGGCCTTCCATGGAAAATACCTTTCAATGAGCATCCCACTTTCGACATGTGAAGACGTCTTCGGCTGCAGATACTGTCGCCGATTAAATTGGCCAACGTTCTGGAGTCTGCTTGTCTTATTCTCTAAGGCTCACATTTATTTGAAAGATGACATAGCTAGGTAAAGGCTTGATGCCGTATATATAGTTTACTCGAGATTAGATGAGCTCAAATTCCCCTTTACCATTCGTCCCCCATCGCCGTCGACAGAGTCTGGCATGACCAAATACTTAGTGAACCCCTTTCTAGGCATACAGAGACACAGGAAACCTGACAAACCATGAATCTCAAACTTTGAAAGTATTCAATGGCTCAAGTTCTGATAAACGCTTCCCCTGTACATTTATGGTGCGAAGAAGTGGCAGTGAACTATCAGGTTCGCATAATGTTGTCTTGCTTTAAAGTAGGCGAAAAGGATGGGGATTTGGCTCAGCTCATACAAAGTAAAAAACGTTACGTATTCATGTTAACCTGTTATTAAAAAAATAAAAAAAAAATAAAAAATAAGAAACATACACACCACTTGACAGTGAAAGACGTTCTGATATAAATAAAACCGAGTCCAACGAGGTGCTCACCCTGCATGACTCAGTCAAGTCTTCCACAAACTGGAAGGGGAAATATTTCCAGCAGAAAATGAATGCATCAACCTAGGATCACTGAAGTATTTCTGGTTCAATATTAGGTAACTATAATATCTCGGGCCATGGTATGGAATAGACTGTAGCGGAGATCCGGCCGTCATGGCTTCGTACTTCGTAACATGAGCATCATGTAGACCAGGCGATGACAAACATTGCAAACGCTCTTATTGATATCATGAAAACCGACTCTTGCTTCCAGAATGGGACTCAGAAGCTCTCTTGATCAGATCCCAACGTATCTGTGGTTTCTGACAAAGGACAACCTTCACTTTCTGTTAACCGTTGTTTATCTCAAAATATGTCTTTCGTTAGAAAGATTAGCTTAAACTCGCGCCCGTCACAGAAAAAAAATCTACACCAGAACCCTTTGAATCTAGGCTTCTGATTGGTCAAAAAGAAAATCGATAGCTATTGGCTGCAGGGCCTGATTATGTGGGCCCTGATTTATGGGGCGACAAGGCCTGCAACTAATTTAATTGGCTACAAACAGGCCGCGTACAGGGTAGGCCCTCTTAAATCAGCTAAAATTTTGAGACTCGATTTCGCGCACCTATCCTACGTAGCCTCTGATTGGTCAAAAAGAAAATGCATGCCTATTGGCTGCAGGCCTCGATTTTGTGGGGCTTAAGGCCTGCAGGTGCCTGGGAGTGCCTGCGAGGCCCATGGAGGCATACGAGGCATGCAAGGCCCATGGAGGCCCATGGAGTGCCTACAAGGCCCATGGAGGCATGCGAGGCCCATGGAGTGCCTGGGAGTGCCTGGAAGTGCGTGTGGAGGCCCATGAGGCCTGGGAGTGCCTGGGAGTGCCTGGGAGTGCCTGGGAGTGCCTGGGAGTGCCTGGAAGTGCGTGTGGAGGCCCATGAGGCCTGGGACTGCCTGGAAGTGCGTGTGGAGGCCCATGAGGCCTGGGAGTGCCTGGGAGTGCCTGGAAGTACGTGTGTAGGCCTATGAGGCCTGGGACTGCCTAGAAGTGCGTATGTAGGCCTATAAAGCCTAGGAGTACCTGAGAGGGCCTTTAAGTGCTATAGAGGCATACGAAGGCCTGCAGCTGGCAGCAGCTGGCTTAGCATAGCCACTTGGCAAGTGTTTCTTTAGATCTCGCCCAACAAACCAAAGCTATTTGGTGTTCCCCAGTATATATTATAATTATAATATATTATAATATATTATAATATATTATAACGTTTTATATTTTATAATTTATTTATAAATTTATTAAATATTATATTAAATATTAAATTAAATATTAAATTAAATATTATATTAAATATTATATTATATATTATATTAATATAAATAGCTTTAATTTTTAAAAAACAACGGCAAGGTTAAAGTCTGCCAAATAAAGCTAGTAGAAAATCTAAAAAAAATATAATTATAGTAAAGATTATATACATAATTTAGTCTCCTTTATTTATCCTTATTGACAGGGTTTATACGTGCTATAATACTAAGGACTTATTTGCACGGGGACAGCCCCTAATATTATTAAATGGAGGCGATAATATCTTAACAGAGAAAGCAGCATATCAAGACAAGACTCTACCTGAAGATGACACATACCTTCCACCCTAAAATACCAGAAACAGACATAAAGGCCCTTATCCTTTCTCCTATCGAGATGTTTCTACTGTTCCAACTTTCGCAAAAGAGATTTGATAGGGATGCTTAGAGAGTCTTGGCCGAAGATTGGAGTTCTTGAGAGTACGGAGTACTTTGGAGATCGGGATATTGCCCCAAAAGGAACAGATCCGAGCAGATCATTGCCCGACACGACAAGGTCAACGTCATTCAGGACATTTCTTTGAAAACACATGATACTTGTCAAAGCTTCAATTAACAAGACGTATCTTAGTGGTCAATTACTTTACGATGTTTTTGCCTTATCTTTGCTAAGTAGACAGAAGTGTTGTTTTCCGCTATTCAAGGAGAAAAGTCTCCGGCTGAGCCATTAGTCTAGGATCGGCATGATAATCATAGAACCCACCCGGGGTGCTGCCGCTAGTACAGCCACTTTATTGTTGGCGCTTGATCCGGATCCCTTTTACTTCACCCATACCCTCCCGTTGTCACTTATGAAGTAACTGACTGATCACATCTGAGTTTATATATGAGATTCCCAGCGAAGGGATCGGATGTAAGAACAAGGAGCGGCGCTCTCAAACAACCTTAGTCTGGGTCGACAATGGCGTTACAATCAATTTCGGAACGCGCCGGACGTGACGATATCAGCGAAATCACAATCACAGAGCAAACGCCGCTGGTGCGAAAAAGCCCGACACTGGAAACTGATGCTATACCGACTGATCAACCAGGGATATTTTCATCGTTGCCCCCATTTCCCACAGCGATACGCCGGCCTCAGAACCCCGATCTTCTTGTGGGCATTCTTACCCTTGTTATCTTCATAGCATCAGCTTCAGGAGGATTTTTAAACATCCCAATGATTAGGGTCTTTGAAGATATCCTATGTCGCCAGTATTACGATAAGATCCGCAACCGCGAGGATGGCGCACCTATTGATGAGGGGATGTGCAAAGTTGATGCCATTCAATCCGAACTCGCTTATCTCTTCGCCGTCATGGCTGCTCTGAATGCTGGACTCAGTTGTTTGTCTGCGCTCCCTTGGGGAATAGCGGCTGATCGGTTAGTGCGACTCAATTGGTCTCGTGTGCAGTTATGTCTAATGCGCTGTGAAAATTCTGATACTGATCGAATCGGATTTTAGTATTGGCCGAAGGCAGATCTACGCGATAGGTGTGACTGGAATGGCGTTATCTATCATCTGGATCATGGGCATTGGCTGGTTCAATGTTATATTCCCACCCCGGCTGATTTGGATTTCCCCCGTCTTCTATCTTCTCGGCGGCGGTAACCCTGTCATCTCTGCTGTTGTTCAAGGCATGACAGTAGATATCGTACCCGAATCGCAGAGGTACGCACTCTTCACTCAAGTTCCAGAGCTGGTAAACCACGTCATCCAGGTTGCTGACTTTCTCGTAGAGCTATCAGCTTATTGCGTATTAGTGCAGGAAGTATGATTGGCAATCTGGTATCCCCAGCGTTAGCCTCTCTATTGATGACTGAGTCTGGGCCTTGGCCGCCGATGGGCCTGGCATTCTTCCTCATAATGGTCACTGTGCCTTTAATATTCATCATTCCGGAAACCTCGAAGGAAGACACAGACAATGACAGCGATGATATCGCTAGTACAGGTTTCAAACATCGCTTAGCTCAGAGTCTCAGGGAGCTCAAGCGCTCAGCAACAATATTCCGATCACCCTCGATGGTCATCCTCCTCCTTATGTGTATGCTGGAGCTCCCGGTTATCTTGAGTACCTATATGTTCCTTTCGCAATTCGCATCAAAGCGTTACGATATCCTCCTGAAAGATACCGGCTATATCCAGACAGCGTACGGCATAGCAGTCTGTATTGCCTGTTTCATCGTTCTTCCTCTTTTGTCATCTTTCGTCATGAAACCTGAGGCGCCGTCATTCTTGCGAATGAGTGACGATAGACGACGCGACCTTATCTTCCTCCAATGGTCTTTCATCGCCATGATGGCCGGCACTTTCATACTTGGAATATCCCTGTCTCTGGCTGGGTTTATTATTGGGCTTATGGTGCTTGCCTTCGGCAACGGGGCCAGTAGCTATATTAAGAGCTTGGCAACGCTATATGTTTCGTCCGATCAAAGGTCTCGCCTCTTCACAATTTTAGGGCTCGCCATGATTGGGAGCGACTTGTGGGCTTCGCCGTCGCTTGCCGCGCTCTTCTCTCTTGGTATGCGTCTCGGTGGAAGATGGATCGGCTTGCCATACTTTGGGCTTTTCGTGCTTTGTGTAATCATGCTCATACTATCCCTATTAATGAGACTACCTAAAGTACCAGGTGATGGCGGTAACGAATCTCACGATGAAGACTGAGCCACATCATGATTTATACATGACCGCAGGCGCTTAAGAATAAAATTCCCAATTACCTTTCGGACTTGTCCATTCACCACCCATCAGTGCTTGCACACAATCAAATACTGCCCGTTGTGTCACGACATATGATCATACTCCTAAGGGCAGCTAGACATTGCTGCTGGAATGTCCGCAATACGGTCTATTGAATTAGCCTAGCAGTAACAGATGAATCTGCACGTAGAATGCTCGACTAAAAGATTCCCTTATCACGCATATTGATCTTCACTACTGACGGATAATTAGAAAACAAACTCGAGCTTGAATTTCATGTGCTCAGGATGAACCCCCTCCCTTTCCTCAAGCGCCTTCCACCAAGGATAAGCCGCGCGAAACCTGACCCACCACTCTTGCAAGGGGCCGAGCTTCTCGTCCGAGAAGAAATCAACTCCATATACAAGCTCCAAGTACTGCCGATGAGGTGCTAGGCACAAATCTACGATACCAGGACCACTTGTTCCGAGCGTCAGCCATCCCGATGTTTCAAGTGAAGGCGCGCATCGCTCCTGTAGCTTCACCAACCACCCGACCATGTAGGCGTGTCCATTTTCTGCCAGGCTACGGCTGCGTTCCTCGTCCTTGATTCCTCTCATCGAAGCGAATGTAGGCGAGGCGTGCGCCATGTATAGGGCCAGGCCTTGATTGAAGTTTTCCAAGGCGCCGAGAGCATCGGTCGCAAACGCTACTTCCAGGGTGTTCGCCACTGGCGGGACAATGGGCGAGCCCTGGTTACCGTACAGTGTCTCGAGATAGTAGAGGATACTCAAGCTCTCGCGGACCCAGACTATGGTGTTGTCGGATTTTGTGACTCGCAGACAGGGCGATGAGGTGCTGATCTCTCGGGGCAAGGGGTCATCGGCGGGATTGAAGTCCCAACCTTTCTGGAGGAATTCTGGCCCTGGTGAAAGTCGGACTATAGATAAGTTGGGATCGGCTGTTTCGCCCCGGAGCAGGGCTTCTGGTGAAGATACTAAGCCCTTTTGCAAAAGGTACCAGGTTACTCGTCGCGGGAAGAGACCGTCGACCCAAAGAAAGAGGGTTAGCTGCTGGGCTGCTGAGGACATCGTTGTTTGCTGTGGTAAAACAGGTAGTTGAGGTATTGATGCAAGAAGACTGGTTATGCTGGAGATATAAGCTGAAGATGGTAATCGTAAGAAGATCTCTGTTGATTTCGAGTGTCATGTTTGAGGTGTTCGAAAGCCGTTTATATAATAAATTGATAACAATTGTGTTCGACAATACTAGTAGTATTAGAAGATTATATAAGCTATCTGACATCAATATTGAAACTCCCCGGATTGTTTCCGACCCACAATATCGGATACTAGTAGCAAGTTGGTTAGAAGACAGAGACATTCTGTACTTACTCAGTAGTCTCCGAGCCCTGATTCTGATTTTTGGCTGGCTACTCGGACATTTTCTGTACTATTTCCCATGATGGAATTCAATATGGCAGTGCTGATGACCAATCGGCATGTGCCACCCACTCGTGCAACAACTCTAATTCTACTTCATGTCACATGCATGGCTCTCGGCGACATTCATCTTGGGGTCATGAGAGAACTCATGCCTTTTGCAAACTGCCCCACAAATGCTTCTCGTCGCAAATATTATGTGTCTAGTATGCCGTGATGAAAGACTAGACTTTGTTCCGTCTTCGAATCCTCATTGGGTATGTCTTATGATCACACTAGTCACTTATCGGAAAACACCTTCCCAGGAGGATGAATTCGTGTCATAAAGTGCCAAAAAAATCTGTGTTTCAATGTGATGAAGAGGGTAAACTTCATTCCCAAGACTCTCGTTCCTCACAAGGGGTTGTCCTCTATCTAATACAGATTTCCTTCAACCCCTTCTATTTGCCGGCACCCGATTAGAAGCCAGGCGAACCACAGCACATTGCTTCATATCCTCCTCATTCCAGTTCTTGTACACCTGAGCTACTGACTTTTCATCAAAAATCGGATACGCAAACGATTCACCAAGGGTTTTGGATATGACACGGAATAGCTCCTTGTCGCCCACCCATGACTTAACCCCTTCATTTTGAGAGTTGTCATACTTCCCAAGCGACACTTTTAGGCCCTTTTTGTTGATAGTTTGGATGATCTCCCAGGTCTTCGATAGTCCGTATGCGTTTTCTCGTACGAATGAATTCACACCTTGTTTCAGCTCTTCTGCAAGCCATTGAAATTGGCGACCTTCATCCAATATTTGTAGAGTAATTCCCCAGGGTATGACTCGTCCTGATAGGTTATAGTAATCGGTAGCAAAGTTAACAATCTGATCCCAGATCCTATTGCAAGTCTCAGCGAAGGAAATCCAATCAAAATAAAGATTACCCATCTCCGACATCACGACAAAGCTTAGGTTCTTGAGGAGGCCGACCATATGGACATTGGGGTCGGATGAAAGCGAAAACATCTGCGCAGTAGTTTTGGGGTTCATCCATTGCTGCCGGGCTTTCTCACGAAAGGTCTTTGGATCGGCAAGGGTGTTCACAAGGTCCAAGATTTTATCGTCGTTCATGTACTGGCCTCCAGACATCCAAGCACCGAATACTTGATCGAAAACACAAGGGTCTGCTACTGGTCGACTTTTCGCAAGATTGATCTTTGGACTCGGCATGGTTCCGCGCTCCACCCCTTGAACACCGTTGCTTCGCACTTGACGCCGGTCGCGGGCGAAGTGAGATGGTGTGAGGCTTATGGACAACAATAACTTTTTGAATGCTTCTTCCATGGATTCAGGTAAGCCGCCAAAGAAGAGTGTCTCGATATCTTGGAAATGCAAGAAGTACTCCATGTCAGGCCAAACCGGGTCATCAGGGTATAATGAGCGGCAAGCAATGTAGAGGTGGATCAAGCTCATGAATCCAAAACCGCCATCCAGACCGCTCCCAAAGACGTGGCTTTGAAGATATATGCCGTATTTAAGCATGCCGAATTTGACCGGATTTTGTTTCAGAAACCAATCGGGTTCCCTGATAAAGGCTGGGACACGTGGATCGCGACTTATTTGATCCAGTCGACCTCCAGCTATACCGCCAGATGAAGCCATACCGAGACGGAACGCAGTTTTCCGGAAATTATCTCCCAAAACATCAAGTTCATACGCGTGAAGAACGTCTGAGATCCATTTTGTCCGTTCTTTATCGACCAAGAAGTGCTTCAGCTCGAGTTTTCTGCTCTTGAATGAAGACAACATGTTTCGAGTATGGGACTTGACTTCTTTCAATGCCCTATCGCCTACGGGCTTCAGCATATCTTGTATGTCCAGAAGAACTTGGGCTGCAAAGACTGTCCATATCGGTATCGTTCTAGTTTTGAAGATATGACCCATTGCTGATGTTACTTCATCGCTAGCGAAGGATGCATCCATGGCGGTTGTTATGCCAATGAAACAGGGAAGCAGAACTTTCATGCGTCTGAATGACTCGGGTGCTCCCTCGTGACCGCCATCTGAGAATGCCATTTGACCGGGGCCAGCTCGTTTCGTTTCCCAAAGAGTATGCTTGAGAGCTTGAAAAACATCCCAAAAGACTAATTCAGAGTGAGAGCATGAATGGAACATGACTTTCGGCGAGACCTTGAGAAGTTCGCTCAGATCAACGCCCGTTTTATGTGTAGCATGGATGAAAATTGTCGTAAAAGTTTCGACCGGGTACCTGTATGAAGGTTTATCGTGTCAGTTTTCAAACAAAAGTGATGGCCATATCACGCTTCGGGACAAATACGATCTTGTATATACTAAAAATCACCCCCCAAAAACCTTTATGTAGACCCCGCATTCCCCAACCTCTTGGATTAACTATATATTTTTAATATCGTATTTTTTTACTAAAATAGCTGCAAATAAAATAAAATTATATTCTCTATAATTATAATTTTCGGGGCTTTAATATTTTATATACTAACTACGGGTTTTATATAACGTTGCTAATTTTTAAAATATATTATTAATAAAAATATTTATAAATAATTAAAAGATTTTTTACTACGTTTTATATATTTAGTTTTTTAATATCGTAATATTTATTTTGTTTTTTTTAATAAATATATTTTTAGGTATTTTTTATAAAATATATTTTTTAAAATTTATTAAACGTATTTAATAAAATTTACATTAAAATTATAAATAAGCTAATTTATTATTTAAATTTTGTAAATTTTTAACTATTTTTTAAAATATTTTAAAATATAAATTCGAATATTATTTTATTAAAAAAAATACTTTAAAAAATAATAAAATAATAATATTTTTTTTAATATTTTTATATATAATTTAAAAATATAATTTCTATTTTTAAATATAATATTTTATTTTATA
>MU388909.1:0-178947 GCA_022578795.1 Xylariaceae sp. FL0255
TTAACACCCCAGTTGAATCGCCAACTACGCCTGTCAAGACCCTGGCAAAGCCCAAATACTTGCGGGGCTACTTTTTACACCCATATAACCTCGTAAGTGGGCAGGAACGGGCACTGTCGGGAGATGCAGTTTAGCGCTAGACCTCCTATGGAATAGAGGCTTGAGCGGGAACCTATTAATCATGCATAATCGATAAGTGCTCCTAGAGGGTACATCCGTATTGACCAGTCCATTGACGCGACCTGACTGCTATTGGATGATCATTGTCACAACCTACTCACAACTCATCTGTGATACATTTCTCTCCAACATCCTTTTCTACAGTCTTATTTCAACGGGCGTGGTATGTGATTATATACTTTCTTAGAAGTATTTCTGGTCCAAGAGAATGATGTCTATATGAATACCTACTTGGACAGAGTGAGTAAGGAAGAAGCTGCCTGTCGACTTGATCATGGCCTCTTCACCATCACCGCCGTCGGAGCCTACCTATACTGTTTTCATCAGACTACCCTTCCCTCGCGGAAATTTCATCGATCCTCCCCAAGTACGTACCTGTCTACGAAGTACTATCTATGTCTCTTGTTTTGTTCGGCGCACTCATGTTGAATAGGTTGATTGGGATTCAACCAAAGATGAAGCCTTGTGGACTATCATATCCAACCTCTCCAAGACCGAGATAGATTGTGAGATTTACGTACCCCCTAGCTCTCTGTCCATACGACTAACAGGATTCATGTAGGGAATGATATGTAAGCTCACGCTCTCGTCGCGCTCTATCCTCACTTACACCCTATCGCACTGTCTATATTTACTTACAACCCACAGAGCAGCCGAGTTCCACGTCACCGTCGACTTCCTCCTCCAACAAGTCGCCTGGCTCACCGAACGTCATGCCTCCCAAGTCCGAGCCCAGATGCGCAAGGCCGCCGCAGCCGCCAAGGTCTCTCCCGTGCCCTCTCCTCAACCAGGCACCGCTGTACCCTATGCAGCTGAACCCATGCAACGTACCGGCTCAGGCGGCCAACCCCGCGCCCCCTCGTCAACGTCCATCCGCAGAGATGATCAGAACACGCCCGCGTCATCCATGAGAAACACGCCCCGCCCTTCCACGACACGCACTTCATCCTCCAACACCGCCGTCTTCACGACGCGAAACCTTGGCGGCAGCACACGAACAGCCGGTCGAACAAGCCTAGAAACCCACCGCCGCCGCTTTTCTTCCTTGCCCATAACCAACGACGCAGAGGAACGAGAAAAAGCCCAAGCTGAGAGGAGAAACTCCCACGAAGACCAAGAGCCAGACTCCGGATCCCCTGGTCCAGCCGAGTCGAGCTCAGCCGCATCTTCATCTTCTGATTCCAGCCCCGCACAGTCAAGAATCATCCGCCGACCACCACGCTTCCAGAGCAACGACGGTCCCCACCGGTATGTCTCCCGCGACGACGATGATGACGACGATGACGAAGACGCCGCGCCCGCTTTCCTCCAATATAGGCCACAGTCCCAACCAAAGGGCGACAACCCGCATGATCTCAGCGCCACCCTACGTGGCAACCTAGGCGGCGGCGGCAGCAGCGCAAGTAAAAGAGGAGTGCGCGGGCAGGGGCACCAGACTACCGGCGGCGCACGCGGGATCCATCACTCGCAGACATCGGACTCGTCGACTAGTTCGGCAGCCCTGCCTACGACGTCCAAATCGACCAAGGCAGCAGCAGCAGCAGCGGATTCAAAACGGCCGAGCGGGCCTCTTTCGCCGCGCAGGACAATGGAGCTCGCTGGTCGTAGCCCCAGTGGGAAAGGGAAGGGGTATTCTCGGGATAGTGATGGGACCCCAAGTATGAGTAGTAGTTTTAGTGATTTGGATGGTATGTACCTGAGCTATCTGTCGTATATCTATATGACATCTATTCCCCAAGCCCAGGCCCAAGCCCAAGCCTAGCCCTTGTTTTCGCACTCTTTCTCCTTTTCCTCCTTTCCGTATTTCACTGACTGATTCTGTATTACCAGATGCATCCGTCACGCAATCGGCTCTAGAAGAGGCTCTCGCGAGCAAGATGCAGGATGGCGGCACTATAGGCAGTCTTAGGGGGACTATCAGCAATGCCTTCCGCAGCAGCTATCGGGGATCGAAGCCGAGTTAGGGATCTGCTTTGCCTCTGAATTCTTATCTTAAGGCTGCTACGGCTAGTAGTGCGTTGCTGTTTCGAAGAAAACGAGGAAAGAGTTTGGGGTTTGACAGCTTAGGGAAGTGGCTGGATTAAGCTACGACGTTGTGGAATGTCACGGCTTTTGTTTGTCAGGATTACCCTAGGATTTATAGCGAATGGATAGGGATAGGCCACGAGGGGGTTGAAATAATACTCTGAATGGCGTTTGGGGGCTGGTTTCGTGTCTGTAAATGATGGTGTGGTGTTGTGACTTTCTGTTTCCGACAATTGATGACTTCGTCTTTTGCTTCCCGGGTTTTTAAATATGGGGGAGGGGGGACTGGGTTCTTTCTGTTCTTTGTTCTCCGGTCTCTGACTTAGTTTACAGCCCTATTCGAGACGCCGTTTCAGCCTCTCCGATGGGTTGCATTACGGGTTGCCAATGACTGGCAACTTGGGTACGTTGTTCGCAATGCAGCAAAGAACCTGATACACAAGGCCCGAGTTCTTAAGCCAAAAGTTCCGTGATCCGCACTGATATCATCTCCTCCAGCTCATCCATCTTACATGGAATAAAGTGCACACGGAGGACTTTTGTCTGTTCTGTTTACTCGTAGATTTTTTTGCACTTTGATCATATCATAATCAGCATTCTTATAGATCCTTCCGTTGGCAACCTTAGGTAAGCTTATGTGTTTCAACCAACTAGTTACGCTTTCATCCCATATGGAGTTTGGAGGGGAAATGATAAGTCAATAATCAGTTGGTCTCCTTTGGATTGAGTGAGTTTGAAGGAGGAAGCATCGACGAAATCACTCCCAACCTCAATCACACCCATCTCCTAATTCCAAGATCTCGATTTTCCTCATCAAAACTTTTCTTATGAGATAATCCGATACCGCACCAACTTTTGCCCGAGACACTTTGATCAGCAACCCAATCCCGGCGTATCGTGGCTGAGTTTGGCTGAGCTACTGTACCAGGACCTCAGCAATAGGTCTGTTGGCCAAGCCCTCATGAAGGATTCTGTACGGAGTATCTTTGCTGGAGACTGGAGTTTCGATGCTGCTGCAGGTACAAGGATATTGATTGGTTGGTAATTGGTTACTGTTGGTGCTAACTGGGGTGCTGCTTGGGTCCCTTTTTAGCTTCCCAGCGACGTGCCTAATAATAGAACCAGTCGCCTGAAATTTCCCGCGAGGCCTAGTTGCCTAGTACCCTTATTTGTACCGAAAACCTCTTTGCCTGGGCCACTAGCAGTTCTAGTGAGCATGGAATGACTTCAGCATGACTTTATGCAAGCCCTTTCTAGAACCCGTTACAGCTAGCAGCGAATAAGGTGGCTTATTAGTTGGCTGGCGGTAGGACTGAAAGGGTGTGTATGCTGGCAACTGCTCCTTAGACGATGTGATACGGTATCCCCATGTTTTCCATCACCCCAACTTGCTTTATACGGCAGGAACACGGAGGAGCAACGGGGCGTAACAGGAGCAATTGTTTCTTCTCTTTTTCCTACCTACTTCTGTTTGTTTGTTACTCTAGGTAGTTGTTGGGTAATGACAACAGCCAAGAGGCCCGGGGCGCGGGAATACTGTACCCCGGGCTCGTAGAGATCTCATCATCATAATTTACGGCCGGCACGGCGGACGTCGACCGCTATTTTACCTGTGGAGGGGAAAAAAGAAATACTACCTACTATGGCACGCCCCAGCACAACAAAAAAAAAGACTTCCAAGCTTGCCAAGAAACGTAGGATCCTCTGCGCCGTATGATTCTCAATGAAAATATCAAGTGAAGTAAGTGAGGGCTCTGTGCCGTACACCAGGTCAGTAGGCAGGTACTTTTTCCCGAGTCAGGAGCCCCCAAAGAGGTAAAGTAACTCCACGGCACAGCGGCATCATATTGCCATCCAACCTTTTCTGGGCAAACAACAAAAAGAGGTTAGACCTTAAAGAGTTTAGGATTTGCCAAGATAGCTCTGACGTTATAGTTCCGGCTAACTTTGTGAGTTGGGGGGCAACGTGTGGCTGGGCTAGATCGTGCCTGTTGGATCTTTTTTTGTCGGCGATTATGGTCTTGTTGTTGTTTGGATCTATGATAGTAGCCAGATTTTGTGAGACTTTCTTCTCAGCTCTCGAGTAAACGAGGCATCTCACTGGCCAGTTCGGGTCATGTCATGATCTTATTATTCATAAGTACGGAGCCTGTTCTGACCTGTATGGACATTGGAAAGAAATATCGGTGGAGCTTGGGGGGCTGCCTAGCTCTTTTGCTTGCCTAGGCTCTAGTGATTTTGTCTGGGGATACCCATGCCAATCTGCATATCGGTCAGTCATATGTTTGCTCGTGTATTGGGCCCTTGGTGAGAGATGTTACCGAATTTAGCTCGATATACTTCGTAGGTTACCGAGATCACTGCCAAGCGCGACAAGGGGCAGGCAGAGAGAGAGAGACGTGGATCGCGACTCCTTCATTGAGGCTATGAAAAAATTAAAGGGCTTGGCTGCGCTCGCCGTTTCTTGGCTTTTATGATGAAAAGGTTCATCGTGGCAGGCATTTCTTGGGATGTATATATAGATTACACTGAGTAGACCTCATTTCTTTCTTCTGGTGACACTTCTTGTTCTCTATTCTTGCTCTCATCTATATTCAAAATCCAAGATCCCACACTTGTGATAAAATCTAGCAATACCTACTTCCACAACTTCACCGAGTAGACTTTGCATAAAAATACCTGTAATCACACACATACACAAATCAATAATGGCCGCTCTCCAACACGCCCACGACTTCGTCGCCCGCAATGCCTTCATCGTCCCCGCCGTCGACATGGCTGTCGTGATGGCTCCCCGCGCCCAAATCACGTCGCCCCCTCAGCTCCCTCGTGGTCTCGCCGGCGTCGAGGTCAGAGACGACACGGCTCAGGTGCCCTTGTTCCTCGACGCTGCCGACGACTACAAGTTCGCGGGTTCTATCGTGAGCGCCTGCAGCGACGCCACTGTCTATGCTCTCCAGTGCACGGAGGGCCCTGACGATGTCGGTTCCGCTACATGCGGTTCCAATGCTGAGGTGAGTTTCCCTCCCGAACCTGTATCCCTCGTTCAACAAAGGTCCAACGAGCTAGAACTAACTTGAAAACCCAAAATTGGCAGGTCCTAACCGTCACCGCCAACGACTCCCTCCTCAAATTCTCCACCGCCGTCTCATCCAACGTGGACGGCACCGCCATCAAGGGCACAGAAGCGTGGTCGTGCGCCGTGACGACGTCGGCGAGCACCGCCGTCTGCAGCGTCTCGCTCTCGGCGTCGGCCGACGGGCAGTCGACTAAGACGGCCTCGGTGCTCACGATCACGGGCAGCGAGTACGCGACCAACGTGGTCGATATCACCGCCGGCGCCACCAAGACCGCTAGCCCTTCGGGGAAGTGTAATTCTGCGGGAGCGCTGAATGCGCGCGTCTGGACTGCGGTTGGGGTTGCTGCTGCTGCTGCTGCTGCGGTTATGGCTGTTGCTTTATAATGAGTTGAATTGTAGGTATCAAGTAAAGCCTGAGCGTGTATTTAGGAGGATCAGAGAGAGAAAGGCAAGGATTAACGCCTATGATGTTGATTATGCGGAAACGTCTTTTGGTTTCATCTGAGTGAGATGTCGTATACCCTTATGTAGCATTGGCGAATACTTATGAGTCGCGTTTTTGAGTTTTTTTTGAATAAGAAATTCTTCGACTTCAAGTCTTTGCATCAATTTGAGAGGAACTGGGTACAAGTGGTGTTTGACGGAATTGAGATGCTCCTATCTTCTTACTTGAAAAATAGGTAGGCAGCCTGAACTTTGGGAAGCGAGTCGCTCGGGGCGCATTATTTAATTTGGGTGCTTAACCGTTCAAGACTGCTTGCCATTGCTTGTGCGCAAGTCTTCTTGCTCAGTAAAAGCAGACCATGAGGGTCATGTAGTGAGATATCTCATTGTGGATGTAGTCTGCGCCTTGCGGCATGATCGGACATATCGAAGGGTGATGAAAGGTATCCGTCTCCTATATACGTCACATTTGCATTCCCCAAAGACGGCAACAAGAATGCAAAGTACCCTCAACTTCAAAAATCATTACCGTCAACGGAAAGCAAATTATATCTGACACCCGCTTGAGATGAAGAAAGAAAAGACAAAAGTAAGAGCGAAGGGATGGTAACCGCTCAATTGAGCCTCATCATAGTCCCCGGGATGGGATAGAGTCAGACCGGCAACATTGGGAATCGAATACCCGACCCCGACAAGTATGGCAGGCAACCAATTCAGGGATGTGCGCATCATAGTGTAAGGCAACTGGCCTACTTCGCTCTGAGAATCCCCTCTCGATAATGAATATTATATAGCATTGATCAGATATCTCACCTGTCGGCAAAATTGCGGGATGCATTTGAACCAGCCGCTTCCCGTGTCTAAGCTCTGTCGGAAGCGGTTAGTTGCATGCTCATGACAGAGCCAAGTCGCTCCCTTCCGCCCTCAGATAGCTTGGGTTTGACATCTATATTCACATTGTCGATAGGCATATGAAGTTGAAGACCATCTCGTTAGTGGCGAGAAGCTATAGAGGCTTTCCGGCTTCTGAGACCCCGAATGTTTTGACTTAATGACTGTGTGACGGACAGATTAATCATTCCATCGCGTATTCCCACGTCGAACGGTCCTATGTTTTCCCTTTCCTCCTCAGTTAACAATCATATCAAACCAAAGTGAGGTCTCATGCTATCCACCATGTTCAAAAGGTGAAAGGTCCATCATTCATTCTTCTTTTCAATCGATCGGCGGGGCATCGGCATCGGCTTTCCGCTCATCTTCCTTCTGCTTATTCTCCCTCCCTGCCTGAAGGGCTATTTCCATCCAATGTTCTCGCTCTTTTTCCAACTTGGCTATCGTCTCCTCGAGTTCTTCGAGTCGTTGAGCTTTACGTTCTCTTGACTTCCGAGCGGCCAGAGTGTTGCGCGCTCGCTTCATTACGACTGAGTCGTTGATATCGTTCTCAAATAGTGGTATAACTGGGAGCGCTTTGTCCCCCGAAGACTGGGCTTCAACTGGCCCTACTGGCTTTTCGGCATCAATGCCGAAATCGATATCACCTGGAAAAGCATCACTGGACCAATCGAAGGGGGAGAAATCTATGGGGTCTGAGAAGTCATTGAAAATATCAAGCTGCCATTCAGATCTCCAATCGGGAACTCCTGTCAATTGAGCAAGCGCAGGCTGAGGTTCCGTTTCTGAATGGGCCGGATCCGGGAGGTTGTAAGGAGGTTGGGACAGATTTTTTCCAGATTCTTCCGTGGTTGATAGTTTGGCCACGCTTGTCGGCTTCGGCGACAAGAATACGCGCTTGTCCTTCAGTGACGATGACGAAGGATATTCGCAAACACATTTAACCTTGATGCATTGACTACACACTGGTAACTGTGAAATGTCTCAGTGTAAAAGACAAGAGTTGAGGGACGTTGTGGGATATAAAAGGCGCATCTCATAAGCGTCTATAATAAATAAGAAACGCACCTGTTTATCGCATTTGATATCTCTCCTTCTGCAGGTGTAAAGCCGTTAGCCGGAGAGACCTTCTCCCTAGGAGGTTCGCTCGCTGGAATGAGTACTTACCTGCAACGAACGCAGCTGACTGTTTTCATAGTTTGCGGACCAGTTGTAGAAGATTTCTCTTTTTCTTGTGGTAAAGGTGTTGAAGTCGCGCTAATGTTAGACTTTGTAGTCTCTGGGTCTTTGATTCCAAGGTCTGTCTGCTGTGCGATTATCACAAGCGCAATATGCTCCATGTGCTTGATAATATGCTGACCAAGGTAATGCTGCCCCACGGGGTCTTTATCAATGACATTCTCTCCGCAGATCGGGCATCCGTAATGTCCATATTTGGGAAGGTAGGGTTCGAACGAGCTGGAAGGTAGGGGTAGCAGGTGGCCGAAGCCGATATGAGCCATGAAATGACTTCTCTCTTCAAATGCGACGTTAGAGCAACCCACCTTTGGGCATATGTAGAGGTTGATGTCTGAAAGGAGGTGTTCCCTGAATCAAGGTCAACATTACTGGGAGAATCTTCTCACAGTAAGTGACTTACCTCCATGCTGCCTCAGTAGTAAGACGTATCTGCTTCTGACAGAACTTGCATGTGAAAACCCTCACTTTAGAAGGGGCTCCAACTTGTATACCAGTGTTACTCTTGTCGTCGGATACTGTTTGAGTGGCGGCTGCCATATTTCCTCCGAATGAGGGCGAAAGGGGCCGAGGACTCGTAGGGAATGAAGTGTCCTTGTCGTTATGAAAGCGACGCATGTGTTCTCTCAAGTTCCATTGACGCGGGAAGCCATATCCGATGATAGATCGCTCGCACCCCTCATAGGAGCACAGGTATGGCTTGTCCCCGTGCCCATGCATAACATGAGCTTCGCGCTGATGACGAAGCAGACGAGCCACTGAGAAGAACTCGGCATTTTTACAGCCTTCAACCTTGCACCGATATGGATGTATTTCTGGGTCGACAGCATTGCTAAACAGCCAATGGTTAAGACGTGGAATGCTTAGTCTCTCCATCATAAGGGGTTCTTACTCGTTCTTGCTAGTCTGGGATGCTGTCCCCAGACCAGAGTCTTTAAAAATGGAGCCTTTAGTGGTTGGATCAGCTGATGTTGATTCAAGGTCGACTGATTGACCTTCTAAACTCTCAGCAACAGCACTGTTTTCTGTGCTCTTAGAAGTCGAAGGAGTCTT
The DNA here is from genome assembly GCA_022578795.1 of Xylariaceae sp. FL0255. Taxonomy (NCBI): domain Eukaryota; kingdom Fungi; phylum Ascomycota; class Sordariomycetes; order Xylariales; family Xylariaceae; species Xylariaceae sp. FL0255. The sequence goes on from MU388909.1 coordinate 8,909, forward strand.
GTTGCTTAGTAGATTGCGCAGCTTTACCCAACAAAGCCCACCGAGCCTCGTTGCCAGATCTTTTTCACATAGAGGGTAGAGACGCAGGATTCTTGCGGCAAAGTGATCAGCAGGTTTCCATGTGGTGGACGTTTTCGCTTCAACTACTGCCTCTACCGTAATTGGATTCGTGACTTGTTCCTCGAATCGGGATCCGAGCTCCATCAGACACTGACAATCAGTCCTCAGATCATCAGCAATACTTTCCAAAAGCTGATCGGACACGGCTGGGGTTGATGAGCGTTCCGACTCATCGTCGCTGCTGTTCGAAAAATCGCTGTCATTGTCTCCTTGAACAAGCACCGCCAATCTTTCTGAAGCGAGAGCGAGTTCTGCCGCGCGAAGTGGAAGATCTGACGGTGTTTTCGAAGCATTTATCGAAGTCATAATCGGAACAAGCTCTGCGAGGTCGAAGTATCATTATAATCAGCATACAAGGTACCTCCGCTTGGCAGGTTCGATTTGCGCTCACCCCGAATGATCTTCCGACATATGCTCTGAAGTAGCCGAATTGTTAAATCGCCAGCTCTTTGCGATTTTTGCAATTCCCTTTCGAACCGCCCACTTGAAACGCCGTAGCCATCAGCCCAAAGACATAAATAACTATGACCGCTCTCAAGTTTGCGTATGGTGGATTTCTTGACCAGGTCTTGTTGCGACAGACATCGTGTGAGACTGAGCCACAGATCAGAACAGCTATGAAAGACGTCAGCAATGCTGAGTGTTTCTTCGTGACCCAGATCCTGTTGAATTGACTTCCGCCATTCATGAATCTGAGGATCCATTTGGTCAGTTTCTAATGAATGAATGAGAAAGCTTTCAAGAATGCCTCTTGCTTGATTGACAAGTTGAAGAGGATGGTGTCAGAGGGCTGGTATGCCTCGCATATGCAGCTGGTAATTGTCATCCAATGATCATGCGTGTTTTGCTGTACAGCCCCAATGAAGCTGCATACCCCTCGCCCGCGCCCTCAGTTTTTCCATCAGCCCTCAATTTCTTCTTCAATTGATAATTAAACTCATGACAAGCTGGGAATTAATACAATAATTATGCGACAGCGAATCAATTCACTATAGAACAGCAAATGAATCAACTATAGGACCGCGAATCAATCGACTATAGGCACTCACCAACTCTGCTCTTGTCAAGGCCAATTCTCTCGTCGCTGTCATTATCAGCAGGACTTCAGGCATTGGCGACTTTTCTCTGCGCGAGCTTGCAAAGACTCATGCAGCTCACGGAGGAGCAAACGAGCAAGGAGCCTATGTAGCCGGCAGGAAGGCAGAAGCAGCCGATAAGATTATATATGTCTGATCCCGTATCATTGGCGCTGGGGATTACACCCCTGGTGTTGTCTGTACTCCAGGGGATTAAAGCTACGCGCTCGAGGCTCAAAACGCTGCGAAACCATGACCGGGTAATGCAGAGGTTGCGCAGGACTTTTACTACTCAATCACACATCTTCCTAGACGAATGCCATCTCCTACTTCAGCAAATCGTCGACCCAGATGATGTCGTTTTCATGTTAGAAAACGACCAGAGTACGCTATGGAATGAGCCCACTTTGGATCAGAAGATCCGGGACTATCTGGGTCGCAAGTTCGACGACGTAAAGGAGATTATGCAAGACATACAAGTGCAAATCAAATCTCTTGACGAAAGACTTAACCGAACCCTAGACACGTCTCGAGAACTGAAACTCACCAAGACGGAAAAGGCTCGCGAGGCTTTCGATGTGATGGCACACAAAACAGACTTCGAAGCAGATATTGAGCATCTTAAAGAGCTTAATCAGGAGTTCAAGCGACTGCGCAAGATGGCTCATCAAGTGAAAAAGGCCCAGGCTCTCGTAAAGACCCAAGAGCTGAAGCAAATGCCAAAGGTCTACAAGATGAAAGGCGAGCATGCAAGGTCACTCTACAATGCCATGAAATACTGTTGGTCATGTTCAGAAGGCCACATCGCGCAGCACTACATGGCGCTCGTCCTCGAGTTCACGGACGGCTTCGACATGCGTATCATCCTGCATCGCCCCCAAAGTCAGCTCATCGACTTATCCATCCGACCGGAGCAGCTTCATTCGCATATGCAGCCGCCAGCAGCAAAACGAGTTAAGCTAGACAGTGAGAATTGTGTAAGGAAGAAATCTATAGATCTTCGCCGATCCCAGAGTGTCTGTGGTACCTTAACACAGATGAACACCAAATCGCTAGATTCATGCTTCATCGATACGCCAGATAGCTTCAGACATGCACTGATGGCATATGGGCAGAGCAAAAACAAGCCAGAAGTCACAGCCGTGCCACTTCTCAACATCTTGCGCAAGAGCCTAGACGCAGACCTCACGGTCCCGCAGCAGCTTCGGCTCGTGCTGAAGATTGCGCGAGCACACCTACTGTTCCATTGGACTCCTTGGTGGCGGCAGTACTGGACGCTCTCCGATTTGTTCTATTTCGAAGAGACCGGAAACAACTACGACATCACGGCATGTTTGAAGACGCTACATCTAGGAACGAGACTAGATTTTGGATCGGATCATTACAGCATTGACGACGAAATGAGCGATCAAACAAAACAATATTCTCAGCATAATTCTATGAACAGCGGCAACGATAATCACAGTAACAGTCACATCATCAGCACACCTGCAACAGATAATGACGACATAGACAGCGGATATCACTCGAATACCACCTCCGAAAAGGCCGAAGGTTGCTACTCAAACACCACCAACACAGAGATCATAAACCCACCAGAGCTCGAAGAAGCGCTGCTCAATCACGGCATTCGCAACCTATCTCTATACTGCCTCGGAGTGGCTCTGCTGCAAATCGGTCGGTGGAACGCCACGCTCAATCTCGACGACGTCGTCACTGTTAGGAAACTCGCCGCCGTGAACAATAGACTGGGACCCCGCTTCCAGATGCTGACGCAGAAATGCATTGAATGTGATTTTGGACATGGCTTCGACTTGGGAAATACGCAATTACAAGGCGCGATTTATAGCTCGGTTATCTGTGAATTGGAGCATGTAATACACCTTCTTGGAGAAGATATAAGATAGCCAATTCGTGTCGGCTTTCACCACGATACGTGAGTAATAATCAAAGGATAAGAACCGAATTAAAATTTCAAACCGAGCATATAAAATCGCCCATAATTAGGGCATAACTGTCTTGACTTTTGTATGCACGTAACTTAGGTAATGACCATCCTGGAAAGCTATGCTCTCTTTTCAAGAGGAAATGCGCACGAGACAGCCTTGATCGTAGTACTGCACCGTCATTGCAAGACAGACAGCACTCGAATGTAAGGAGGCGTCTTGTCGGGTTGTCCACACTGGCCCGTTGAATTCTGGGCTAAGCGTTCGGCCGCTCACGACCCTACCCGGATTCTCTTCAAGCTTTGGACGTGACGGAAGACCTTGCCAAGGTCACGCCCACGCCAGTCATTTGGACCTGGCGATGGAGTGTCTTACTTTGTGATGGGCAGGGCAGGGGCATCGACGGGCCAGGGCACGCGCCCAAGGTGACAGGCAGGGTAGAATATGGGAAGGAGCTCCAGGTCTACTTCGCCTTAGAAGCTTTTGCCCCTAGCTGCCTTCTTCTCAGCGCTCTTCTCCTGGAAGGATCGCCAGGGCGAGCCTAAGCTTTGAGCGCATCAACCACCGTAGGTGTTGGTGTACTGTATATTTATATGAAGCGATGTCCCTACTGGATGGACTGGACTACTCACCTCGCTCACAATAACGAGATCGAAACATATATCAAGGGCATCTCATCTCGAATAAACGGAATTTGATAGGCCTAATGCATGTGACAAACAAATTGGATAGGTAGCACTTTATGATGGAATCAGGGTCTCATGAGGGCGAAAATTATGATTTTGTCTAGCAGGTGCCTAGAAGTAGCTCTACAACTGCACAACATTTTATCAAAGACCTACAAGCTGAGAAGAGTCAGGTTTTCTTTTACACATTCTAAGTCTCAGGAAGAGCAACGGGGGCGACGACAGCGTGGAGATATACTATTAACCGCCTGGCCGTATTGTAGTTCACCGGATGCGGTCCCTCTCAACGCTGTCCAAGCGTGGATGGCCGTGCACTACTGACTAACCAGCAGATGCCACATTCTTCAGAGCAATTGAGATATTTCCTGCGAGAAGTCAGCAGCTTGCAGGCACCATTTGAAGTTCAACAAGATATCTGTATGTCAGGTTATTGCACTTTCGAATAGTTGGGATATATATAAAGCAATATGGCCGACATAGCTATTAGAAAGACGGAAATCTATCGAGGTATAATTGAGCTAGGTAACCAGTCAGTTATCAAATATTACTCGGGCATTCGTAGCATGATGGTGAAACTATTCCCATTTTATGATTCTTGAGTTCAGCATGTATCAAAGCTGATAGCCATCATTTGTCTAACGAAAATCTAGGACTGGGCCATCACTGTTATGCCCAAGCAAGTAAAACGCTGAGACTTAATTAATATAAAGCGGGAAGCGTAACAGATGAGATCCACGTCTCAGAGGGATATGCATGAAAGTCGTCTTCTTCAGTTACCACGCTCTGGCTATCCTCTGTATGGCGGCTTTCCATTTATCTAGTAGCTATCTATATCGCTTATGATATTAAGGGCGCATATCAGGGTGATTAGGAGAGCAGGAAGGAAAGTTGAGAAGAGCAAAACTGCCTTACGAATGCGAGGGTAACTTCTTATGGTAGAAGAAGTATTCGTATGCTCTTGGCGCACGAAGCGCATTCGGCATCTCCATGGGCGTCGTCCATATGATGAGGGATATGAAACGAAATTTGTGTCTTTGGTAGCAGGATAGCTTTATATGACTTTGCCGTACTGACTTAAGGGCACTGAGACGACTGTATGGAGCCTTGTGGTATCATTTCGAATAAGCAAGGTTTAATAGACCCGATCTATGTAATATAGATGTTGGATAGACGGTATATTAGGAGAGTATGGATGTGGTGTATCTTGTAGGCCACGAGAACTTTAGGACAGGATCTGCACAATCCTTCGAGTCATTTCTTACCACACTACGGCTACCCTTTAGAAATTCTTAGTCTCACTTGTAAAGTTATTCTTGTTTATCTGCGCATGCGTACGGAGTTTGGGGAGTCGAGTGATTATTCTGGGACTGTAGTCTATGCGCTTCGTTCCTATTGTGTAGGCATTTTTCATTCATCTTTTTTTCTGACAGAATCCAGATACGGTTGAGTCATTATGGAACTACTCATAGGATCTTGGCTCGATACCTCTTGAATATGTTACAACGCCCTTCGCCTCATCGAAGGGCGGATCCCGAGCAGTACGTCCATCCCGGACTCATCAAGGCCTCGCCGGAGGTGGCGAGGTGCGCCGACCCGCCCGAGTCCCTACTACTCGGGAAAGGGTAACTATGACATGAAGGACCGCAGTATTTGCCATGCCCATTGAGTATGACAGACCACCCTATCCAGTCGTGTGAGATCTCAAGTAGCTCTTGCCGCTTACTCTTCCGTAGAGGACCCGGTAATTGCCCACATGTCGTAATTAAAGAGAAGGCTATGCCCTGTCCAACATCTCACAAATTCGAAGGAGCAACACAAACAGGTAGCTCGCGCTCGCCTGATTGTGAACGAAGATGTCTCGGGTCACCCTTCCCGTGAGACATCAATCAGTGATGCGGTTTGCTTATTCTAGGTCAAGAGCCGTATTAAGGTGAGCTAAGGGAGTATATTGGCCGAGTGTGACATAATCTCTTACCCTTGAGCAGTACAGTGTGTGTCGATAACAGAGTTTATATAGTACGAGACAGGGTCTCACGGAGAATTTGTTTGTGTAGTACATGACAATCACCGCACTCTGCCGCCCGCGCATTCCGTCATTCCCGTCAAGATCGAAGTATCTCGTTACCCTTCGCGACTCTCTTTCTTCCATCCCCAAAAACATGGAATCCCTAAAAACATGTACATGTGCTGATCAATAGTATCTTTTGTTTTCTTTTTCCTCACTGTGCACACTTGGACAAGTGAGATATCCATACTTGGACCCCTGTGATCAGGCTCACTAGAGCAGACAGATGGAAGCCTCCTTCCATTCCATCTTTGTATCTAGTGATTGGTTACCCCTATGACGCTATTTGAAGCAGGCAGGCGAGGCAAGTGCAACATCACAGCTTCCGTCTGGAACGAGGAAATCCAGTATAGTGCAAACAAGACAAGCATGTCATCTGGAATGATTCTGGGATCACAACACTCATCTGCTCTCTTTCTTTTACTCTCTCCTGTCTTCCTCACCATCTTCAAGTCTTCCTGTAAACCTCAATCCTACACTGCTACACTTCCAAACCCCCCCTTAAACACCATCCCCTTTCTTCAACACCAAAAAAGAAAACCAAGCTACGGCCTGTCTTACTTCACCTCACCACTGAACCCTGTTACTCGTGTCTACTCTAAGTTCACCGAAATCGATTCCTTTACTTCTCTGAACTCTCCACTTATACGCATCACATTCACACTCAATCGATCAAGATGAAGTCCATCTACATCTACACTTCCGTCGCTGGCGCAGCTCTGATCTCGGCTCAAGCTCCTTCCACCGGTTACTTCCCAGGACAGCCTACCTGTGCCGTGAGTGCAACGCCCACAGCCATTCCACCCTCACTATTTCACCTTCTTCTCCTCACCCCAACTTGAACCACTCAACCACTCAACCACCAAGCTCCCAAGCTGACCAATTTTCTCTCTTACCTAGCTCCCTTGCCTCTCCTCAGCAATCCCCGAAGCAGGCTGCTCCCTGAGCGATATAGGCTGCCTCTGCGGCCCCACACAATCCGCAGTCGAGTCCATGGCTGAGTCTTGTCTCCTCTTCAACTGCAACCCAATTGAGCTTGGCCAAGCCATCTCTGCCGGTGATGCCGTCTGTTCCAGCTTCAGTGCCGGGGAGCTCTCCTTCACCAAGCCGTCTGATACTCCGATGACGAACTTCAATCCTGGCGGTCCCATGATTCCCGCCACCACCAACGATGCGCATCTGGCTGATATCACTGCTGCTCCTTCGACGACGGGTACTGATGACACCGCTACCTCCGGTAGTGGCACGAGCATGAGCATGGATATGAGCATGAGTATGGGTGACTCGATGAGCGGAATGGATATGAGCGATACTACCACTGGATCCTCATCTACTAATGCTACGGCTACCGAGACGCTCATCGGACCCTCAGCTACGAAGACCGGCAGCCTGAGCCTCAAGCCTTCCTCAACTGCTGCGGCGGCAACCCAGGCTCCAGCCAGAGTTGGGGCTGGCATCATGGCGGGTCTTCTAGGTGCCGCTGCGTTCCTCTACTAAATCATTAGGAGAGGAAGGGAAGGAAGAGACTTGCTGCTGGGCATTTCATGGAAGAGAGTCGCTGGACTTATGAGCAACTTATGAGCATTACTAGCTGTTACCCAAGACATGAACATGGATATCAGAGCGTACACTTACACGCACTGATGAAAGATGTACGCCAGTCGAGACATGCAATTTCTCTCTCTCACGGACGCTCTCTTTCCCTGTAAGTAGTACTGAGCCCAGATTTTGATGCAATTCGGGGCTCAACCATGAGTTGACCTACCCACCCGTCGGGAAAGCTAGTATTAGGTAGCGGCTGCGGTGAGATGGGTACCTTCTTATCAGTCAATCATGTAGGAATACCTAAACTTTTGGCTCGAGGCAGATAGTTCAATGCCATAAGAATTTCTCGGCTACGAATGGGGCTTCACGGGCTGTGCAGACCACATCGCAAAAACAGCATGTGGCTTTCCTGTCTTATGAAATGATATGACGATATTTGAAGGGGGAACAATTGACTCCTGCCATCAACTTGCGAGAGTACTGCCGGCATGTGTTAGGGAACCTTGGCCGAATCACGGCAACGTCGGAGGATCCACTTCGATTATGCCGTCACCGAGCCTCGGCTCAATCTGAACGCGAGTTTTTATTCGTTTTCGTTCATCAATCATAATTTGCCGACTGATGAACGTGAGCTTTATTTACGGACTATAGATGGGGGAGAATTAGACTGTCTTTCTTTTCCTCTATTGCCTCTTTCTCTTCTGAGTTTTGCGCTCGGGATTTACACATTGTATACCGGGCCGACTCTGGTCCGACTCAGGTTTTGTTGATCTCTTGGTGGGCGCAGGCGATCTGTGTATCTTGGCATCTGATAGCCTAAGATAAACAGACGTCTCTTATTTTCCGGATAATTATCTGATCAGGCTTGTGATAAATCAATACGGGCAAAAGACGCCTTTATCGCGCCCGATCAATACGCAAGGAAGGTGAAGGAATCACCAGCATCATCGGCGTCCTACCTTACCTGCCCAATCAACATCGCGTGCAGGAGCGAGAATCGCAAGAAAAGCAACGGAAACAACAAGATACACAGGGCTAGAAAGGGCAAGGAAAGGAATCGTCAATTTCAAGTTGTAGGGAGCGAGAAAGAAGAGCAAGATGGCGAACAACCGGTCTACACTCGTCAAACCACCACCAGTAGACGATTCCAAGGCGCCCATCGAAAACGCGCTGGAGTTAACCGAGTTAAGCATCATCGGGCCCGATCTCTTTACCAACACCCGCGAGTTATGGCACCCCCCCGGCGCGCGGGGCCTCTTCGGCGGCTGTGTGATCGCGCAAACGCTTGCCGCCGCACAGCGTACTGTGCCCACGAACTTCACGGTGCATAGCTACCACTGCTTCTTCGTGCTTGCAGGCGACGCCAGCGTTCCCATTCTCTACCACGTCGAGCGCGTGCGCGACGGGCGCTCATTCTGCACGCGGACGGTTCAGGCTAGGCAGCGCGGACACGCCATTTTTACGGTTACGTGCTCGTTTGCGCGGGATGGGAGTGGTGGGGCTAAGACTGTGAACCATGCGAGCCCGATGCCTGAGGGTGTGCCGTATCCACCGCAGAGTTTCTCAGAAGGAGAGCTAGACCCTTCAACAAGTAATGGGGGCGACGAAAAGAGTGAGCTTAGGGAGAAACGGCGCAAACAGCAACCCTTTGAGCATTTCCTCTGCCCTAGAAACGATTTCGACGAACCGCCCGAGAAGCGGAAGATCTGGCAGTGGGTTCGCGCCAGAGGAAAGATTAGCGAGGAGGGTGGTAACCAGGCGCACTTGTCTGCGCTGGCGTATATGAGCGATAGTTATTTTATCGGGACGGTCTCGAGGATTCATCGGCTCTGGAGGTTCCCGTTTCGGCCGGAGGAGATGCGGCATTTGGAGCCCGAGGTGAGGGAGCATATCATGCGATTAAATGATACGGGGGGTTCCGGAGGCATTGAGGAGTTGAAGGATAGGCCGAAGGTGGGTATGGTTGTTAGTTTGGATCAGTGAGTTTTTACCCTCCTTTTCTTTCCCGACTTACTCTCTACCCTCTCTCTTCATGTGAAGAACGATATGAGGTATGTTACTGATTACTGATAGCTCTATCTACTTCCACAACCCTCGAAAAGTCCGCGCGGACGAGTGGATGTTCACATTGATGGAAAGCCACTGGGCTGGCGACGGGAGAGGTGTCGTCATGCAGAAGATCTACAGTAAGGACGGTACGCTGCTGGCTACTGCTGTTCAAGAGGTATGTTCTATCCCATATTTCCCTCCTGGTCTTTCATCTTGAATCTGTCTTCCCTTTTCGCTTATAAGTACGTATACTTGATCGTCTGCTAATCTGTCTCTCTTCTCTACTCTTGTTATAGGGCGTCGTTAGACTAAAGCAAGATGACGGAAAGCCTAGACTATAGACATTGGGCCGTGTATGGTGTATGTGTAGGGTCTGTAAGATGCAGGGCGGCGTGAACTGCAATGTAAGATCAGATTGGCTGATAAACTGGTAATGCAAGTCTTGGAAGGCGTTTCTTTGGGCGAGAGAGATCTGTGAATGATAGAACTAGGATGGGAAAGGGTGAGCAGCATTTTATTTTTCTTTACATCGCGGTTTACACCATAAGGTAGACATGATTTCTCCTTAGAGAGTAGAGAGAGATTTACTCCGATACAGTATACACCTTCTATATTATTTCCAAAAGTGTAATCCTCTATTGCTATCTTCGTGTCACAGGTCGTCGGAGAGATCCGATCGGAAGCGGAAGCCCCCCCACCACAGCATAACACCCTCGATCACTGCATCGAGTACCCCATGGTTTCTTACTTCGCTGACTATCGACCGGCATTGCTCCTCGATCTTCCGCAGTTGTCTCACTCGAGATTTTTGGTGCTCATACTAGGTATTTAGGTAAGCTTCATTGATTAACATATAAAGAGATACTCTTCATCCTATTTGCCGTATGTCTCGAGTCCCTATCTCTCTATCATCCTCATTGCCTAAACCCTATAGATCGGCAAGCTTGGAGAGATTGGGGTAGTACGAATTGGGCATTCCTTGTGTTCTTTATGCAGCAGCCAGGTGCTGCAAGTTTCGCTAGGACCTGCCCGATCCAGCTAATCAACCACATCTCTTGACTGCCGATATATGCCCTATCACGCCTATCATTGGAGCCCCCTCCATCCCAATCCCGCCTTACATGCCCGCCCTGGCTGTTATACTCCGCGGATTCCATCACCATGCATCTGGTGAATGTCCACGTTTTTTGTTCCCGGTATGCACAACGGGCGCGATATAGGAGCTGTGCTGTGCTGTCGTGTACAATCCCTTGGCTTGCTCTTCTTAGCTATTTAAAGGTCGTGATACGCCGCCAATTGATCATTTTATTTTTTTAAGTTAGAACTTGGGTTTTACTTGTCCTTTCCTCCTCTTACCTTACCTCGCGCTAGACTTTCAAGCTTCATATACCAAAGTCAATTAGCTTTGGAGGGCATCTAGAGATACCTTGGGTACATAGGAAGAAGAAAGGAGAAGAGATTTTTTTTTCTGTTTTTTTGTTTTTTTTTTTTTGAATCTTGTGTCTATCCTCTGAAGAACGTGGACAATGGCGCCTCATCCACTACGGCCCCTCTCTTACGACGAGACGCTCAAAGCCCGCGAGCTTGTCGTCTCGAAACACGCCGGGGACGGCACTGTACTCTGGTTCAGGTCCGCCTGCATAGCCGAGCCCCCAAGAGAGGAGTTAACGGCGTACCTCGCGGCCGAACATGCCGGAGAGTCACCTTCTCCTCCGTCCCGCCGCGTGACGATCCTCTACGATGTACTACAAGCAGAGGCAGATGCAGAAGGGAAAAAGGCCCTCCCGGTGTTGACAGAGAGCATCGTCAACATCGACACCGGCGAAGTCTGCTCTACCAAAACCTTCCAGCCATACTGCCAGACGAACTACACGATGCCAGAATTCGCCATGTTCCAAGACGCCTGTGTTTCTTCCGACATGTTCAAACAAGCCATGGACGAGTTCGAATTGCCCGAGGGATTCAAAATCACCATCGATCCCTGGCCGTACGGCGGGTTAGATCCCGAAGAGGACTGGCCAAGATATATGCAAGGTTTAGTCTTCGCCCGGGATGCTTCGAAGGGGAATTTGGATTCTAATCATTACGCTTATCCCGTGCCTATCATCCCTGTCATGGACGTCGCGACCAAAAAGCTCGTCCGCGTGGATAGGCTTGCTACGGGCGGTGTAGGCGATAGTCTTTATCCTGCGGAGAGAAAGGAAGGTGACAAGCCAAGGAAGTTGTTCGGGGCCAGCAAGCCCGCTGAGTATGTCCCTGAATTGCTCGACCGGCCGTTACGCACGGACATCAAGCCCATCAACGTCACACAACCCGACGGCGCCTCGTTCAGCGTCGACTCCGAAAACTTAGTGCAATGGCAAAAATGGCGGTTCCGTGTCGGCTTTACTCCCCGCGAGGGAGCCGTGCTGCACGATGTCTGCTACGATAATCGGCCTATTCTTTACAGAATGTCGTTCTCGGAGATGACGGTGCCCTATGGGGATCCGAGACCGCCGTTTCATAGGAAGCAGGCTTTCGATTTTGGGGACGGAGGCATTGGTAGGGCGGCGAATAATTTGAAGTTGGGATGTGACTGTCTGGGTGCTATTCATTATCTGGATGCTGTCATGACGGATACGGAGGGAAAGCCCGAGACGGTGCAGAATGTGGTTTGTTTGCATGAGCAGGATAATGGTACGTATTATCTCGGTTTTTTCCCATGTGGAGGGAATTATCATGAGCTTTTTTTTTTTTCGCGAAAAACAAGCTTACATTCACGATACTGATGTCTGATCTACAGGAATCGGATGGAAGCACACCAACTTCCGAACAGACCGAGCCGTCGTAACGCGCCTCCGAGAATTCGTGGTGCAATTCGTCGCAACACTCGCCAATTACGAGTACGTCTTCGCCTACAAGTTCGACACAGCGGGCGGGATCACGGTCGAGACGCGAGCAACGGGCATTGTCTCTGTCGTGGCTATCGACGAGGGCAAGACTTCTGCCTATGGCAACGTCGTGGCCCCGGGTGTCCTGGCACAAAACCACCAGCACATCTTCGCCGTGCGCATCGATCCCGCGATCGACTCCTACTCCTCAGCGGACACCAGTATCATTCTTGAGGAGACGCACCCCGTGCCCATGAACCCCGAGACAAACCCCTACGGGAATGGGTACGAGATCCGCAGAACTAGGGTTGAGAGAGCTATGTATGCCAATGCGGAACCGAGGTTGAACCGCACGGTCAAGATGGAGAATACACAAAAAAAGAATAGCATCAGCGGGAAGAATGTAGCCTACAAATTCATGCCGAACGCGACGCAGCTGTTACTTGCGGACGAGAATAGCACGCAGGCTGCGAGGGCACCATATGCTAAGCATCATCTATGGGTCACAGGACATCGTGACGAGGAGCTCTGGGCGGCGGGCGAGTTTACGAATCAGAGTAAGAAAGAAGAGGGGGGTGTTCGGGATATGGTTAAGAGGGGGGACGTCTTTGTTGATGGTGTTGAGGTTGAAGGAGGAGAGGGAAAGGGAGGACGGAGAAGTAGTCCGGTGGTTTGGAATGTCTTTGGGCTTACGCATAATCCTAGAGTTGAGGATTGGCCGGTGATGTGAGTGTTCTTTCTTTCCTACTTTCCTACCTACTCTGGTCGTTATGATGTCTATTCTTATTTCGAGGCATGCTAACAACTCATGTCACGAAACAATAGGCCAGTGGAAATCCACCAATTCCACATCCGACCAGCGGATTTCTTCACGAGCAACCCGGCGCTAGACATACCCGCGCAGAAGAACGAGACGAGTGTGTGTCTCTCGTCATCGTCTTGCTGCGACGATAAGGGCCTCCGCACGGATATATCGTCTTCGGTGCAGGGCGATCCCGTGGTACATCTGCAAGGGACGACGGACACCGATCCGAAGGACTTACCGGTGCATAAGAAAAAAGAGGAGGATAAGGATAAGGATCAGAGTACTAGTAAGCGGCTTTCGGGGTCGTTTGCCAAGATGTTTTCGTTTGGGAAGAAGGGAGAATGAAGGTCGAGAGAAGGCTGAGCGAACGAGGAAGAGATACAAAGAGACCGAGTCATAAGTTCTGAGTCTTGAGACTTATTATATGGGAGGTATTGTTATGTAGATGCCTACCTACCTGACCTACTAAGGAAGTGAAAGGGTAGAATGTGAGATACTTGAGATGAACTGAACAAATTGAAAAACACCGCTGCCCAAGCCATTCAATTGAATGAGTTGCAATACAACTGAACTGTAACTCGAGTATTTCAACCCACTAACTTAAAGTCTTACTCAGTCAGTTCATTTGATTGGATCGCATACATGTAGCTTCCTACAAGGCGAGGTTCTGAGACGAAATTGCGCGGAGAAGTGTAAAAGAGCTGTTTGACCCCGCAGTCTCGAGGTAAGCTGCAGCCTGGTGAAGGTAGATAATATCTTCAGCGGTTACCCCCACTACGATAAGGTGCAACTACCCGACAATCCATGCCGCAGCAGCCCCAGTAGAAATCCGTACTACCTACATGTAGGCAGAGACCTTCTTTCTCTCGTACCTAGTGTCGTCATCGGTGACTGAGAGAAACTTCATTTGCTTATCTCTTTTTTTCGAGATCCAAAATCATTACGAGCTCACACACATCTCCCGCTCTTCTACGAAGCACCTTCTCGTATTAATTGAGGAACTGATTGATTGATCGATTGATTGGTTACTCGTTAGAGTGATCAATTCGCTTTAGTCAACTTCTGTATACGATATATCAGAGAAAATCCATTTTTATTCTGTCAGTCAGCAACGAGGAAGAAGCAACACCAAACATGGTCGTGTAGATCAGACCTCTCGCGACAACCACAAACTCCCTCCCAACAGACTGAAGAGAGAAAAGGAGAGAAGAGAAGATACATCCGCCAAAATGGCCCCCGGCAACGATAACAACGATGCTCCCCCTCCTTCTGCTCCCCTTCTCCCTCCTTCATCGAGCACTAGGCTCCCCCGTCCACCCATCATAGGATCTGCCCCGCGAGCAGGCTCCTTCCGCGCCGGCTCACCTTTACCTACGACTCTCACCACCGCCAACCGGCGTCGTCTGACGGAGGCCTTCCGGCGCGTCTCGACGGCGGGCTCATATCACTACCAGACCTTTCCCACTCCCGCGCCTAAATCCGCCGGTCGCCGGCGTCGCAGCGAGGCATCGCCGACTCCCTCCGACGATGGCGACAATGACGAGTCCACGCCCTTGCCCATCAAACAGCTCGCTCTCCTCGCGCTGTTATCGTTGGCCGAACAATCCGCACTCAACTCCATCTCGCCCTACCTGCCCGAGATGGTCGAGTCCTTTCCGGGTGTTGCGCCTGAAGAAGTCGGGCTCTACGTCGGGTTACTAGCCAGCTCATTCGCGTTGGCACAGCTCGCTACGAATCTCTTCTGGGGGTATCTATCCGATGTCGTGGGAAGAAAACCCATCTTGCTCGTCGGCACGAGTTTGTTGTGTGTCTGTTTTTGTCTCTTTGGCTTTTGTACGCGGTATTACCAGATCATCCTCGTGCATATCGCGATGGGACTGTTGAATGGGAATGCCACTGTGGTCCCGACTTGTCTGGGCGAGTTGACGGATCGGAGTAATCAGAGTCGCGCGTTCACTTGGTTGCCGGTTGTTTATTCACTGGGCAGTATCACGGGGCCGGCGCTGGGTGGTCTACGTAAGTCTACGTCCATATCCGATCCGAGACCTGCATGCATTCCGACGCACAGTTCGAATCGAATTACTCACTCTATACTGACTCGTGATAAATCACAGTGGTAGCAACATTAGCCAAGGACCAGTATCCCTTCCTCGCACCTAACATCCTCGCCGCCGCCCTCCTAGCCGTCAGCGTCATAGTCCTCGCCATCTGGTTCGACGAAACTCTCGAAGACAAGCAAGAACTGCCTTCGTGGTCTGAATGGCTACCTTTCTTGCGATGCTGTCTCGGGCGGGAGAAACGCGGTTCCGGTGGTGTACAGTCTTGGACCTGGCCCGGCGGGAGAGACACAGACGCCGCCACTGATGAACATGATAATGACCTGGGCAACAGAGAAGATACAGGTCTTCTACAGCCACGATCCGACGAATCCGGCGACGACGATGCCAAACAACCCTCCTCTCACAATTCCACCTGGCGCCAACTAATGAATCGCACAACCATCGTGCTCCTCGCCACGAGCTTAATCTTCCAGCTCTCCAACAGCTCCTTCAACTCCCTCTATCCCATCTTCGCATCCGGCCACGAACCCACGGGGCGAAACCTGCAACCGGGTTTTATAGGTATATCCCTCTCCATTGCAGGAATCTTCACCATCTTTTTCCAGTTGTTTGTGTTCGGAAGCTTGAAGTCAAAGCTGGGGAATGTGGGAACTTATAGAGGCAGTCTGTTTGGCTTTACGGCTACTATGACGTTGATGCCGTTCGTGGGTTATAAAGGAGATGGGGATGAGAAGAGGATGGAGACGATTTGGCTTTATATCGAGCTGGTGGTGATCTTGGCCGTTAAGAATATTTGCTCGGTGGGCGGGTTGAGTAGTGTTTTGCTTTTAGTACGTTCTCCCCCCCTTTTCTCCTTTACCCTTGACAGCAAATTCCGCCGTTTCTTCTTTACTTGAGCGTACCAAAAAGATTTACTAATCGCGCTAACGGCTATCCAGATAACCAACTCAGCCCCCTCTCATGCGACTTTAGGAACACTCAACGGCGTAGCACAGACACTGTCTGCAGCAGGCCGGAGCATAGGCCCGTTCCTCTCGGGTTCGATATATACGGCGTCGACCAAAGTCAAGAGTCCTAAGGGCGAGGCGCTGGCTTGGGGTTTGTTCGCGGGTATTGCGCTGGTGGGGTGGGGTGCTACGTACGCGATTCGGGGTGAGGGGTTGGAGAGTACGGATGATGGGTATGAGGCCGCTGAGGAAGGACAAGACCACCGAAGTGACGCGCCATGAGCAAAGTACGAGAGAGAGGATGGATCAATGTGCAGTTGATCGAAGTGGGTAAAGGTACCTACATGTGTTCACTCGAACGACTATCAGCGGCTACTACTATATTTATAAGGTAGTGAAACTCCCTGCTACCAACCTGTCGTGTTTCTATCATATAGAACGGATAGCGCAGGACTGCTCCGCTCTGTGCTTCATCCGTGACAGGTGGAGGTGGAGGTAGCGGATAAGGAGACCTGGTGCTTCATCCATGTCAGGCGCCTGACTGCTGATTAAGTGTGTTCCTTAGATGCTTCTCATGCATGCTGATGCCGCTGCATCCTAAGGCGATGTTCATTTCACTCTGAGAAGGGGTCCGAATAGATGGACAAACCACGAGGGAATATGAAAAAAAAAAAATTCAAAAACAATGATAGCATTGATAATGAATAGCGAGAAATTATTGTTCTCTGTTCTATTCTTATAACTAGATATACGATTGTATGTATACTGCTTCATGGGCAAGTAGGTATACACATCAGGTTCTCTTTCCATGTCTCGGCAAGAGGTTTGTCTACCTCCGCCGCAGCCGAGTCTGGCACAACTCAGTTTGGGGCGATACCTAAAACCCAACGGCTCGAGGGTAGCTCAAGGTTCAGGCAAGTATGTAGGTAACTCAGCGCAGTCCTCATCGCTCCCTCGCATCTCAAGCCCTTCACTAGGTATAAATAGGCTCCAACCCCTCCCAAGCCCCCTTATCCCCGTTCCCAAACCTCTCCCTCGCCTCCCAGTACTTCCCCGTAAACCGCCAGCACTCCTCTCCCGTGACTTCATCCTTGGCAAGTTTAAACCAAGCGGGCGTAAACTCCTCGCCCGTCTGATTTCTCTTTTTCCTCCTCGCGCGCTGGTTCTCCTCCAGCCTTATCTTCTCGCTCGCAGCAAAGTCGTACTCTCCATCCTCCATGGCGCGCTGGTCGGGACGATACCGAGAATCTGTCGGGGCGATGTATTTACGGAGGTTGTCGTTCATGTCGTTGAAGGTCATGACAAACGGAGTCAGGTTGAAGGGTATGCCCTTGGGGCGCTCATTAGCTTCCCAGACGACGAATGCGCGGCTTGGATCGGAAATGCTTCCTCGTTTCGAGTCTGATGGTTCCTCGACCGTGGCTTCGTAGCCGGGTGTTACGCGAGCGTAGATCTTGGAGTTCCAGCGTCCGCCGATACTTATGCGCGGTCGGCCATCGGCGTCCAGGATCTTGCCCGAGAGTTGGTAGGCACTTGATGCTTTCCATCCTCGCTGCTTGAAATCCAGCACGCATACTTCCCCAGTTGTCCAATTCTTGATTTCTACCACGCCGTAGTGGTCAACTACCGGATTTCCCGTGATGATGCCTACTACCTGTGACTTGGGCTTCTTCCACGTGAAGAAGTCTTCCCTACCGCCTGCTGTGGGACATAACTTGAGGAACCAGGTACCCAGATGATCAATATCAAAAGACTTGCCCAAGAACCGAGAATTTACCCTCGCTTCACCCCAGTATGTCCACTTGGCCGATTCTGCGTACGAGGCACCGACAGGCGGGTGATGGCTTACTTGTTCTATAAAGAACCGGTAGCCCTTGTCCTCCCGTGCATATTCAAAAGTCTCTCCAAGTAGCGGGTTGAACGGCTTAGCCACACGTCCAATCGTTGATGCAAATTCACTTGCCGCAAATGCTGCAACATAGAGCATACGCTCGATGGAATCTGTTCGATCAGCAGCTAGGTTGAGGAGATCGACATACTCCATATCCTCGCCGGTACGATAGAGTAGCGAAGTCGGCTCATTGAATGATACCGGTAGAGTCATCTTGGTCATGTCCTTTCCAATCATGGATTTGAGGATACCCTGTAGTGAACGCAGGCACGGTTAGACATTATAACACTGCAATTCCTTTGCAGGGCAAACTTACCCAAAGACCGACTTTGGGCCGGTTATCTTCGTCCAATTTCAGTCGGGTCCTATAGCCATTCTCGTAGCCCTTGTAAGATTCGCTCACATCCACTCCCGAAACGATAATCTGTTGCTTGGATTCAGGAACTACCTCTGACGGTGGCATGGGTTCGACATCGACTTCACCGGCATCCACAGCATCAAAGAATTCGTCCCCTTCCGATTCCGAGTCGTCTGACATCTCCAGTGCCTTTGATAATGCCGTTCCCTTGCGGGCTAAAGTAGCTACTGGTGAGTCTGTAACTCCAACCGCTTTCTGTTGGGAGGTGTCGGGGTTTGCGAGGCTCTCGCGGCTCTGCGGGCGGTTGTCTTCCATGACCTCACGAAGAGCGCGCTTGGTCACCTTGCGCTTCATCTCCGCCTCACCTACTCTTGCCTCAAGGATTTCCTGTTCGGCCGCAACTTTTGCCATGCTCTCTTCCCACATTCGTCGCATCTCGGCCTCCTGATCAAGTCGATATTGCCAATGCGCGTCCCGATCTTTCGAGATCCTCAATAGATCCCCCATAAGCCCCTTAAGACTCTTGATAGCCGAGTCGTACATAGCCAGCGCCTGTGACGCCTTAGGATCTACCAGAGACATGGATGGATTTCGGTTTGCCTCTGTTTGCAATGCCGCGCTTACCTGAGCCAGAGTGTCGAGTTGTAGCCGTGCAGATTGTGCCGTAATGTTGAAAGCATCCTTGGAGGTGCTGGGGTGCTCGGCTCGACTCGAGGTGTCAATGTATCGCCCCTCTTCCTCTTCCTCGTCTTCCTCTGCGGGTATACTCAGAGCATCATTACTGTGTCCATTACCATCCGCATCGACTGGATCGGAGTAATCGTCATCTAGGCTGCCTGTCGTGCTGGCGTGAGAAGCAGCACCTCGTGAAATGGGTTTCTTGAGGGACGACAGCCGCGAGAGGTTCAAACTCGTTCTACGTTGCTCACTCGTCCCGGCTTCGCTCGACGCGTCGGCGTTGAGAACGTCTGAAGATTTCCCTAGGTTGTCTCGGGCGAGCCGCAGGACTTCAGCGCTCTGGACTTTATGCTGCTCTTCTTGCTTGGCCTGATCCTTCATCCACTGAATGGCATTGTTGAGGGCCCAGAACCATCGCTTCGCTTCCACCTCGTGGTTCGCTTTGAGGACATACTTGACGGAAGATTTGCCAATGATCTCGAACTTGGTCTTCTCTTCGGGACTCATGTGCAGCCGGGCGATGCGCATGCTAATAGCTCCGCGACAGGCATCATCGGCATCGTCTTGATGTTTGTAGTAGCTGAGCACTCCATTCTCTAGAACAAACCAGCGCAGCTGATATCCCTTGCGGTAGTTGGTCCATTTCTTGAGATAACCCTTCATCTGAGGCTCTCGTCCTGCAATCGATTCAGCGGCTCCGGCACCGGGTCCGGCTTGGGATGCGACATGGCCGAGCACTGCCTTCTCTTGTATACCTCGTTGGGCGGCCACAGCAGCGGGGGATCGCTTGAGCATAGTCTTGGTGACATCGTC
This sequence comes from Xylariaceae sp. FL0255, assembly GCA_022578795.1. Taxonomy (NCBI): domain Eukaryota; kingdom Fungi; phylum Ascomycota; class Sordariomycetes; order Xylariales; family Xylariaceae; species Xylariaceae sp. FL0255. The sequence goes on from MU388909.1 coordinate 28,818, forward strand.
GTTGGTGACGTGTTGTGGAAGTTTGCCTTTGCGGTCTCGTTGGAAAGGATCGGCTCCGTGGAGCAGGAGGGTCTGGATGAGTTTCGTGTCTCTCTTGCGGGCGGCCTCGTGGAGTAGGCTCCCGCCGGTCTGGACAGTGGTGAGGTCGCAGGGTAGCTCGACGCTGTTGATGTCGAGGACGGTCTTAACGCGTGATTCTTCGAGGACACGGCCGAGGGTCTCGTAATCGCCGCGGCGGATGAGGTCTTGAACTTGATGTACTTTGTCTTGGACGAAGAGGGTTCGAGCTAGCTGGAGGGTCTGGAATATCTCAGGGCTTCTGGCGATGTCCAAAGGCAGCTTTCCAGTATTATTGCCGATGGCGTCATTGATGTCCTTCTGCTCAAGCAAGAGACGGACGACATTCGCACGTCCCTGGCCGGCAGCGATGTGGAGAGGAGTGCATCCGTCCTTGTCTCGGGCGTTGATGTCGATGTAGCCGGCGCCGTTAGATATTATGTATTCGACCACATCGTACTCGGCGCATTGGATGGCGAGGTGGAGGACGGTAGTATCGTCGAGGGGCGTGGGACTGGCAGCGCCGTCGCAGTCTGAGGTGCTAGCACGAGAATCGTCCGAGGTTTCGCGAATAGCTTTTGAAATGGCGGCGGTGTTACCACTGCGCAGGGCCTCGACGATTCTAAACTTGCGCACGGACTGCTCGAGGGTGTTGCCCTTGTCTACCGAGGAAGACATGGCGGCTCCGTTGTTTCTAGGGGTGGTAGTGTGGGATCTCGTCTGGGTCACGTTAAGACCAGTTCGCGAACTGGTAGCTTCGCGTGAGGGGACCTGGGCGGGTGAGACTGTGGATGTCTTCAACTGGGCGGCATTTGGCGAAGACGATATTCCCGAACCGGTTTCTGAGAGGAGGTCATCATCATCGTTGTTGCCGGGATTGCCGTTATGACGCGGTCCCTTGCGGAGAATATTTAGGGTAGAAGATTTGGACCTCTTGTGCTGGCTGTCGTCGTTATATTAGTGGTCGGTCGATAGGGAAAAGAAACGGATGGTGGGCTGTATGCGTGCAGGGGTTGGAGAAAGAGGGGTGGTGGTTGCGTTGTGCAGATCTAGTGGAACACTGATGTAATGAGGCAAGGGACAGCAATACCACCATCTGCAGCAGTTGATTCTGTCAGATCATCCTGATAAGAGGGAATTGCTTACGGATCTCCAGACTCTGACATCTTGTTGTGATGTTGTCAGTGTTGAGGTTGATGTTGCAATGATCTGAGAGGTAGGTAGGTAGGTAGGTAGTTCAGATAGGGTTTTCGTATGTTTTAGGGTGCACAGAACAGCATTATTGATGTGGTGTCGATTTTGAGGTCAGTAGTTGTTGAGAAGAGTCGAACAATGGGGAAACAGAGAAGTAGAAGCTTGTCGTCTCAAATCAAGAGGAGGTGGCGGTAGAGACTCGTAGCAACGAATGATGGATGTCGGGTGACTTGTGTGATGTTGTATTTTGTTGATTCTGGTGATGCGGTCACGGCGAGACAGAGTGACTGGACAGAAATTAAGAATATTCCCCGCAAGGAAGAAAGTGACACGACAGAAGAATAAAGAAACTCAAAGTCGAAACCCAACACTTTCTCATTTCAATGTGTCGCTTATGACGTTTAATGCATGTCGACCCTTTTTCTTCAACTCCGAGCTATAGCCAAAAGAGGCCCGGTCCTCCATCATTGTACCTACCAGAGGCCACCCTTCTTTTGGAGGGGAGATTATCTCAGACCCTAAACCCCTTCATTAACTGAGGTAAGATTTTAGTAAGCTTATAGTTCTAGTATATCTTCATTTTCTTACGGCATGGCATTTCATCTTTGCATGTGAAAAGCCGAGTCTCTTTTTACTCATAAAAAAGACCGAAATCTCAAAGTACAGACGAATCTACAGGGTTGGGTATTGTACCTAATGCAACCGTCGGCCCAGGTTCCAATCCAGGCTGGATCCCCTCGTGGCTTCGTGCATATTGTGGCTTGCAGATATCTCCTGCCGGTGCCGTCACTGCCCTTAGGGGCATCCGGGGTATACTAAACGTCGCATATCTAGTACTATAGCCAGATGATGTCTCACCTGCACCGTTCGTGATCCTTTCACTACCTTAGTTAGTTCCCCTCACATGCGAGAACAACTTGTCATGTAAGCATTAATCTGATATCATCAACCCCTTATGTCTGTTTCGCATCGCAAGATCTGATATCTCACTGCTGTCACATAAATACAATCCCAGAGTCCCCTTTCCTTACCTAGGTACCTAAGGTACCTAATCTTTCTGGGCATCGTAACTCCCTACGATTCGCCGCATAGGCGCATGTCACTAAGCCTGGAGCGCATGATATATTGTAAGGAACAAATACGCATGCTCCAGAGCGGAAGTCGAGTTCCTACGCAATTTTTGGAGCTTTATCTTCAATATATACTACGGTAGTAGATGATCTCTTTTGTTTCATCGAATTTTTTATTTGAAATAATCGGATAACTCCGTAAAATCTTCGGGGTCCTTATCAGTCGACGAACGCAGGATCCCCTTACCCGGCAGTATGGTCCGCATCGCCCACACAGATCGGTGGATTTTAGAGGTTCTAGACCGCCACACCTCTTTGCTGTAGTAATAATAATCACCCTCCGACATGGCAACGTATAAAACACCCTCTACAGGGGGTGTCAGAATTCACGGCGCAGGGGCCACAAATCAAATTTTCAATACAACAAGTTTCTTTCAATACTATTATCACAATGCCTACCACCTCCAGTCCTCCGAAAAAACGCAAATACGATACTATTAAACGAGCTCGATTTTATAATATTTTTGATACTTGCGAAAACGAGACTTTTTTTAACTAAATTTGTAAAATACTCGATTTTTACTTCCTCCCTTCAATAATATATAAATAGTTTCGTAAACGCGAATTACGTGGTTTTATTACGTCTAAAAAAACGAGAAAGCTTTTATCTAGATTTGGAAAAACGCTTAAAATATCTATAGCTAACGTAGAAAAATTAATAAACTAAAACGATCTAATCTATAAAAAGCTTTACGTAAAATAAGCCGAATTTTTCGATACTTAACTATCAGTTTATATAATATAACGTTATATAATTTAAAAAGGTGCATTTCGTTATAAAAAGCTATATATAACGGAAATTTTTCTGAAAAATAAAATAAAACGCGTAGAATACGGCCAATGCTATGAAAAAAAAACCTTTACCGGTTTTTAGTAATATATATAGTTTATAGATAAGATATATTTCTAATTTGCGAAATTATAGAATAAAACAAAATACAAGCTACAATATTTAGAGTAAAAAAAGCATTTAAAAAAAACTAAAATTTCCGGGTTAAACATCACGATTTATTATACTATTAATATTTCGTATAACTATAAAAGCTTTTTAATTTTCTATAAAGACCCGAAAGAACTTTCGCAAAAAACGTATAAGCCTCGAAAACTACAAAAAACTATATACTAAACGGATAAAAAATATATAAAAAAGCTAGAAATATAAAAAACAATATAGCCAGTATTAGAAGTTTCGCTACGAAAAAATGCGATGTCGCAAAAGTTCTATATTAAAAAGATTTTTCCGATATATATTAAAAAGATACAAATTCTAAAAAAACGCTCCGGCTATTATATTCGGCTTTAAGAAGATAGTAATCCTTTTTATAGCAATAAATTTATTAATAACCCTTATATTTGCTTTAAACGTACTATAGATTTCGAAATATTTATCTATCTAGCGTAATTGCTAGATCTAAACCCTATTAAAATATATTAGTAGCTTATAAAACAACAGTTACGTAGTCAGGTATAGGGTATAGTAGCAGAGTTTAAAAGAGCTATTTAGCGTATATAGGATATAGTTACAATTAAATAAATTCGAAAACGTATCAGAAAAATACTTTAAAAGTGTAAATATATATAAGAATTTAAAGGAAGTCGAATTAGGTCCTCGTTGTAGTAGTAACTGGATTAATACTGATATATTTCAAAATTGAAAGCCTTTGCGCCGTGAATTCTGACACCTCCTGTGCTCTCTGTATATTTCTTAGTCATGCTGGATTTGTATAGAGTCTTGGCGATGAGTACATATTTCAAGAGGCAGTCAGCATTCAACCATAGCGTTCAGGACATGGTAATTCCCCAAGTCGGCAATTTGAGATCTACTTCAAAAGCGTCAACATACGGATCCGTATTAACCAATCAAGCTGCCAATTCGCTGGTATAACGACTGTCACTCATTGAATATCATATACTGGTCGCTGATGATCATTTACATTGCGGCATATCGTACAGAATCCCAAGGAGAGGGGTTGCGTTTCCCATCAACCACTCACGAGAGGGTTTCTTCTTCTCAGATCACCGACGAAGGATAATCAAGGGCGTTCCCTTCTTCAACAAGGTGGGATTCAGTAACCCTTTGTGTAGTAGCGGAGCCATCAGATGGTAGTAATAAGTCGTCTAGTGAGCGGACATACTGAGTTGGAATATCCAAAACCAACCCTCGGAAATGCCAATCAACACCATCCTCCTTTTCCACATTGGAAGAGTATAACCCGGTCAAAAGATCACACATCGAACACACAAATATCTCTTTCTTTTTCTAAACTCGTAATCTGTCAAACTCTGGGTAGCGTGACGATCATCACATCTTTCTAGTAACAATAAACCAAAAAAAAAAAAAAAAAACGCATGCAGGTAAGAACTAGTCCCACCATCCATGGACAACCAAGTCGTAGAGAGGATATCTAGCTTCAGAGTAGCCTCATCCTCTAGGAAAGCCAGGAGAAAGCGAAAGCACTTTTCAAACTCACTTCAACCTCAGTTCTCTCCCTCATGGAGAATGGTCTCCAAATCTAGCCACTCATACGGCCCCAACTCCCACCCCAATGCATCCTCCTTTCTATCGGGCGTCCTCACCGCCGTACAAGTCATAAAATCCGCTCCCAAGCTCCTCAGACATATATTGGCATCCTCCACCTTCTTCCCCTTAAAGTGCACATCCAACCTTCGAACAACCTGCCCTCGTATCTCACCCGCATCCCCATCCTCATCTTCCTTCCTCTGCACAAACGTCCCCTCGGGTTGCGGCGCCGGCGGTTCAAAATCCTGAAAGACCAGATCACCCAACCATTCCGCGAGAAGCGCCTCGCCCGTCATCTTGACATATGCCTCGCGCAAACACCAGAGCATGTAGAACGCCCGTAGCATGTACAGTTCTTTCTCCTCTTTTGTGCCGCGGGAAGGAAAGGTAGGAAGAGAAGTCAAGCCGGTCTTGAGGTATCCGGCCTCGGCGCGTCCGAACACATCCGCGTGCATATCGACGAAGTGACCCCATCCGCCGCTCTTGGTGTCTCTTATCATCTGCAGGTCGCGGCGCTGGCGTTCGGATGTGCAGACGATGTCCGTGCCGATCTGCACGCCTTCACAGTTCCCGTCTCCTTTCCCGTTGTCGTAGCCGTAAGCCCCAACGAGCGCAACGATCCCCGCCTGATGGCTAACATTGAAAACGACCGGCTGCGTCTTCCCGTCTTTGGACAGGAAAATAGGTTTTTTGTTCGCGTCCGCGCTCATCTTGGTCTCGAGCCAGGGAACCCCGGCGTACCGGGCCACGACCCAGTGTTTGAGGAGCCGGGAGACGAGTGACATCTTGGCGTCGGCTACAAAGTAGTATTTCAGCACGCCGAGGCGCTCTTCGGGTGTTAGGAGCGCGAGTTCGCGCATGGCCTGTGGCATTCGTCAGTAACTCAACCTTCCTGAGGGTGGAGGAGGGGCAATTGGTAGTAATGGTAATGGTCAGTACATTAGAATCGCAAGGAATGGGTTGGTCTTACGTGAGTCACGAGGTCGGCCGTCTTCAAGGCTCCCGGCCATAGTTTCCGCGTATCGACAAGATACTGGATGATTTCTACATTTCCTGAGCTCATTATGAATTGACTCTGAGTAGTGCAAAATGAATGGTTCGCATTTAGTAGTTGCTTGGACACTGTTTTTAAGTGGTGAAAAAAGTGAGTCAAAGAATGATTTGAAGTTGAAGATTGAAATCAGATCAGATTCGGTTTCGGATTAGAAGGTTCAGGTAAGCAATCATGCAGCCGTTCCGTCCAGACAATGAGGGTCAATTCAACCGGCAGGTCGCGGGCCGCCTCGGAATTCCCGCTGTTGATCAGGTAATCATTCCATTGATGTTGCAAACAGCAGGACTAGAGATCTACAAGTTGGATACTGAACTTGAAGACAACTTAAAACATCGATTTTTCTAGAGCTTCACAGCTTCTAATTCAAGCAATCCATTCTTACAGGGGACCTAACTAGGTAGGTATAGATCTACTATGCCCTGAGCTTCTGGTGTGTGACGTACATAGCGGGGTACTGTAGCGGCAACACGCGGTGGGGCTGAGACAGTGTTTGCTTACACAAACAGGCCGATTCTACAGTGTGAACTCACCCCACGGCCTTTTCATACTAAAACACCAAACTCTATATCTCCACGATCATACCTGTTTGCACGAAACAAAACGTCATAAATGTACTATTAGGGTTGTTGGAGGCACAATACCAGATTATCGCATTATCACATGAAGGAGAGAAGTAAATGTGAAATAAGTTTTCATTGCGACAAGAACCTTTCCTATCCTCGATAGTATCAACCTGGGTATCATCAGTAGTATGAGTTCGTGACTTCATATCTACATGTGCCTGAACACCATTCCCCCTAACTCGTACACCTAGTAGTACAATCCATCTTTCAAGCCGAGAAAACAAGAAGCGCACAACTGATAGTACATCCCATCCCCAAGCCCGTAGAAACAAGAAACTAATTTTGCGACATACAAAAGTCGGAGGCCCACCACTTAACCCAGGGCGTCCTCATCTGCTGCAGCTGCTGATCTATGGGGACAGACAGACAGACAGACGAGGACACCCCCCTCCGTGTCCGTTGCTAATGATACATGATTGTGGTAGTAATCCACGACTGCAGAAAAAGACAAGACAAAAAAGCAAAAAGCAAAAAAGAAACCCGAAACCCAATATATCCTCCTGATACCCTTGACTACCTGATTATCCAGATAAGATCCATCCATCTTCGTCTTCCATGTGTGATGCTGATGCTGATGCTTTTTGTGTCGCGTTCTGAAGTCGTGTTAATAGTGAGAGGAGAAGAGAAGCCTGCTTATTGCCGCGACTTACCGGTTCATATCAGTAGAACTGAAAGTTCCCTTCGCCCTATAAGCCTCCTTGCCCGAGATGCTGCTGTGCATTGGGCTGCTGTCCAAACTGTGGCCCCTATTGCTGTTGATGTTGCTGGAGGTGCTCGTCGGCCAGCGCCGATTGGTACTGGTTGGGGAGTACCCACGGTAGGGGTTGCTGAGCCTGAACTTGTCTCTAGTTGAAGTTCTGCCCCTACCACTGCTGCTGCTGCTGCTGCTGCTGTTGTTGTAGTTGTTGCTGTTGGTAGTCGAAAGGCAGGTTCTGAGCAGCGACGGGGAAAGGGAGCTGCGAGCCGGTGAGGAGTTGTTGGCCGGGCTGGACATTGCTCATGTTGACGCGTTTGTATCTTACGCCTTCTTTGAAACCTCCCGGTGGAGGGATGTAGCATGGCTGCTCCTCCTGCTCAGGGAGGAATTGAGGCATTATCTGAGGCATCATCTGAGGCATCATTTGAGCCTGAGCCTGAGCCGGGAGTAGAGGCTGAGGATAGCTCATCGCGGCGATGTTTTGTTGATGAGCCTGCATCTGTTGCTGGGCAATCAACTCCTGTTGGCTCATCATAGGCGGCTGTTGAGCCAGGAAACCTTGTGGGCCCTGGCCCTGGAATTGGTATTGGGACTGCCCGTTGAACTGTTGTTGGGGCAGGGGGAGCGGTTGCTGTTGCTCCTGGATGTGCTGGTAAGGAGGGAGAGCGAACTGCGGCGACGGGGATGGCTGGAACCCCAACAGAGCCGGCTGGCTCTGCGCCCATTCCATTGACGGCTGAAGTGCAGGGGCAGCTGCTGCCAATGTGCTGTGGACACCATTGATGTTGCTGGTGTCATTTTGGATTGGTGCAGATGGCCCTTGTGTCGGCATGTATAAGCGGGCATTGCGCTGGGGTCGAAGATTTTGTTGCTGCGGAATTGAATGCACGGAGCGCCCGGGTGTCGCAGCAACAAAACCAGAAGTAATGGGAGCAGCTTGGAGAGGGACAAGTTGAGGAGGAGGAACAGCACCATCAGAAATCATCGAATTGAGAGCGGCAATTTCTCCTTGTCGCGCCCGCGTAGCATGTGTGGCGAATCCCGGCTTTGGCACGATGGTTTGGTATTGTTGCTGCTGGTCCTGGGATAGCGGCAGTCTGAACTGTGCTTTGAACCGCGCAGTATTCTCTGCTGCTTCTTTCTTTTTGGCCTCTACCTCCTCTTGTGGAAGTTTCCGGTTCCGCTCCAAAGCTGGATTCTTCGTCTGATCCTTCCTAGGCCGTCCGCGTTTCTTGGGCTCCAGCGAATCTGGAGATGACTTTGGCTGTCGCTTCTCGCGACGCTCTCGCTGCTGCTCCAGGTGTTCGAGCCGCTCTTCTATCGGCGATGGAGTCTTCGTGGACTCCTGCTTTTGCCCCTGCTGGTGCTCCTGAGCCGCGGGTTCTGGTACAGGGACTGGAGCAGGACCCTGAGGCTCTGCGAGGACACCGTATTCTGGGTTAGTAAGCTGTTGAGCAACGGGCTCTGCAGCCTCAGTGTTAGGTTCAGGCATGAGAGAAGCACCAGCATCATCCAGATGCCACATCGCGTCGTCGAACAACTCCCCAGTGATACTACCCAAAAAGGTAGGATCATTGTTCAGTAGAACCTCATACCCATGGAAGGAGAACTCACGTGGTTCGAGGGCTGGCTCGGAGGCTGGCTCTCCTTCCGCCATCATCTGGGAGAAACTAGTGTTCCCAGCCAGTCCATCATTGTCGACATTTGCTGAAAAGCCGGCTCCATACTTGCTGTAGAAGTCGGCGCAAATATCCTCTTCTCTCTCTGTCACTTCGCTCATAGAGAGCAGTTCTTTATCAGAAGCTGGTTGTGGTTGCTGCTCAGCAACCTCGGAGCTCTGTTGCTCCTCTTGCTGAGAAGCTTGAGCTTGCGACGGGACTAACCCGAGACCCTGGAGATTGGCTGCTGCTCGGTCGGCGTTCAGAGTTCCCGCGATGATAGCAAAAGGTGAGATTTGGCGCTCGGGATCTTGATCAGGTGAAGGAGAGTCAGAGTCATCAGAAGCAAAGAAGGGTACAGAAGATTGTGTGGCGGAGGCCCCCTTTGTGTGAGCATTTGTTCCGCAGGCAATGACGGTTTTCTCGTTATCGTTATGGCCCGACATTTTGTGTGTGTACGTGTAGAATATACACCGTGTTCGAGAGGGATAAGGAAGTGAGAGAAGAGTGCTGGATGAACGAAGACGGGCAAGGTGTCTATGCGCGTGCTTCAATGTTATTCAAGGTGTAGATTCAAAGCAGTTGAAGACACTTCAATAGAGAATACGCAGGATGAACGCCTGGTATTCTCTTCAATAATGAGCAGTAGGCCGTAGAGGGAACTGCTTGTTGGCGTTGACTTGAATAGAGTGTCAGTATCAGTATGAAGATATGGGCAACACCACTGAAGAGTGAGACTGGGTTAGGATCTTGCGTACAGTGTAGTAATTCTGAATATCGTAGTTGACAGGGACAAAGCTTGGCTTGACGTGGTGTCGGTGTTGAGCTGGTGTTGCTGTCAATACAGAGTCAAGCTTAAAGGAAAGGGTAAGGGGAATACTTCAAGAGAAGACTTCGAGAATATTTGGCGAGGCTTGGTTGCGTTCTTTGGCTGAGTTTGCGAATCTTTCTTAGACGATGCCAGAGATTTGTTGAGTGGGTTGAGAGAAAGACGTGAGAAGTGGCAGAAGGGGGGGAGAATTCACTTATACAGATCTTCTCGCTCATTTCAGTCAATGGTTAACGTTTAGTCTTGCCGAACTAGTTTCTACAATAAATAAAAGAGCAACTCAACTAGACGAGTCTAATGAGATAAATCTTAGCTTTTGCGCCGGCTGTCAATATGTTTTATCGTCGACCGGTATTAGGGTTTCATTTATTCACCTTGGTCCATTGCGCAGCAAACTAACTTGAGGGACTACTACACGATGTGTAAGACACAACCGAAAAGAATGTAACCTTGGTAACATAGACTATTCTGTACTGTGCACTACTAAACGACCTTGAGGAAGAGGGGTGTAGGTGGATCGTTCTCATCGCGCGGAGTTCCGTGTTTGAGCGTAGCGTACAATGATCACTGCTTGGATCACGAGAATAGAATGGTGTTGTAGTAAACCGGACTATTGTATACTACAGATTAATCATAGCGTAGAGAGTTGTAGGCGAGTTGTTTCCTACACCCAGTCTACCATATCAGCATAGCATTCAGTGACCAGCGCCCGAGTGTCCAAATGTATGCGCTATAGCGTAGACAAACTTTCACCCTCCTCTGTGATCAGACAGGTCATAGAATGGCATGGATCCCAATGTTGACTGCTATTGTTCTTCCCTTTCTGTTTATTATCTCTCCTCCACCCTAGACTCCTGATGAACAGTGTCCCAGTTGAACAGTCTGATGAGACAAGGATGATCCGATTATCTACTCTCACTCTCCGCGCTCATGGTATACTTACAAGCGTGTTGCTCTTTCATCTCATAGAAATCTCCAACCACATCATACATACAAGATCCCAAGCATGAGGCGAACTTGCTTGTAGGACCCTGCTAGACAAGTAAGCTTGTATCCAAGCTTCTTCTAATTACCAGCGACATACATCAGCTAGTTCTCATCGGAATGCGCGCCGACGTACAACAACAGTCTCTTCCAACAAGTCACCCACGCCCCTCCCCTATACGAGCGGGCCTACCCTCAAGCTAAGGGATCCTTAACCTAAAATCCGGAGTAGTCCTCCACTAAATGTCCCGACTATCGTGAACCCAATGTCAACAATGTGTGAGAGTGGATCACTCACTCACTCATAGTGCAATCCACAGCACAAACTAGGAACACTACTAATCATAAATGGACCTACATTCGATTGACCACCTGACCTGGTCGGCCTCGTTTGGTAGTTTGGTGCGTCCCAGTTCTGGCCGAGCTCGGACGTCTTAAGGTTTCCAATCAACAAGAAACACTCTTCCACTTGAGATAACCCATATCGATATGGAAGTGGATCGTGCATGTTTATCTGCGCTACTACTCTGTACAGTATCATCTCCAGAGTTCAAGGCAACACTGCGATCGGTTCCCGACCGTATAAACAAGAGCAAGAACAGGTCGGCTCAGGTCTCAACTCGACAGTGCGGCAGACAGGACAACACGATGTATTTAAACAGTCTTGAAAGGGTTTATGATCTGTTTATTCGACACTCGCGAAATTTGTCATTGTATCTCCTTGTTGATCACTATACCTATTCCATCATTCTCATCGCGGGTAGCATACTCTACCACTTCAGGGACAAGTGGGATGTTCTGAACGCTCATTTTCACGTGCATGGCGTAAGGCTTAGCGTTTCCTGTCGTCCCATTTTTCGACGGTTGGAAACCTTCCCGGCTATGAAAACTTATTTCAACACACCTCTGACTCACAGACCACCTTTGGTGTACAACAGCTCAAGCCTCTGTAGGACCTTCTGACCGGTCAGGTTTATTCGAAGTGGACAGATGTCCTCAAGAGGGCCGATACCATGCCTACCTCATGTGACTACTAGACCGTCTTTCTACAGGGTATTCGGTATAGTGATAATATCTCTATGGTGTCGCGAGACTGCCAGCTGCCCTGTTACAGCTCTCCCAGCCGATCGCGCCGCTTTGTATAGGCAACGCAATCTTCGACCCTGAGCCCCTATTCCATTAAAGACCACAGACATCCTCATCTCACGAGTCGTGACCCCATCTCGAAACTCTTCAATCACCAAGCTTCGTTACATCTCGCACTCTGCACCTCGCACACATAGATAGAAGCAAGAAAGCAAATAGAGCGGGAGACACAAGCTGATGTAGACAGCGATACACAGGTAAAGTCCAAGATCAAACCGCCAGATACGGAAGAATAGGAAAATGCTATTGGCGACCCTATTGTCGATTGACTGCCTACTATCCTATCAATGCATCGCGATCATGATGTAACGTAGTATCCCGCTTAAAAGAACGACAAAACTCCTCATTGCTTCTCTTTCTTCTCAAGGCCAAACAACAACTCCAATACCTAAAGGGACGTCTCGACAGCCAATCGGAAGAAAGGGTGATATGTTCCTTCATGTTCTTCGTCTTCGTTCGTATCATCGTTGCTGTCATTCGCGCCAGGTACAGCTGCTGTATCCTCGCTCTTAGTCGTGTCTGTAGCTGTAGTATCCTCAGTCGCGTCCACGGCGTGCTTCTTTTCCTTCTCCGGCGTTTCTTTCTTTTCTTGTGATAAAGCTGGTTTTCCTTCCGTCCCATCCGTCTTCTCCCCCTCAACCTGCCTCACAACCTTCCCCTCCCCATCAACCACAACAACAACATCAACGCCATCCAAGCTCCCATCCTCTGTATACTTCCACATGTCACCCACCTCCCCTCTAACACACGCCGTAGCCCAAACACTCCCCACAACGCCCGGAACCAAATACAGCAGTGCGGGTTGCCCATGCTTAAAGACTAACATGATGATAAGCGTGACTTCTAGCGCGACCACGTATCCAACCAGCGCGGCGTAGAAGTAGGGTTTAGAGAACAGAGACGCTTTGAGCGCAGCGGGGATGTCTTTTCTGGAGGAGAGAGATTTGGAGAAAGGTGTCCAGGTCCAAAGGTAGTCTCCCCATTGGCCTTGCGGGTTGACGTATTCCGGCTTGACGACCATGCGCTGGATCTCTGTACTCGTAGTAGTAGTCTTGGTCTGATTGAGCTGAGCATCATCTGTTGCAATCTCGTCCTTCTTAAGTTCAACAGGAACTAACTTCTGCTGTTTAAGGTAATGCATGTAATGATCAAACCTCAAACACAGAGCGACAAACATCCCCGGAATCACGATATCGCCGAGCCCCAACATACTAGAGCGTTTCGGTCCGGCGAAGACGAGTTTGACAGGCGCGTCAACCTTGGTAGCGACCGTAATCATGTAAGGCGTGTAGAAGACCATAGCGATATCATAAAAGAACAACCCGAACAACACCGCGCTCCCCGTGGCGAACGTAGTTGGGCTCAGCAACAAGATAGTCGTGTACGAAAACGCGTAGCCCAACAAGTTTGAGATGAAATTCGACGGAGATTTGTCGGTTGATGTCGCGTGATATAGAGTACTCGTGACGATAGAAAGGACGATACCTAGTACTTGATTGAATGTGACGTCAAATTTATTGTTCACGATTCCGCGGATGAATAGGTCGACCTTAAAGTTGCCTCCTCGGAAGAGATGGCGAAGTCCCCAGAGGAAGCGGTTTACGGATTTGGACTTGATGGAGCTGAAGAAGGGACCGGGTAGCGGGGACCTCATGTTCTCGTCCCATGTTTTTGGAACCGCGGTGTCGGCGTCGGTGCCGGCGCCGCTGTTCTTGTCCTTTTTCTTACTTGCGTCCTTCTTGGTAAACCATTGCCCTTTTCCCTTATCGTCGATGTGGTACATTGTCCCCGACAGGAAATCCGTCCAGACAGTGGGAAAGACACATCTAGCGACCAAGTGTAATCCATCAGCGAACAATTTCCCCAAGCTGCCCAGTGACATGAACGAGAAGTAATACTTGAGGATCTTGTTCAAAATATCGGCATCGCCAAGCCACTTGATGATGTAGTAAAGTCCAATAAGCACTGTACCAGCAAGGATAGGGAACATGACAGCATCAGACATGATCAGACCCTGTACAAACTGATCCTCTTTCTCCTCTTTGGCTCCTTTATCACCTTTCTTCCCATTCTTCTTCTTTGGCGGTGCAGCAGAAGGAGGTCGGCGAAGGGCACCGAATGATCCGATGTAGATGCAAGCTAAGGCGCTGAATATGATGCGCAACTCGAGGATGAGGATGTCTGCACTCTCCCAAATTATAGATGGGATAGTGGATAATGTCTCGAGGACCGTTGCATTACTGAGGACTGCTTCAGCTGCTGTTGCGACGGCGGTGGACGTATTGGTAATAGATAGGCCGTCCATGAGGAGATCGGTAGCGTTGTTGGCCGCCATCTTTGCCCGCTAGGTAGCTGTGCACCTTCTCACCCCCCTGCGAAATGACAAAAGTTGAGAGCTCTTGGTGCGCAATGAGATAGAGCGATGATAAGCCGGACGCGGGAAAAAAAAATATCCAATGTCCACTTCCTATTTCTGCAAGTGTAGAGATATCGCAGTAGATATGTTGGGTGTAGTGGTGACTTGGCTGTTTGCTGGATGATGGCGGACATGCACGCCAACTTTATACCGGTAGACACACAGAACACGGGAGACCTGTCAGAAAATCAGTTGTTTTCATCTCAAGACATGTCTATCGCGAAAAATGGAAAGAAATAAAGCACACACGCTCCATTATCAGGTAAATCAGCACGCCAGGGAAGACATGGTATGGGGACTGATATCGGAAGCCTTCGTGAAGTGGCAGAATTGTGATGACACGATGGCAGGTAGGGAAGCATGAGAACTCACCTTGTATACCCCTCCTAGTTCTCCGTCTAGTATCAGCGCTTACTTTCCAAACATCAGCTGTCCGAGTGAAAGAATATTTTTGTCATGATAGCGCAATTATTCCGGAAAGAATAAAACCATGAGTTTTGGTGAATGTTCGTCAGAAATATTGAGTTGGAGACACTGCATTTGCTACAGCTACGTCAGGGCGGCGAGGTGGTAGGATCTACCCTAAAGATGCCCCACCAAAATGTTCCATGGAAGCTTCCCATTGTGCTGCTCCTGCTTCAGCTACAACACCAGCTACAGCTTCACCCAATAAATACCAATGCCGCAGATCTGATACAGAATTCAAAATATCGCATCACTCACTCACTCGATTTGAGTCTTCATTTCACCTTACCTCCTGTCACTTGTCACTACCATCATCATTCATTTCGAGTGCCTAGCCTCATCAAGATTATCCGCACCTGTGAACCTCACCTTGTCGAAAAGGAACAAACGCCAATGATGGCAGCCGATGTAGTATCCCTGGAAACCTCAATGGGCACAATAATCCTAGAACTCTACACCACCCACGCGCCCAAAACCTGCACAAACTTTTCCACACTTTGCTCCCGAGGTTATTATAACGAGACCATCTTCCACCGCATCATCCCCGGCTTCATGATCCAAGGCGGAGATCCCACGGGCACGGGACGAGGGGGCACATCCATCTATGGAGAGAAATTCGACGACGAGATCGTTGATAAAGTCACTGGCAAATCTGAGTTACGACACACCGGAGCGGGCGTGCTCAGTATGGCTAACTCGGGGCCCAATACAAACGGCTCGCAGTTCTTCATCACATTAGCTCCGACCCCGTGGTTAGACGGCAAGCATACGATTTTTGGGAGAGTCAAAAGCGGGATGAGCGTCGTGAAGCGCATGGGGCTTGTTAAGACGGGGGCAGAGGATAGGCCGGTTGAGGAGGTCAAGATTATACGGGCTAGTGTTGTTGAGGATGGGGAATGAATGAATGGGGTTGAGAGCGCGAGCGGATGATTGACTTGGCGAGTGAGTGACAGAGATGAGGCGAACTATGGTGCAAAGACAGTATGTTGAAAGCGATTAGAAGTCAACAGGTGAGGAAAGGGAAGAAGGAAAGAATAGATCGGGGTCGCTGCATAGCTACATGAAGTCTGCCTATCTCGAGGCATCCTGAGCTGTGAGTGGCCCGGCCAATCTTGCCAGTTGTGCTTTTGAGCTTGATGAAGATGAATATTCAAGGTCACACCGCGAAGATATCAAGACGTAAATATAGTATGAGCTGCCTCTTCTCTATTTCGAGATCTGAGTCGACATCTCAGCTTCAGAAGATACCCAAATTAGCAGAGAGGTATTCTAACCAGTATACTTGAACATCACGGGCAACGTGAGTAGTGCTCTATTACTCCATCTGTCACAGATGTCTTTAAACAAGGGAGCATACCGGCCGACAGCTTACATGGGGATTTTTACCCCTTTTGATTTGTTGGGGATTGACAGGCAGAGGCAGCAGAACGGACAGCCTATAGGATGATTTGCCTGGTTCTTCCAGATTCATGGGGCTGCAGAATCGTGCATTGCAAAGGATCGGCAGACAGTCAATCAATAGCCAAGAATTTGACGTCGACCAGGACTTGTTGTTTTTAAAAGAATTCCATCTGTTTTAGCATCAGGTTTTCTTATCATTTGATTGTGCCGATTGTGCACATAGCTTCTTAGACGTTCCAGAGCTATCACGATAGGAAAGTTGGTTCTTGAATCACCGGAACTTGACTTATTTGGTGCAGGGGCTTCTCCACCATCTGGAGGTACAGGTGGTCACAAGCACAGCGCAAGCGACGGCCCTTGCAGTGGCTAGACCGCCGTATATTAAGTATGTACCGATGTGCTCAGCTCGTCACCTCCACTACAAATTCTCGAGTCCTTACCCAGATGCTCGAGGCTTACTTGCTTTTGGATGTTTCTAGAGAAATACGTTTCTCCCCTCCGATAATTCATTCATTCCCATCCCATCGTGCGACTTTTCGAGTTACGGTTCATAATTGTTTGCTCTCGCCTGTGATACCCTATAGTAATTGCACTGTCTCTGCATGATTCTACTTAATTTCCATCCCTGGACTTCATAAGAGTACCCTGAGTCCCCAACTTGATTCACCGACCTGGACTCGATCATTCCATTACTTCTCTCTGTTTCCTTGTACTTACTCACTTCTTCGGTGAAGGCAGGAAGGGCTACTCACTCCAATTGAGCATCTAAACTCAGTGAATCACGACGCGTTCCCGACCCCCCTTGCCGTCGCGACTGAGGAGGATTGAACCTGGATCAATCGTCTCGCGGTCGCTCTCACCTTGCTATCCTACCCCTGGCCCACATCCGCTGAAGACAGCAGAAAGAGAGAAACGCCGGCAATTGGGGCAATCCTCCGCCCCCAAAATCCCAAATAGATCGTGCGCCAAGACCAACCTGGTTTCCGGTGTGGATCTTGACGCATGAGGTCATTGTAAAAGACACCTGCATTTTATTGCATTCACTGCAGTGGCTTCTCTATTTTTCAACGGCCCGGATCGGAGCTACATATCTACCACCCACGACGTGGCAGCTCGTTCGGAAGCAAGCCAAAGTAAGGGCCGCTTTGCTCTCCCTTGATTCCAGCTTCGGTCCGTCTAAAGAGGACTGCTTGCAGGAATCGATCGGTAGGGCAAAGGGAAGGAGGCTCCGAGTGCGACCCCGCTAATAACCCCGCGAAACTCGCCGTGGCTTCACACATCTGGCCCCAGGCCTGGAGAGCCTGGCGCTCCGGGGGCGTCAGCGCTGAAGGCCATCATGACGACAATGGTGCAGTAGCAGATGCTGCAGACTTCACCGATGCCAAGAACACCAAGGATAATAACAAGGCGAGCCAGCATCAACAACCACAATCACATGGCAAGAAGGGTCAACTTGCCTTCATACAGTTCTTTTCTGCAGTCTTTCTAGTTCTCGTTTTGGTAAGCTACAAGTCTTCTCCAATTCATATATCCCTGAGTCAATTATTATAATAGCTTCCAAAGACGACAGCCGAGTTTTACTATGTACTACTACTTCCTATACTAAAGTAGTAGTTCCCAATTCCCATACCGCAAATCCCAGTCACACTCCCCGCATCAATGACATATTCGCTCGCAGATTCACTCGGTGCAATTGCTAATTACCCCTCCACTGCGTTTTTTCTAATTTAGGTCACCCAGCTTTTCCTTGCCGACTTCAAAGTAAACACATTATTATTTACTGCTCACCCGTTCTCTTCTTCTTCTTTTTCTCGCACTCTCTCTTCTCCTCCTGCTGTAGTCGTCGACGATAGTGATATCTGCGAGAGCCCACACCCTTTTCCTACCTCGCCGCCTGTATCTCGCGCTCGCGTACCTATCAGCAGCAGCAATATCATGGCTCACCTTCTTCCCGACGAGACCAAGCGCATCGTGTCGCAGTTTGAGTACTCCGACGAGGATGTGAACAAAGGAGTTCAGGAGTTCTTGCGCCAGATGAGTATGTCTACAATTGCTATCCAACTAACACCTCAATGCCGACTAACATGTTGGTAGACGAGGGGTTAGAAAAGGATGGCACCAGTATGAGCCAGATCCCCACGTACGTCACTGGCGTACCCAACGGTACAGAGAAGGTCTGTGATCCCTAGCCGTCACCGCTGTCATTCTCTACCAGCCACTGATAATCCTGGTGGCAATCAGGGCTTATATCTCGCCGTCGACCTCGGAGGCACAAATTTCCGAGTTTGCTCGATCCAGTTGAATGGCGACACGACCTTCAACCTCACCTTCAGTAAAGTGGCCATCCCCAAAGAGCTGATGGTCGCCAAGACAGCCAAGGAGCTCTTCGCCTTCCTGGCCAAACAGATCGAGCTGTTCCTCAAGACACATCACGAAGACCACTTCGAGGCGCATGTCCGGCGTAGACAGACGGTCAGCACCCCCGAGGGTTACCGTGACGAACATATTTTCCGGCTAGGGTTTACTTTCAGTTTTCCCGTGCAACAATTTGGCATCAACAAGGGAACCCTCATAAGATGGACCAAGGGTTTCGACATTGCCGACGCCATTGGCAAGGATGTCTGCGCTCTTCTCCAAGAAGAAATCAACCTACTCCGTCTCCCTGTCCGCGTAGCCGCCCTCGTCAATGATACCGTCGGCACACTAATGGCGCGCTCCTACACCGCCCCCGGCAAGACTGCTACGCTTCTCGGCGCTATCTTCGGCACGGGTACGAACGGCGCATACGTGGAGAAGACATCCAACATCAAGAAGTCGGTGGACGGCGAGTACAACAAATCGACCGGCGAGATGGTCATCAACACAGAATGGGGCTCATTCGATAACCAGCTCAACGTCCTCCCCAACACGCCCTTCGACGTCGAGCTCGACGAGAAGAGCGTCAACCCGGGTATCCAGATGTTCGAGAAGCGCGTCTCGGGCATGTTCCTCGGTGAAATTACCCGGCTGGCAACTCTGCACTTGCACCGGGACAGCAACGTTAGCTTATTCAAGGACGAGAATTCCAGCACTAATGACCTGAAGTCCACCACTTACGTAGATGATAACTCGAAATTATTCGAGCAGTGGGGCCTCGATACGAGTTTGTTGAGTATTGCTGCGAGCGATGAAACACCCGAGCTGAGCTCGCTGAGACAGGAGCTCGAGAAGCAACTCCAGATCTACTCTCCCTCGCTCGAAGACGCGCGGGCCTTCAAAGAGATTGCGTATGCCGTGGGTCGGCGTGCAGCTCGGCTTTCTGCCGTCGCGCTCGGTGCCGTCGTGCTACAGAGCGGGAAGCTGAATGAAAAGTCTGACGAGCCCATTGATATCGGTGTTGACGGCAGTCTGGTCGAGCACTACCCTTTCTTCCGGGATATGATTGAGGAAGCGTTCCGAGCGATTGATGGTATCGGATCCGAGGGCACGAAACGCATACGCATCGGTATTGCGAAGGACGGCAGCGGGGTAGGTGCGGCTCTTATTGCGCTTGTTGCTGCGAGTCTGGAGGAGAAGAAGGAGCCTAAGGATTATCTTGATGCTGTGAGACAGGCGGTTGGTGTGTAATGAAAGAAAGGGGCTGTCGAAAACTTGAGTGAGAAATGGGGGTGAGACTTTTATACCCTGAGTTGAAAAACAAACATACATACCACATACCTACCTACCTAAGTCACGACTCTGGTGTTTTCTTGCTTCCTGGTGCTTAGGTAGGGAGGGGCATATTGGGCAAGCATGAGCACTAAAGAAGCATGCACTTATGAAGAATATTCCCGGTTATCCCATTGTTTTAGTATAATGAGAACGAAACAAATGAGTAAAAAAGGCATGATTACTTCAATTTTCTTACCAATTCCGTCTCACCTTCTGGTCCGCAATATCGGCATGGTTCATTGGATCTCATTCATCTATACTTATATATAAGTCGTAGTTTGTATGTATGTGTATATCCCCCATCTAACGTCTAGCTCAGTACGACAGCGACAGCGATGTATGGCATATACTGAATGTACCTACCTTTGGTGTGTAGACCTTCTTCGCATTATGAAGCTGTCTTCTTCTCTCTCTCTTTATAACATTTCGATGCCCCCCATTTTCCCCCTTTTGTCAAAGAACGCCGAGCCTTTTCTGTTTTTTCCTTCTTCGCTCTCTGTCTTCTAACTTGATTACCCTTTCTCATCGTAGCTGTTCATATTCATTTGTTTTCTCATCCAAATGAGCATTCTCTCTCTCTCTCTCTACATGTTCCCAAAAGCAGCAGCAGGATAAGCCCGATCGCGCTTCTTCCGCGGCGCCGCTGAACTACTACTCCGTGAGCTGGCACCGCTGCCACCACCACCATGAGGAACCGGAGGAGACAACAAGTTATTACTGCTACCGTTTGGGGGCGTAGGTGCCATGTCGGGTGGGAGATCATTCCATTCTGTATCGGGCCGCGTGTTCTGAAAAGATTTACCACTTCCTGTTGTGGGTGTGGGTGAGGGACGCCGCTGTGTGGTACTGGATGCCGAGAGAGAAGTAGAGGATGGCGGCGGTCGTGAGACTAGGGGCGGTGGGGAACCGTTGCTGGTGTTGTTGAAGTAGGGCGGCAGATTCGCGACGGCGGCTGTTATGCTCGGTTTTCCTACACTTAACACTGGACCTAGCGGTTGCGCACTTCTTCCATTCCCTCCTTCTCTGCCCAAGATAGGCCTTCGCACAATCCAAGCGCCCGCCGGCTGCAGCTTGAAATAGTAATTCTCAACTATATCGTCTTCCTCTTCCTCCGCCTCTCCCCTCGCCTTCTTTTTCTTATTACTAAACCCCCTCGCAAGATACCACTTTAGCCCCTCCTGATTCTGCGTCCAGACATGTGCCCAGACCTCCTCGCAAGCGAATTCACTGGCAGCCGCATCGCGGGCGACGGCATCTAGGAGGGCGGCGGCGAGACCGAGGTTCCGGTAGGGCGAGAGCAGGACTAGAGACTGGATGTAGAGGACGTTGCCATCGCGCTGCGGGGGACCGGTCCGCGGGTCGAATTGGGAGGAGTTGTAGTCTGCGAATGGAGAGGGTTCGGGACGGCAGACTAGACCGCCGACTACGATCCCGGGTCTCGAGGAGGTGGAGGAGGGGTCGTCGTGCCAGAGGATGACGCGGCTGAAGGCGCCGGATGATAAAGGGTCGGAGAGTCTCGCGTAGAAGGAGTCCGGGTAGTTCACGGGGAGGAGGAACGAGGTTATGCGCCGGAGGGCGGGGATGTGGGAGGGGAGGATGCGGGTTATGGTTGCTTGGGGGTGGAGGTTGGGGGGTCTTTGATCTTCTCGAGGTAGTGGGGTTGGTGTATGCCCATTTTGAGAGGGGTGGAGAGGTGTTGAGGAGGATGGCGGCGGTGGTTGTGGTATTATTGCGTTGGGTTGTATTGTTCTCCTCGGTGCTGTTGTCGAAGATGATGTTGGCGGGAGAGCTGGAGTGACAGGAACAGCTACAGATGACGATGGAGGGGCAGCGTATGTCGGGGGTGGTTTGGGACGGAAGAAACTCCGTATTGATGACTGGTTGTTGTTCGTCGGGAGTGACATGGCTGCGAGTGACTGGAAGAAAAAAGTCCAAGTCCAAATAAACGAGTTGGGAATTATGTAAGTTGGTTGGTTCTCAAGCGAGGACAATTTTTTTGGAGGTGAGTTAAAGTCGAGTACAGTTAAAAAAAAAAGTTAAGGTGTTACTGATCAACCAGTGCTCTTTCACATGTAACAACCTCTCAATGAAATGAGTCGTGTGTCGGTCATGGAGGGAAAGATGAACAAAGCAGGAAGAAAAAAAAAGAAAAAAAAAAACAAGCAAGAAGCAGAAAGACAAATAGGTCAACTCTCAATTGGTTGATGCATGATGGCAATATTGACTCCTTTTCTTCTTCCCTTAGGTACAAGTAAGAAATTGTCTTACGATGTCTGAGAAGTATTACGAGAAGTCAGTATACGACAGAGAGCGACAGGAGAAGCTAAAACGAAAGCTGAAGCCCCCACATAGGCAGGAATAGGTTGGAAAGGTGGTTTAAGAAAAGACAGGGATATGATCACTTTTTCTGTAAGTCATCATCTCTTGAGTTCTCGGATGCAGTACCACGGTCTAGGTATATTGTAAGGCTTAGGAAATCGTGATAGGATACTGGTAGATCGGAGTGAGTGAGTGCTTCACATCTGCGCATCCAAGTTGATTGAGAAGCACAAATGCACGGCCGTGGGAATGAGTATATGTATGACGTACTCTGTCTATTTAGTGTTTGAAGCGAAGGAGTATCTTACTCAGTATTGTATTCCTGCCTTTTAATAGTATTTGTCAGTTCTACCTTATACGTGCCAGAGCGGGTATCTCTCAAAAGAAGTAGCGATGCATATGTATCGGTCAAACTCCCATTCAATTGTACAGAAGAGGGATATGAAACACGTGAAGATGGGGGTATCTCAAAGATCTGTATCGCAGGGCTGGTAATTCGAGGTTGCAGCCTCTCAGAAATAGTGGGGTCATCTTGGGGGGGCTGCACTCACTATAAGGACCACTGCAGGAGGAGCGGATAGCGGGTGGATCAGGGTCCCCCCTTAGTGTGTTACTCAATCGGTCGCCGGATTTCTGGAAAACATCCCTTTTAATAACTTCTTTCAATTCTCCTACTGACACGCCTGCAACAAGCATCAAGATCAGTTTTGTTTGCGAGAGGTAATAGGAAGAGGAAGAAAAGCAGCAGCAGCAGAAGAAGAAAATTAGTAATTCGGAAGCTGTGTGTCGTGTGAGGGGAGACCACACAGTCTTTTTCCTTCTCTGTCATTTCCTTCTTCATTTTATTTCTTCGTTCATTGATTGATTGATTGATCATCATTATCATTACCTCCTACCTCCGTCCCGACCACCCAAGCTAATAAATAATACATTTACATACCCATCATCAAATATCATCAATCAACCATCACACAAAACACCAACCGCCACGATGGCCTCTTCAATGACTTCTGGCAAGGCTGGAGTCATCAAAGCTCCTGACGATGCTGGTAGCATGGACAAGCTTGTAAGTTGTATTCCCGTCATTCATTTATCCATCTTTGAATCCCAACACACTAACCATTCAGACCCATGCCGTGCTCGACGACCTCCTCTACAACATCGTTCACGACTTATTAATCAAGGTCCATCGCGACGAGAAGATCGCACGAGCCTCCACTGCCGCCATCCGCGTCGAGAAACTCGCCTCCGACGCCTCAGATTCCTCTACCCCCGACGCCCGCCCCGACATCAAGGTCGAGACTGACGCCGCCATCTACGACGAAGGAAAAGTCCTGCTAAAAGGCAACCCCCTCGTCACTATCAAGGACATCGTCTGTCCCCGCTGTCATCTACCCCGACTCCTCTATCCTACCGACGGCAAGGGCGCCAGGAAACCTGATCCATCCGTCATCTACTGCAAGAAGCGCCCCTACATCGACAAGCCCGGCTACGACATCTACGGTCAAACATGGGTCGCCCAGGGTCCTGGAAGGGGAAAGAAGAAGAAGGACATGGAGAAGAAGATCGAGCAGAACACCCCCAACGACTCGCCCGGCATGACACCCCAGCCCGACGGAGGAAGTGTGGGAGGAGCAGGAGGAGCCGCCTCGAGACCACCCAACATGCTTTCTTTTCCCTCGGCCACATGTAGCAAATGTAAACGCTGTATCCTCGTCACCCGCCTGAATAATCATATGGGGTTGTGTATTGGGAACAGTGGACGGAACGCGAGTCGCGCTGCCGCACAGAAAATAAGCAATGGCAATGCACAGAACGGGAACGGCGACGGCACACCACCCTCTAGTCAAAAGGGAACCCCCTTACCCGGTTCGAGAGCAAGCAGTCCCAAGAAGCGTGACAACGACGACATGGACGACGACGATGGCACAGACAACGATGCCCACAAGAAGAAGAAGCTCAAACCCACCCCAAAAGATTCTAGTGCGACAAACAAGAAAGTCATCGTCAAACCACCCAAGTCTGCCGCGAGTGCTGGGACAGTCAAGAAGGAGAAGGTAAGGCCAGGATCGTCTCAGCCACCACCACTCGAGATCCGTTCGTAGGCTAAATCATGTGGCTTTTCCCAAGGTACAGAAAACCGAGGACGACGATGGATCCACCGTCGAGGTTGCTCCTAAGAAGAAACTCAATAAAGTCGCCAGTCCGGCTAAGAAGTTGAAACTGGGGGTAAAACCTCTCCTGTCGTCACCCTTGGCCAAAAGTAATGCGAAAGCAGCTCCCGTTGGCGGCGAAGACGACGCTGCTTCGGAGAGCTCTGAGACGTTATCATCGCCCCCGGTAGCATAACCACATATTGTTACTTTTGCCCAACTTGCTCTTCTTCTAGCTGAGCTTCTTCCTTCTATGACACATACCCACACTTCACACGAACTCATAATTAACACGGCCCACGACCCGCATAATCTACGGATTTCCCGGTTTTACCTCTTGGGCTCGGTCCGCGGGAACCAAAAGGGGATAACACCATCTTCTTCCTCTCACACACCCCCTCCAATACCGATCTACCTTGCTATAGCAATGGTCCTGTATAATTCTCCCCCAGTTGACATACCCAAAAAAAAAAAGGAAGGAAAGGAAAGGGACTTTGCATCGGAAAGGGGAAAAAGGTGTTCAAGGCGTCAAATCATCATGTCACATTAGGGTCACACAAAGGGGACTAGGCATACCGGAATTTTTTGCTTTCTTTTTTCTGCATCACATAGGCAAATGGAAAGGAGAAAGAGGCGTTCATAAGGAGAAAAGGGAACACTGAATGACCGCAGACAGACAGAACTTGTATAACTCTGAAGGGAAAGGGGGAACAGAACCCGAGACCCAGCATCTATGATCTTGCACATAGCATCTTCCGTTTGGCTTCGCGATCAATCAAGGCCGTATCACTTACTTTTTTGGTTCTCTTACTCTGGTGATATGTAATAGTACTTGGCCAAACAAGATAAGTGAACTGACGATGATATGGTTTTCCCTTTGTTTGATTTCTGGTCACCTCTCGCTGTTGTTCACCATGCAAGGCAAGACAAGATATATGGCGGACTTTCTGACAGATTTGGGAGGGCAGCGTTATGACGCCTGGTATTGATGGTGTTTTGATGAATTGAAAAGCTTGGGAACAGCAAAGCATCCCGGGATACTCACTCCCCGGCAAAGATGTTGGCTGAGCACACGTCACAACACTGTCGATAGAATCGATATTCCAGATAATGTCAATCAATGTAAGGGGGGACCTTGATCCTGGCTTGACTGGAGCATTTGAAGGGAGTATATCACGGACGCGAGAAAGACTACTCACATTCTGAAGAACAAATTGAAGACTATCTGCTTATATAGACCTCTTTCGCTCGCCCCCCCCTCTTCACCCAGACTCGTAATAGTCACATACATGGGCACCTAGGGTCGACATCATGCCGTCGCTCCTGGCGATATCTTTCGGGCTGGCTGGTCGCCGCCGGCGCATACTATATCCTGCGTCTCCTCCTCTACGCTACACAGGACGCACGAGAACCGCCCGTTATCTTGACTGGTATGCCATTCGTTAGTCCTGTACTAGAGATGACGAGGTTGGAACAGGGGTTGCATGTTTATTTGAGGTAGGTAGGCTTGCTCCCTCGTCCTTTTGCCCTTTCAAATATCCGGATATCTTCTCCTATTAGTTTTGTATTTCAAACACTCTTCAACTAACTGATGGCCACCCGGAGATAAATACAACCTCTCAATATACACTGTCCGTTTCCCCTTCTTCCGGATCTACATCGTGAATGATACGGGCTTAAGCCCCGCCTTGCCCCGCGAATGGCCCACCGTTAGTTTCAACGCCGTCACGGCGAATGTTGGTGGTGTGTGCGGGATGAGTAAAAAGGGGCCGGGCATCATGAATAGGGATTTGGCGAGTGATGAGGGTTTTTAGTATTAGTTGGGGCAAGTATATCATGCCGGTTGTTGCGCCGGGGAGAGACCTTGATGAGAAGAATGGGAGGGCTGCTGAGGTTTTAGTGGAGGGCATGGCGGAGCAGCGGGACAGGGCTATTGGGAAGGAAAAGGGGCCCTTAAGGGTGGGAATGAGGGAGTGGGTGAGAGAGTTGATGATCGAGGCGACGACGGAAGCTGTGTATGGATCCAAGAACCCGTATCGTGATCCAGCTGTGGTTCAGGCTTAGAAGTATGTAAAATCCATGCGTTCCATATCATTCTCATCATCGATCCATAGTGCGCCAGTTATGGTAATTTTTCACAGCTGAGCGCTGACTCAACCATTACAGAACTTTCGAAGACATCTTCCTATCATTCATCGCCTTCCCCTCAGCCATGCGTCTCTTCCCCTCGATATAACGCGCCCGCGAACACCTTGCGGCCGCGTTGGAAAAGTACTTGAGGGAGAAAGGGCATAAAGAGGCCTCGGAGCTCGTAAGGAGGAACTATGAGCATTTTACCAAATGGGGTGTAAACATCGATGGTATCAGCCGGGTCGAGATTGCGAATACCTTTGCGGCGATGGGGAATTAGATCCCTGATGTCTTCTGGGTTTTGTATCCCATATTCTCGGATGAACGAGCGCTATCTGATATTCGGGATGAATTGGAAGCATTGGTCCACGACTACGAAGAAAAAGGAAGCAGTGTTCGCAAGATCGACATAGCAGGTATCCGATGCTCATGCCCGATTCTGTTGAGAACTTTCCAGGAAACTCTCCGGTACCGCTCGTACCTGTCGGGACCACGGCTCGTTCTTGAAGACGTGCGTCTCGACAGCGGTAGCGCTGGGTACTTGCTTAAAAAGGGGAGTTTACTCATGATTCCCACTACGGTTCAACACAACAGCGTCGAAGCTTGGGGCGATGATGTCGGCGAGTTCAGACATACGCGCTTTGCTTCTAGCTCTATTAAAAGAAGAGACAGGACAGAACAGCCTATCGTCCCTGGGGAGGCGGTCACACACTTTGTCCCGGCCGGCATTTCGCGTCCACCGAGATCATGATGCTTGCTGCCTTGGCCGTTCTTCGGTTTGATGTTGTTCCAGCTACAGCTACGGCAAAGTGGACTGAGCATGCATGCGACCGGACACCATCTGGAGCGACTTTTCCGGCCCCGAATGAGGATGTGCTTGTTGAGTTGAGACCTAGGGACGTGGACAAGGGTAGGACATGGAGGGTGACGTATTCAGGGTCGGATGCGCCGTTGGCTTTTTGAGTGAAATACACGCATTGGCCTTGAATATGACTGTGCGTCTGCGGCGACACCAAAGTCGTGGCCACCAGCGAGCAGGACGTGATGTTTCATAAAATGAATCAACGGAAACAGGAGGGAGAGAATAAAACGCATCGAGAGGTTGTGATATCCAGACTTCCGCAGTCAGCTTAAAGCATCAAGTGCCTGGTGACATATACAGATCTTTGAATCCAGCCAATAAAGCTACTTAAACGATAACCTCGACTCTACCTTTTCGAGCAAAGACCGTCGCCTATCCAAACTATCACGACATGACCTGGCCCGACGATGTGACCGGACCGGGGTAGCAGAGCCAAGTAAGTTGTAAATGACCGACAGGCCCAGGGTCCCTGTTCGCATGAAGCCGATAGACATCATCACAATTCTGATCTTCACTTTGACGTCATTTATTTACTTTTTTATTTTTGTTTTCTTCGCGCTTTTCTATATGAAAAATGCGCTCGCTCCCACTTCACTCCTGGGTTTTCTGCATCTTACACACACCCAAGCTTTGCTGAGGAAAAACCACTTCCGCAAACAAACTGAGAAAGAAAAGGGAAAAAAGGGTGAGATAGAAGAGACGACCACAATGGCCAAAGACATTAAATACAAGAACGGAGAGCCCGTCCCAGAGAAAGACCCAATCCTAACCCGCGCCATCAAGAACGCAGACCTACCCACCCTCCGCCGCATCCTCCAAGCCCTATGCGAGGACTCAGAAATCTGCTGCGCCGAAGTCCGCAAGCGCATGCTCGTCTCGCGGAAACGCGAGGTCATAGAGATCTTAGACGACGACAATGTCGATGACCACGACATCGCTCCAGAGTTGCGAAGCGAGAAGAAACGGAGGGTGATGAAGGATGATGAGGACTTTAAGCTTGTCTCGAGGTATGAGATGTGTGGGACTTGCAAGAAGAGTTATGATATTACGGAGAACGGTGATGAGGCTTGCCGGACGCATTCAGGTAAGTCTTTTTTTTTTCCTGCTTTTTTTTTTTACTCCTTTCTTTCTTTACCGTCATCCTGGATATTTCTCATTCCATACTTCCTCTCTCTCTGCCGGGAATGATATCCATGATATTGACGCTTACGCGTACATGTAGAAGCCTTGGAGATCGATCCAGGATTCTTTCCCGACGACGATGACCTCGAAGATGACCCAAGCAGCATTGATCCTTACACGGATGAGCGTTTCGAGGAGTGGCCGGAGGGATTTAGATGGCCGTGTTGTGATGAGCCTACCCATGGCAAGCCGTGTGTGATCCAGAGGCATGCACCGAAGGATTATGGCGAGTATGCGTTTTTGCTGGATGAAAATATACCAACATGAGGTATACATTTCTCAAGAAGAGAACCTGATAGCATGTATGGCGGTTGAAGATCTCGATTAAGTACCATACTCTTTATGAGATTCAAGAATTCACCCCTTTAATATACGAAGATGTATGAAACTAGAGTACGTAGAGAAACACTCGCAGACCCAGTGTTTGATCCTCATTAGAGTAGGCATAGGCGAAGTAATATACTCTTTTTTGCTTTTTAAACTCCGACGCTGCAAACAGGATATCTGTCTACCTCAACAAGAGAGGGCACAAAATATACGAGAAAATCATACACACCCACCCCAACAAGCCCTATTTCCTCTCATTTCCTGTTCTCCTCACACACACACCTCTCAAGCACCAATCTCGGCCTTAACCCAATTCTCCAGCCCACCTCTGGCAATAATCTCCTGCACATTAGGAGGTAAACTCCCAACTTTCTGCTCCCACGTCGAACCGTCCTTCTCGGTCACGACGACCCTGGACCGTCTCACATCCCAAAGTAGTTTCCAACCCGTGCGACGGGTAAGACGCTTTTCAGTCTCATTTTTGTAGGTCTCACGTAACCGCTCGACTAGACGGGGTACTTCTACACCCATTAGGGCGTTATTAATGGAGTTGCGGCTAAAGATGTTGCCTGTGATTGTATGTTAGCTTATTAGGTCGAGTAGGCCTGGTTTTCGCTCAGTGGTGGTGATGATGGTGGTGATGGCGATGGAGAGGTAAACTTACCGAAGCTACCGGCAACGACAAGGGGTATCTGTTTAGCTAGAATAGCAGTGGCGGCTGCATCCATCAAGATCAGTCATTTTCCTCTCCGGTGATTCCGGTGCTTCAAGGTGAAAACACCTTCTTAGGGGCGACTTACCTTGTTCGCGAGATGAACCACATCCAAAACTAGTTCCTGTCACCAATATGTCGCCAGCTTTTGCGATCTTTCCAAACTCAGTATCGTAGTTCTCCATGCACACCTCCGCCATCTTCTCCTTGGACACTCCATCTTGATATGTATACTTGCCCGGGTAGATGCCATCAGTATTGATGTTATCAGCATCGCAAAAAATGATCTCGCCCTCAATCTTCTCCGGAAAACCAGGAAGGATATCGGTCAAAGCCGACTCGTCCTCTTCCGCTGCGGGGGTAGGCGATTGTTCGTCATTAGCCTCGGCCGCGGCAATCATACCATCGATATCATCGAGGAGTTTATCAAAGGCGTTCTCGGTCAACAGCGCCTTGTCAGCGACGTAATCACCGCTGCCTTCGCCGATGATGACTTTCTCCACGCCTTCAGGCTTTTGATACCAACCAGGACCGGCAATTTTGCCCTTGAGGGCGCTGGCTGCGACGACTTCGGGACTGGCGAGATAGGCAAGTGCTTTGGGACTGCCCATGCGCCCTTTGAAGTTCCTGTTGCTTGCGCTCACTCCCACTTCGCCCTCCTCGAGTAGACCAGTGCCCAGCCCAATACATGGGCCGCAACCAGAAGGTAAAGGCTCGGCGCCTGCATTGAGCAAGACCTGCCAGTCACCGGCATCTTCAGCGAGTTTTTGTTCTGGCAGGGAAGCAGCGGCGATATAGAGCTTCACCTCCTCCATAACTGGTACGGAAAAACATAGTATATTAGTTTCGATAGTCTTACTCTCGAGAATTTTCCTGGGTCTTGGCCTCGGAAGATTGAGACTACGACAGTACTGTACTTACTAAGACAGGTGTTAGCAAGAAACCATATAAGAGCAGAATTTCCATAAATAAAGGATTTCGAGACCAGTACGAGATGTTTTGATACGTACCTGGTTGCTGTGACTATCAGATGCCACTGCCATAGTGAAAGGCCAGGCATATCCTTCTTCTACCATGATCTGATGTCCAATCCCTACTCTTGTGTACTTAGTGACCTTTCAGAGGTGTACAACCTGAAGGTTTAATGCTCACCCCTGCCAGCTATTGAGGTCAGTGATTGCTCTTTCAAGCGGTCCGAAGCCCCTGAGACATGCTCCTGTCATATCTCCAGAGCACAAAGATTGCTCATTTGAGGAATGAATAACACTGAGTGCTTACCTGGGTAGAAATCAACGCCATGTTTGGCAGCAAATTCCTCGATCAATTTGTATTTTTTTAGATTCGCCTCTGTTTTGGATTGGACGTCATGATCTAATGTCATGACGATCTGACTTGGGTCCTTGATACGCGTTGCGCCGATGGAGTGAAATTTGGTCGCAACAGGCCATGAGCTTTAGGTTGAGTCAGGGGGCTTATGAAATTTTGTAATAGTTGGAAGACAGAAACTAACTTGTCATGGGTCATGCAGTGTTGCGGGCGGATGGTAACATAGTCGCCGGCCCTGACTTTCTTCCCAGGCGCAAGACCAACCGAGTATCGCTGGACAATCTTCTCGGTCAAGGTCTGGGGGTCGGCGACGGGTGCGGGTTTCTTAGAAGAGAGGAGAGCAGCAGCGTTGGGCGTGTTTTCGATCTGCGAATGGAAGGCATCGAGCTTTTGATGGGTTGAAGATCTGAAAGTGCGGACTTGGGACGATGCGGTTGTAAAGAAGACCGGAGAGCGAGCGACGACAGTCCTGGACTGCAGACGCGTATGCAGACGCGTATAGGCGACGGCCGGAAGAGCAACGGCCCTCCGCTACAATTGCGACACGGCATAAATTAGTTGGTGTTCATAAACCTATACGCATAGACTTGAGTCCGAACAGAGTAAGGAAAATACATACGAGTGCAGAAGCCATGGTTAATAACAACGTAGAGGCATTCACACAACCACAACGAATGGCGGTTGTGAAATTCAATGTTGGTCACTGCCGACAATAAAAAAGTTGAAATGTGAAAAGCCGGCCTCGGAGTTTTTGGATCCATACTCCCGGCGACGTAATTGCGATACTCTGATTGGTCAATGACTAAATAGGGCGGAATGGCATACCCGGGAAGTGAGTTGGAAGGCATCACCAGGTTCGACGGCTTATTGAACTTTGAATAACTTTGGATCTATGAAGAGAGGAATATCTGTAAAAGCCCCATCAGATCACTTGCGCCTGTTTATAAATAAGAAAGACCCTCTGCCTTCTTTTAGAGTTCCAGCAATGGCATTGACGGAGTATCGGATTACCTAGGCAGTTACTTAATAGAGAACCCGTCGCGAGCAGGCGATTTTCCTCATAGAGAGTTTGTACTTCAGTGACAACTGCACCAAGGGTGGGATACTCGAAATGGCGTGTGATCTTGACTGTGTCACAAAAACGTCTTCTATGGTTGGGTTGAGAAGAGTAATGGCTGACCACATGGACTGCAAGCAAGTCTTCAATCTCTATCAAGAACCCATAATTCAATTTCAATAAATCCTACAGCAGGCTTGGGCCGACCACATTATGAGTGTAATATTCTGCAAAAACTGTTCCAGGTCCTTCTGGTTCTCTCTGGCGTTGTCTAGTCAATTGATGTGTGTTGTAAAGGCGATGGCCCGCAGTGAACAAGGAGCTCCAACCACTAGGCAGAGTACGATGTGAGCAATAGCTGAATATCTTGGGGTTTTGTCATTATGAGGCACACGATCTTTATGAGACTCTTCCTTGGGCTCTAAGGCCACGACGAGAGGATCGGATTCGCGTTGGGCTGGCATTGCACGCTCCATAAGACTGTGGTAACGTAGTGACAAAAGACCGAAGACCTCGGCTTTCGCCAGAATAGTGAAGTCCAGACACGTAAGAGGAGAGAGTGCTTCCTCAAACATGTATCATCCGATGACAAAACTCTGAGACAATGCGAAGTGGCAAAGGCTCATCGAGTTACGAGACATTCACAACCCCAACTTGGGCTGTGCATGCATCCAGTGTGTCCTGACCTGCACTTGGCCGTATGATAGTTGATGGTCTAACTGGCTACATTATCTTTAGTATCGTTTGGTGCGACCCAACGCGTCGAAGTGAGGTGCCTACAAGCCCCCAAAGTGGAAATAGATACATAACAGTGTCAAGTAGCTTATGTTCATGGCAGAGAACCTTATCATCTCCAATATATGTGGACAACAGGGCATCGTAATCATCAGCACAGCCAAGTATAGGTAGGAAGAGGAGGGTGATTATCCCAATATCTTCAAGAAATTGACATCCGCCGTGCTTATAGCAACTAATATAAAGAGGGAGGCGATTAGTGATAAGTCGTCAGAAAAGGTAGCACATATGTAATTACTGAGCGGCTGCGTTATAGTTACTTAAAGCAATGTCGTGGAAGGCGCCTCAAGCCTTAGGTTGATAATGAATTAATGGATTATAATTTTACCTCTATTCCTTTGAGTGCTATTTCAGCATCAATACATGCTTTACTGGCACCCCCATACCACCAGTCGGCTCTCATTGGTTAATGATATCTTAGGGGACTTGGATTGGGTTCAAAGTTCTTATCGATGCCAAGAACAATTTACAGCCTGTCATTTAGCATGGGCCCAGTGAAAAATGTATTGATGCTGAAGTAGCACTCAAAGGAATGGTGAAACGATTTGCGCCTAATTACTGGAATAGGAAGGTCCAAGACTGTAGTAATATAGTATGTGTTGGCATAAATCCCGCCTCAATCCAGCATGTCACATCTATACCATCGTCCCTGATCAGGTCCAGCGATCCGACCTATGTCAATACAATAGAATCTTAATCTCTATCCATTTGCTTCAAGACACAATGTCAGGCTTGGAAGCAGTAGCGGCGTTAAGCCTGGCTTGCAACGTCCTGCAGCTAGTGGAAATGGGGCACCAGACTATCCAACTCATCAAAAGAGTGTACCAAGGCGGATCCCTGGACGATACGCTCGAACAGAATGTCGCTATACTAGAGAGCATCTCGCACGAAATTAAGACAAGCAAACGTCCGATCAAGTGCCAGAAGCACGAGCAACAGCTGCTCCTTACGGCGGAAAAGTGCTCTGCAGCTGCGGGAGATCTGAGAGAAGAGATCAGTTTCCTTGTTGGCAATGCGAAACAAGGAAGCCTCGTTTCGACTCTCAAAATCGTATCCAAAGTGAATTGGCGTAAGCGTAGATTGGAAAGACTCAAGGAAACTCTGGACAATGCAGAGAAGAACATGCAGACGGGCCTTCTCGCACAAATATGGTGAGTGCATTCTCTTCTCCCAGACCTATCTCCCATCTGACCTTCTCGCCTAAAAAAACCGAGATTCCCGCTGTCCATAGGATACAGGAGGCTGACGATATCTGTCCAATAATCCAGGTCGAGCACAAGCACAGCTCAATTGGACATAGAGGAACTCAAGGGAGACTTTCGTTTGTTCGTCGAACAACTTCAAAAAGGTCATCGCAGCACGGAAGAGCTAGTCTCACGGGAGGGCCTGAAAATAAGGAGTCATATTTCGTCTATGTCTAAGGAAACCAACGATTCTTTGAAAAGTGTTCATAAAAGCTTGGACAAGCTGGCTCTTGATGCACAATATCAAGGAAGCAAAACAAAGCGGGACCGCTTACTGCAGAGTCTCAAATTTCCCGGGATGAATGAGCGCCGGAATCAAGTGGACGATGCATACAAGGATACCGGAAAATGGGTCTTTGCTGGTGATGACCATGGAATATCGCTCGATGGTCCTGATGGCTCTTCATCATCAAACTCGGACAGTGTCGGTTCAAAAATGTCCGAGATAAATTGGCATAGCTTTTCAAACTGGCTTTGTTCAACGGATGTCCTCTACTGGATTAGTGGGAAACCGGGTTCAGGCAAGACTACACTCATGAAGTTCATCCTCAACCATTCAAAAACAAAACTCTTTCTGAACATCTGGAAAACCAACGCCTTGATAATATCTCACTTCCTTTGGAGGCCAGGAACCTCACTACAGCAGAACATCAAAGGACTACTCTGCTCTCTGCTCTTCCAGCTCTTGCAAAATAGTCCCGCCAATATCGATATTGTCCACTCATCGGACCCCCATTCAGACATGAAGGAGACTGTCACGGACTGGTCTACAGCGGAGCTTCTTACTTTATGCCTACGGGTTCAATCCGCTTACCACCGCCCTATCTGCATTTTTCTAGATGGACTCGACGAGGTTGACCCTAGAGATGGAGTTACGCGGTTGCTCGACATGGTGGAAAGATTATCCCAAAACGAAAATATAAAGATATGCGTCTCCAGTCGACCGGAACCGCTATTACAGAAGAGATTGTCGGCATATCCTCGGCTCCGACTTCAGGACTTGAATATGAGAGATTTGGAGTCATATGCTCGTGAGCATGTTAGTTTGCCGAATCGTAACAACGCGGAGCACGATATGTGGGACCCCATCCAATCTCTAGTGCATAAAGCAGAAGGTGTTTTCTTATGGCTCGTTCTTGCAATAAGGAGCATCAACAAGGGTATTGAGCTTGGTGATACCATGGTTATCCTGGTGGAGAGAATTGATCGGCTTCCCGGAGATCTTACCAGGTTGTACAAAGACATGTGGACGAGGACCTGTGACGATGATCCCCGATCATATCGACAAACTGCAGCACTATATTTCAAGCTTTTATTGGCACATAGCCAGTACCCAGCTTACTTCCAAATATTACTCGGCGACTTTGATTTATTTACCTTCATGCTTGCTTCTACAACCACTGCGGACGAGATACTCCTCAACCCCCGAAATGCCATTACCGAGGATGCTTTGCTGCAGAGGTGTCAGGAAGTACAGGCGAAATTAGATGTCTGTTGCTTCGGACTCATAGAAGTACGCTCACAATTGGAGACGAACTCAAAAATTAGCTTTCACGGACTCGCATACAGGAAACTGGTACCTTTCATGAATGCCAACAAGGTGTTACAGTTCATTCATCGAACCGCGTACGATTTCCTTGTAGATACGCCTGAGGGAAAAGAAATCATGTCATTCGACGATTCAACAGCACTATCTATCGCGATACACATAATCAAAGCTTGTCTAGCAGAAAGGCATTTATACGTTAATGTCCGCAGCCCCAGTTCGTTTGATGCAAATTGTGTAGGGCCACTGCTGTATACCATGAGTTCTCTGCGCCTTACTTATGAACATTCCGATGAATGGGCTGCAGAAGATTGGACGCAAGTGATTACTCATTGTGAAGGACTTTGCAATGCTGGCAAGCTTTTTGTCGGTTTGTATGACCTCGCTCGTCATTGTCGAAATGAAGACTTCTTGAAGATGGCCGCAAATACTTGCGGCGACAAGAGGATTCTTTCTGAAATAAGAGACGGGAAATTAAGCAAAGATACGAAATCCGAGATTCTCTTAAATGCGTGCAACATGTTCGTAAACGGGATCGGTTTCCTGGGGTCACGGATCAGCTACGTCGAAGAATTGGTGCGGATGCTATTGAGGGAAGGGGCAGACCCAAATTATAATGGCATTATCTTCTCACCGGATTTATGGTTCTGGCCGTTTGCACAGCTTGAAACACCGTTTACAAAGTATCTGGAAAGCATGCTGCTCATCATGCGACGGGAGCTCCTTAGTTCGGAAGAGCTTTTCACCGCCTTGGAGACCATCCGAATGTTCATATATTACAATGCCGATCTCGATCAAAGGATCACCCTGTTCTTCAGGATTGTCAAGTATAACGATCGAAGCCGTGACGGCCTCGTTCCAATTTTGGAACCATTCATATTGGTACAGCTACGCTGGATTAAGATTCATGTCGAGTCCGAAGGCGAGGAAAGCACCCTTTTACTTGCTTCTTTCTCTACTCGCGACGTTCTTGAGGTAATACTACACCATGTACGCGAGGAATACGCCTCGCTGGTCAAAGAGAAGAAGTTTTTTGAACGCCTTTTGTCCATTGAAACTGAATGCAAAGGCAAAGGCGGATCGTTCGTATTACTTGGTAGAGTGAGAGCACGGCAAGACCTGTCTTTCACAGAACCCGTTACTTGGGAGGTATCTGCGGAGGAGCAACAAGGTCTGATTGCGACTAAGCTTATGTGTTTTCTAAGAGACTGGAGAGTGAGATGGAGGCCGTACATCTCCCCAAGGACAACACTAGAAAACTCAGTTGAAGATGCTTTGTCTCGGTATGCAGAGTCATTATCGTCGCTGTGCGCAGAAGTGCCATGGACTTTAGAGGCCAGTGGAACGTATGCTGTACTGTGGCAGAAGCTTCACGACTTGGGAGTCTTCACTCGAATTGATGAAACATGCGAGGTGCACAGCATTGAGGACTGGATGAAAATATAAAAGGATGATCAACCGGGGTTATATTTTTGGAGACAGGAGTCACTGACAGTCTATTTCTTCTCCTCTAGCTTACTGTGCGTAATGATTGATGGCACAGCCTGAGCTTCGTTAAAGGCAAGGGCTAATAAAGTCCAAGAGCCGGAAACATCAAGCCTTTCTTTGTTCTGGAGTGCCAGCACCATCTTTTACTAGCAGCTCAGCTATGGTCGTCAATTCAATGGAAAGAACACAGGATTCATCAAAATCTTCAAAAGGATGCCCTGATGGTATCTAACGCGCCACAATTCACGGCATGATGACTGTGCATCCGCATTCAATGTCATCTGAGAATGATCGCCAGCTGTCACCTTGGGCAAGGAGGTTCCAGCCGTACGGACCAGGGGACTTGTTCAAACAAAGCAACATCGCGCATTCGGGTCTAGCTCCAGAGTTTCCTTCCTTACACCCTAAGTATAACGCCGATGAACCACAAGATGCCAGCGTACCTATAGCAATTCCGGATGGCGAAGACCTAGATTGGTTGTTCACAACCGAGACATACCAAGATGCTACTTTCTGGGGCATGAAGACATGGCAGGCGACTATTCTGTACGTAATCTGACTTATTCTCGTTGTGGGTTTGAAGTAGGGTATAGCAACTGAGAAATTCTCATCGTAGTAACAAGTTTGTCAACTTCGGACCGCGTTTCGGTACCATCGACGCGGGACACAGTCTAGATCAGCCCCAGGGGCTTGCTGGACAGCTGAGTACATCAAACGAAGGTGAATTCTTTGAACACGAAGTCGAAGTCGGTCTCCGGATCTTTGAGCTAGAGTCCATCAAAGTCGATGAGACAAAATGGTTTCGATTTTTTCAAAAGCATCATTGGTATAATACTGCTCAGTACAGCATTGATGACGACTTGATATGGAATTTATTGAGGCCTTGTATCGAATTAGCCGATCGCATGTTGAAGGCGGCGGTCAACGATCAACAAGAAGGGTGAGCGATTCCATAGTATGGTCAGTGGGTCTCGATCTCATCTTCTCTTCATATACCCCTATGCACGGTCCCTTCGTCCTATCAACCGTTTGGTTTTGTTAAGTTTCTGACTCTGACAGGTCTGTAAGCTAATGTTTTTCAGACTTCAGACTTTCATTTACGGTCGCCTAGACTACTGGGAAAACTATATGCCAGATAATCCAAGTCCGCCCTCCAAATTAGTCCTATTATCGCTTGACGGAGAACGGCAATGGGCTGGGATCCGAGGAGAAGCTTGCAACGGAGAATATATGACCGCTTTCGGCCCAAATGACTGGTCAGCGAGGCTTGAAGCTCTCTTGGATGGAGTGGCATGGTACTTATACGATGCGGCAATGTACTCGCAGTGGGATAAGTCGATGTACGCAGTGACTGACGTCAGCAACTTTCAAGTGGCTACGACTATCGGCATAAGGGGTCTGCTCATAGATTCTATAAAGAACTCGAAAAGATTGACCCTTTCGGAGCGATGTTTCGGGATCCTCGAAATCGCGATCACTGTAAGCTGCATGTTCCGTAGTCCCTTGTAACATATTGCGTATTGTTATTGATGCTTCAATTATGAAAAGATGATACATGAGCTGACGCATGCACTTGTGGCAAATCGATCTCGGCGGGATGATGAAACATTTGCAAATTTCTTGACCCCTGAAGATAGGGGAAAGTCTATGGGCCAGCCGGTAAGTATCTTTTTAGTCTGAGCGTTTGAGATATATCTGTACTAAACTATGTCGGTTGGATTATACGCAGTCTCTCGATGGCGACGAGAGTATTGAGGATGGACGCTCAATAGAAAACGCATTATTCGGCGGAATCACGGTCATGAAGCGTAAGCCTGTCTTGTGATAGAAAAGTACAGACTACTACGTTAAAAGTCAAAGGACTGACGTTGGTATGCAGCTGAAAGATTAGGACGATCAGAGCAGCCATATATCCACGCATTGGTTCACAAGTGGCCGAACACATATTCAGAGCCGGTCTTTCGACTTACAGCTTGGCATGCCTCTAAATTACTATCCGAAGAGTTCTGGTCCAACACTTCAATAGCGAGAAAAACCGACGACTTCTTCCACCGAAGAGAGATCTTTTACACGGTGTGGATAGGAACGGGGTGGGATAACGTTATGATCAACACGCATGATACTTCCTTGCAGGCAGACCCTGAATACATGGCATTGGTACCAGAGTTTACGCGCCGGAATGACATCTGGACCTCTCTGCGGACGGACTGGTTTCAGCAGGAGAGGGATGACTGGGCCGACACTTTGGTAAGTGCTCCATCTCCGAACGAGGTCTAGTGTAGATCGCATCGGGGAAGGGTGAAGAAAGAGCCAATGCCTTTGTACTTCCGGAGGGTATACTAGAGATCTGGCTTACCTTGCATGATTAGAGCTAATCTGTTCATGAAACACCTTAGTGGGGGGATCACGACGCTTGGGAACTGCTTCACCAAATCCCATACTACTTCCAACAACGTGACGAAATCGCGTGCGCCAACATCGCCAACGACCTCGTCGGCAAGCTGGACTGGAAAGACGACATCACTTATCTGAGCCAGATACCAGATGAAGACTCGTCGCCCAAGGAGGTCGACCAGTGGTATTTACATACGATTGGTGAGTTCAGAGATCAGACGAAACAAACCGCACTGAAAGCCTAGACTGAAAGCTGAGTATTTTATAGGACTGCTTCTCATGGCCTCCATGCCTCTCCGAGCCTCCCGAAAAAAGAAACCTAGCAAGAACACGGTGGCGAACCTAACACCCAGCAAAGCGGGTTCCCAAAAAGGCGCGATACCCAGCTTACAAGTAACCCACAAGGCGACACTTGGCGCCACCATCGCCGGGGGAACCAGGTGCGCGCCGAGCGAGCTCTACGATCCTCTGGACAGCGGCGGTAAAGTCAGCACATTCACACAGGATGGCTATCTCGACCTGGTCGAGCGGCTTGTGGACATGATCCAGTCACGGCAGGTCGTCGTCGATGGGGATTGGATCGCTGAGCTTGTGTCAGCGTGGAATAATATTAAGGAAGCCCGCCAGGGACTTCGTAGCGATGAATGGATTGCTGAGTGGCCTTTCAAAGTCCCACATTATACCGGATGGCCCAATTTGCGCTTTGTAAGTAATTTCCGGGACCGTTCAGCTCTTTGCAAAGAAGATATAACATGCTTGGAACTGCTTAGGCCCGATGGAACTACCTAAAACTAGAGTAGCTGACTAGGATCATTGCAGTGGGAGCCAGACACTTCATCTTGGACATCGATTCTCCCAGATACTTGATTTATTCAGCCTATAAGTGGTATTCGGGATACAACGGCACGCATTGTAAACTATACACAGTCCTACTCGCGCTGGCTGCAACCTGCCGAACTGGGGTTGCCGGCCATCGGCTTTCAGGGGTTGTTACCTTGTGAGCCATGTTCTCCTCGGATGGCTATTTGACGACATGTAGTTCTCGACGACAGATGCGTCAAGATACCTTGTTATAGAGAAAGTCGTAAATCATTGACATGACGGCCACGAGCGATGCTGAAGGACAAATGGGTGACTGGGAATGTCTGGCTTGGCTTTGAAAAGATTGACGCGCATGCGTTTTGGATTGCGACACGATCGCCCCATATTTGCGCAAGTATTTGAATGCCTGGCATGTAATGCGTATGCTGGCTATATAGAAAAGAGAGCGCAAGTTTGGATTGCTGAGAATTTAGACAGTCTGAGGTGTCTTGGTAGATTTAGGTCGAGTCAGAATTGAGCGGCGCATGTATTACTGCCTAGATGCCTACGTACTCCTAATACAGATTCTAGATGTGGCATATGACTTGAAAAGGTACATCGAGCCAACCATGATATTCAGCATCATTCCTGTGTATCTTCTCAAAAGCCAGTTATCGAAATCGAAGGATCAATCAAAGACGCAAGCTCCGCCACGTCGGGATCCGAGTCCGTGTATAGTCCTGAAGAAGGCACCTTGATATCCGTTTCAAGCTTGGAGACTCCGCTGCTGGGAACATACGTCCGTGCCAGCGTGGCGTTGTAACCTGACTTCTGCAATGGTACGAGGTAGGCGACGAAGATGTCAGACGCCGATGCGGATGTGCCTAGGTCATTGGCAATTGCTAAGGGAAGGTAGTCCGCGATATCGTCAACCGCTCCGGGATTGCTGGCAACGAACTCATAGTTCAACGAGTCGTCGAAGCCGATTTGGATCAGCGTGCTGTCTGCTGCTGGTGTGGAAGAGTTCACAAT
Organism: Xylariaceae sp. FL0255; assembly: GCA_022578795.1. Taxonomy (NCBI): domain Eukaryota; kingdom Fungi; phylum Ascomycota; class Sordariomycetes; order Xylariales; family Xylariaceae; species Xylariaceae sp. FL0255. The sequence goes on from MU388909.1 coordinate 70,051, forward strand.
GATCTCGGCCGGGGTTTGGCTGAGCACGCCATAGGCAAGTAGAGAAGCGAGAAGAAGAGGTTGAAAAGCGAACATATTCGGCAAAATATACCTGTTTTCTTAAGTCGTGCAGTTCGTGTAAGCTGATGCACGGCCGTTCAATGAAGGTTGATCAAATAGTTCAGAGCAAAAGCGCGGATGATATCTAGATTCTTATATGCAAGAGATGTGGTAGCTAACATAAATCACATCACACCAGGCACTTTGAAGAGCACACCTGCCGATTTCATACACAATCTCACGTCATATTCTCGATTCTAGCTGCTATTTTCGGCCCGAAGAAGCGTAAAGATTTTGTGGGCTTGGTTGAGGTTACATTCAATGCTGGATTCGGTTCTCTAAGGATTGAACATTTGTCAAAGGACTTTGACTCACAACGGAATGTCTTCAATACCCTTGCTGGGTCATCTGGTCCAATAATCATATGCTAGAACCAGATCCTGTTCAGAGGGGAATTCTGTCAGCTTTGGTGGCCGAACAAGCATAGTTGGCGCTTCGGCCCTGCCTTCATCTCTATCTTATTTCTATAAGCTCATTTGAGTGGTTCTCGTGATGGTATGGACCTCTTTCATTCATATCAGCCAGAAGGGCGTTCACGGAGACTTGAGAGACTTGAAAGACTTGATAGACGACAACTTGCTATCACAGTTTCGGGAACTGTTGGTTTTGATTTCTCGGTCCACATGCCGTCCTTTACACCTCATCTGCACTGATATTTGGATCGCATGTGCTCGAACCGATAGGATAGATTAAGATGAATGCTTACGTGATTGCATACTGAGCGCAAAATTAGAATCCTTCACTAAATAGAAGGACTGGCAAGCTTTTCATACTAGTTTCATATCCCGTTCTTCCCATCCCGACAGCCAAGTGGGATCACAATCCAGATTTGTAAGGAGTCCAACACGTTCAAATACCTGTTGGTTGCCAAGCTGAGTCTCACGTAAGATGAGGCCAACAGATACTAATATGTCTTCATGATATGCCGACTCCATGGTCCCTATGATCAGTACGGTGTAGGTTTCCGGCAGCAACAACCCAAAGTCTACATCATGACCTCCATCGCCGTTGTTTTGCCAATTCATGGCTAGCAAGCTGGCTTCGTCGTCAATCTCAGCTCTGAAAATTTTGTAATCGCCTCCAGAAGACCTCTTCCCGGGTTCTTCATTAGATGGGTCGTCTTCGATTAGATCATCAAGATAGGCATATCCGAGTTCCGGTGCAAAATCCCTATTGATGAACTGAGGACTGATAAACAATGCCTTGACCAGGCCACGGACATAGATGTGACCACCACTCACTTCTCCGTAGGGGTTACTGAGATCTCGTTGCACGATATTGCAGTCATGCACTTTCAGCCTGTACCCATTGTCCTGGAATTTGTTTATATATATCACAACGGATTCATTGGTGACCGCCCAGGACCATGGTGCACGATATTCAGAAACATGCCGACAAGTGCGCATCTCACGGTACCAAGTCAAGCCTATGTGAAGATCACTGCTCCACAAGCCAGCCATATACTGCCCGCCGATAGAGGAGTGCATAAGCTGAGCTAGGCCGGAAAATGCCGGGAGTTTGTCTGAGTCGTACGATAGTTTCCTCGCCGAGTATTGCTCTACTAGCCGATAATAGTCTCTTAAGACTTCATCTCTTGACGCACCGATACCCGTCGGTTGTGCCAGAATACTGCCAAATAAGGCTTGTCTTAATGCTAAAAACTTATCCTCAGGAGTCCTACGTCCTTCAGGAAGACCATCGTTGCATTTGTAGCCATCGAGGCATTTCCAGTATGTATGATGTCTCCCAAAGTATAGGTGCCGCGGTGATAATATTGATTCCTGAAGTGTCCAGCCTCGGGACGTCCAGGGACCCCTGATATACAAATCTTGCAGATCCTCGTCAATCCGAGTCAGCCTCTCGATCTTGATGTCGTAGGCGGGATTTTTGTCAGAAGACACGTTATAATACACTGGACTTGGAGCGAATGCAGCTTAAACCGCCGGTTTCAGTATCCCAACGGTGCTGTTTTCGGCAGCTGCTGCGCAAAGGGTGAGTGTCGAATTTCCATAGTATTGGCCCATCTTCTTAGCTTCAACTTCCCAGTCTTCTTTTGACTTTTGGATAATGCAGATAGAGTCAATCCACAGGTATTGAATACCAAGCTCCCGTGTGATGGTAATGGCATCTTGAAAGTTAGAAGGGAGACTTTCGAAGTGTATGGCCCGCTTCAATGCGTCTAGGTTCTCGCGAAGGAGAATTGCGGACTCTCTGCTGCCCCAACAATGGCTGAGGGCCATGTAGGGGACTGACTGTCCTCTTGTCTCTACGAGTTTCAGATCCATTACATCAATAACCCGTGCTGGCAATTTTGGTACGTGGTTACCCAAGCATCTCTCGTGCTCATGTTGACATGTGCTTAACCATCTTCGCGAGATGTCAAAGTTAGCCTTGGATGACAGATCTGGATCACAATATTGCCGGCCGATTTGAAAACCGCCAACGAGGCATGGCGTAGCTTAAATATGATTAGTGAGACTGCACATCTGAACCTCGAGAGCAAGGGCAATATACATATACTGGGGGGTGTGGAGATGACCAGTGTTAACGGATCCCAGTTCCATACATCTTCATCATATACCGGACTTTCCATAGGTGGTGCCGGGACTCGGCCAATGTGTATTTGAAGAATATCAAAGACAGGAGCACTGTCTAGTTTTTCTCCAAAATACAGGCTTGAGGAGTCAATGAATACTTTGATGTCTGTTTCCTTAAAATACTTTGTATCCGCCAGCATGGACTTTTCAAATGGTAGGTCAACGCTCCATTGCTCAGGCCACTTCGGATGATTATCCAGAATGGTAGGAGTATATCGAAAACACTCGTAAATAAGGGTACAGAAGTCGCACCCACCGGCTGCCGATCTCTCGAGGTCATCCATCGATGCATGATGTTGATAGAATGCCTTCTGGGGCACGGATCTGCTCGAGAACTCTATTTTGGCGAGTTCAACCAGGTGGTTGATTGAAAACCCTAGGCAAAGAATACAGCGTTGTGCCATAATCCCCAAACCCGCACGTCCTTCGGGAGTATGACGGCGAAAGTTCGCTGGGCTTTGATGCAAATAAATCAAAGAATGTGCGGTCTTGTGGGAATGTAGAACCGGGAGTACCAGTTCAATCAGATATCCTGTGAGGGGAAATTGCTTTAATCACTATGTTTTGTGACTAATCACATGTGATTAATTTCTATTTGAATTCCAATTACGAGATCATGGCATCCAGAAGTTTATGCCATTAGGAGGAACGAGTCAAAGCTTTTCAGTACTGTGTTAGTTAGTTATTAACTAAAATAGAGGCGCATCAGATGGAAACAGAAAGGGGTTGCATTCGATTTGATACCGTGTTGTAATTTCGTGATATTGTTGATGGTATGATTTCGTCTAGTCCCCCTACCTTTGCGTTGATATCTTGGTCGAAAAAGCCTTTTGATGTTCTGAGTGCAAGCTGGTTGCGGTTATATACTAGTCAACAGCTTGAGACTTTGTATCAATAGTTAATGCTATCAAACAGAGCCACGACGATGAGACACATGTCGATGCGTTCGAGACTGATGAACTTGAAAGAGGCCTAGCTAGTAATGCAAGCCCTGAATATCCAGTGTGGACTTCCTAGGCTCTGGAGAGGTTGCATTGCAGGTAGTAAGGAGGCAAGGATCGCTGCTCACATGGGTATCAGCACAGCCTTTTCGAGGGCGTATCACCAACGGCCTGAATGTATCCAGCGGCGGACAGAGCAAATCTACTGCATGAGCTCACGAGTATTGCGCCGGAGATGCATGGGATCCCCGTCACTGAACCCAAATAGTATCGAGATTAAAGCATTTCTTTCTGCCTTTGAATTGATAGTGGTGGGAGCAACGAGAGCCACAATGCTTATAATGACGCATCGTTGGGCGCGCCTGTGAGCTTTTCGGCCCCCATCATCTTAGGACTTAGACCCTTGTTAGATTTGCGGTGCACATAGGGCGCCCATTGGGCAGTATAGTGTGACATGCATACTAACGGGACGGGTTGAGATGGCGAGCTAAAATTATCTCGGCTCTGTCGCATTCAAGGTAATGTATGTGGATGGCACTGCAGCGATAAAGCTGCCACAATGAACCAGACTGCGTGGATTCTTGATTCGGATACGCAACTCAATCATGAATGCACCAACTCCATTCTTGCGATGAAAATGTGAATATGATGTTGTTACTGATACCCTTGGGACCATGGTCACCAGCAATAGCGGCAGCAGCAACAGCAGTAGTGCCAACGCCGAAACGGGTGTCGGAGCTGCCGTTGCCGTTGTGACGATCATCTCCGTCGGCCTCTGCTTTTACGCCCGTCATTACAAAAAGGCCGGGTACGGGTTTGATGACTGGTTAATACTAGCATCCCTCGTACTCTTAATCACGGCTGATATTCTTATTGTCTATGGTTCATGTTTCCTACTGTCAGCTGTCTTTGCGACCCCTTGGTGACCATTGTGGCACTTGATAATGACAACCTTGCTTCCCATCTAGCAAGCGTAATTGATCCTAACTGGGATTATGTTTCTACGACGCCCGGTGCCGTGTACACCCCGGCCGACATCCTGTTCAACGAGATTGGCTACATCACGACGGTACTATACTTTTCCATCATGTCGACGACAAAACTCGGGATCCTACTCCTATACAAGCGTTTGTTCTTCGCCAGCGACACATTTCGTCGACTATACATATCCTGTGTGCCGTTGTGATCGCCTTTTGGCTGGCGAACACTATCGCCGATCTCCTGAATTGCATCCCGCTCAAATACAGTTGGATCAATGGAAACCTAGTTGATCCAAGATATTGTTTCAACTATAATATCTTCTGGCTGTCTGCTGGTATCGTTGAGGCTGTTCTCGATGTCTTCATCTTGGCCTTGCCTATATCAGTAGTTGCAAGGCTACAATTGAGCAAGCGGAAGCGCGTCGCAGTGGGTTCGGTCTTTCTGCTGGGTTTCTTGTAAGTGTACTCCGAACTACTGGGCTACTTTGCGAAAGGTTTCCCTTAGCAAGCTGACCCAAAAAGCGTTGTTGTGTCTGGTATCCTCAAGGTCTACTTCGGGTTTATCCCCGGGAGTCGTACCGTGTCATCAATCAAGTCTTCGATATGGACGACGGTACACGCAGGTACTGGGATGGTTTGTGCATGTCTTCCGGTATGCTGGCCGCTTCTTGTTCGTTTACGGTTCTTTAAGGATTGATTTTGGGGGAAGACTATTGTCGCTAGTCGAGAGCCTTGGCAGGTGTTCAGTAATTGGTCTCGGAAATCGTCAGGAAACCGACGTCAGAGGCGCACCTCATTTGGACCACAGACTACCCACGCCACCAGGCTTCCTGATTGTAACCCATCACAGGAGCCTATTACTTTGACGCTTTACGAAGCGGGGGATGAAACTGACGAAACTAGCAACAGGCAGCCTCAAGTGCTAGCTGATATTGAGAGTCAATACTCCAGATGACGTGTCTGAGTGATGAAAGGGCTTATATCACATTAGCGCCAACCTGTTCTGCGTGGTTTACGCTGCATAGATGATTGGAGTGGGTGGGCCACCAGTTGGTGGCTAACCCACAAGCGACTAGAATCTCTTCAGCTGATATCCTCCGTCTTACTTTATAACACAATCAAGTCCACGAGGACAATCATTGCTTTCAATATTGTTATAATTACAGATCTCTCCCAATACTCTTCGGCGCACTTGGTCAGAGTCATCGGACTTCACTACTTGGGGTAGGAGCTAATAACTAGAATCAGCGAGTAAATCGAGCACAGGCGACAGTAAATTACCCAAATCCGACTCATGTTTTCTACTCTCACCACCAAGTGGTTGACCCTAATCCCGCTCACTTCAAAGCTTCAAACATCTTATGACGCAATTGAACATGACCCTTGCGATCCGCTCAGCCCGGTGAGGCTGTTTGACGAGATTGTTTCCAGTGCCGACGAATTTCATCAGCGAACTTATGCTATTTTCATCACCTCGGAGGCCTCAGGCCAGCTGGGGGAGGAAGGCGAGGTTTTGCCTGGAGACCAAAGGAAGTGCATTGGCATGGTCGGCTTGCTGGGTAGTGTCGTCCCGACTGGGCAGATGAGAGGGGACGAAGGCGATCCCTGGCAGTTCACCTGGCACCTTGATATTCGTATCACTAAAGAGAGGTACATTGCTCATAGCTGAGAGGAATCACTCGGCTGAATTGAACTGAGCCCATACTGATGATGCCATGTCAGCCGCCGTAATGGCTATGCGCTCGTGGCTTGTGAGGCGGCAATGCGCTCTCTGGCTGGTTCAAGCGAAAGCACTATTCTATGTAGCCAAGACCAGCCCAAGCTATTTGCTTATTTCGTGGCACATGTTCCACAGAATAACATGGCTGTCAAGAGGGTCATGACTCATCTAGGGCTACAGCGCGACGGGCAAATTGAGAATTGGCGCGGCGAAAAATGGCACATTATGGTCGAGTTCATGATAAAGTGTCTACCAGATGAACAGGGCATTGTCCGTCTTCACAACGTGGCTCCTCCTACAATTTCCAACCGGTGGGATCACAACTCAATGCCTCAGCCACTGGTAACCAATCGCTTGACTTTGCTTCCTCTAGACAGTCGTGCTGAGTTAGCTTACGAAACCGTGGCGAAGGGTGCTGATCTCGGCCCTTTCGAAAACTTGGCGCCTTTTCGCAAGCACATTGCTGGTGAGATGTATGAAGATTGTCGCTCGTATTGTATTTTTAGAACATCGGACCCTGAAGGCCAACCCAGTGCCACCATCACATCAGAGACACAGCAAGGACACTGCATCGGCATTCTGTGTTTCTTGGGCCAGCTGAAGACGCCCGCCGGAGACACGAAAAATATACCCTGGCTTTTCGGGTGGCAAATTAATACCCCAATTGTCTCTGGTGTGAGAAAAAAAAAAGGTTCGCCAAAGAGAGCGCTGAAGGCACAATTAAAGTTTTCCTCAAAGGGAGAGGAAGCGACTCATGGTCTATCAACATTCACCACAAATTTGACGTCACAGGATTTTTTGGCTTGAGCAAACAAGTGATATTCACGGCCCGGTATCATGGGAGCAATACAGCTGCCAAATCCCTCGTGAAGGCTTTAGGTTTCGCCGGAGCCAATACCATGGTCATGCTCGAGCTCAATCCGGATGGAGGGAGTGGCCCAGGAATACAAACTAGAGTTAGAGAGGTAGGAAAGAAGACAGGTCAGAGCTGGACTTGGGCAAAGCCTCCAGCACTACAGACCGAGTACACCCCAATCCAACCCGTACATTCCCAATCGGCTCCGATAAGAGGTAGCGAGCCCAGAGACTGGGGACTGGGAAGCATTTTCAATAGCTTTCGTCGGGGTGGGAATTGATATAAGAGATGTAGCAATGTGAAAACAAATGTTGAAGTGCTGATATTGACGGCAGGGCTCTTCGACCACTATGACAGACTCTGAAAGAAAAACGAAAAAAAAAAAAAAAAAAAAAATAAAATAAAATAATTAGACGAGTTTCTCTGATCAATTCATGTGCTGCTTATTTTCTCCCCCATTGAATTGAAGCCTTGTGTTATTTCCCAAAGCCAATGCGAAGACGACCTATCACATTCTTCCCCTTTCCTAATAAGCCGTTTTCCTTTGTTTTTACTCCGAAGAGTGCGTTCTTTATCTCATTTCTAGGTATGCCAGGGCTCTCTTTCTCTGTCCTAAGTGCTCTTTTCGGTTCCTAAGCCGTCTTGCTCTCTAATTTCCACCTCTCCTCCAAACGTAGAGAAAAGCGACAACGATTCATTTCGCAGGCGAGTTCAGTGCAAAATTAAATTACCGCTTAGGCCCCTATCTATATTCAAGTGTCAGATATCCGTCATAACCAGACAATTCTTGTGTCCGCCGTCCATCAGCCATGCGAACTTGACAACTCGAAGAGCTTGACTGTCTCAGTCCTTTCTGCTTCATGTTCGCAGACGAGATTTTTCCCCACGAGGTTTTCGAAGCTCAAGCTAGCGATGGTAGAACAATGCGCTCAGATCCATTCCTTGATCCGGTCTTTGAGCCCCTCCACCAAGGTAATCTCGCGACGGAACAGGTATTGTTCGAATAGCCTTTCACAATACGTATGGAACTGGCTAGACCAAACCTGCTTTGACGGCGAATTCACCGCAAGTGCAATTTCAAAGATGCAAAAAGAATCCGTTGTCATGCAACACGAAGTAGACAGTGGTTTTAGTGTTGAGATGCTTCCGCCATCTATTCCTCCAAATTCTGAATACCCCGAGTCCATTATGGAGAAGAGCAGCGACGATTCGAACAAGACCCCTGGAGGGTGTACTGCCTCGACTAATAGGTCATCTCTCGTAAAACGACATGATTACCGCGATAAAAACTTGAGAGATAACCACATCTTTATCGTTCAAAGACTTTACATCAGGGAATGTCTGACAAAACCCCTGACTTATCACGACGAAGATCCCCCTGTTGAGGCGAGAAAACTTCTCGAGTGGATTGATGTACAACCAAAAGAAATACCTTCTGAAATAAACCACCAGTACGAGAAAGCTTTGGGCCGTATGCAGCAGAATGGCGCCGCAGAAAGCGATGTCGCCGCCTGGTTTCGTGATGCCGTCTTCCCTAAAGATCCCGTTCAGGATCTGCTAAGGGTCCAGTATGATATAACTTTTCATCGCGAAGTAGTTCCTAGCCGAAACACGCCGAATCGGGTTGCGGCGCCTATTCCCGACATTGCCATCGGGTACCGCGTCGAGGGCGGTGCGTTCACGGAAGGGCAACGCTTGGCAGGCCAGCAGATAAGCCCAACCCTTGGTCAAGCCAATGGTCTGAACTTGCATTTCCCCTTTCTGACGGTGGAGTTCAAAGCCCATGTGCATGTCAACGGTGATCTTTGGTGGGAAGCTACCAACCAATGTGCCGGTGCCTCGGCAAGCTGTGTAGAGATTATCGATCGTCTGAATGCAGAGCTTCGTAAGCGCTCCGAATATGCTGACTCTGGTTGCACTAACTCTATCGCCACTGTTGCTTTCAGCTACAGTATAGATCAGTCAAATGCTCATCTATACATCACTTGGAAGACAGAAGATTGCAAATACTATATGCGCAGAGCCAAATTCTATTGTCTAGACAAAAAGGAAGAATTTGCGATGTTCAGAAGAGACATGAGGATGATTATAGAGTGGGGGGAACATCATCGCTTTAAGGAAATTCAAGCAGCTCTAGATTTCACCTTGGATGCAGATAGGAAGAAGAACATGGAATCTGTAAAGAAAAGAGAGCCGCCTAGTGAGAAAAGGGTCGATAGATAGCATGATGTCGAAGTCGCATCCCTAAGTGACGCGGATACAAAGGCTTGAGTTATGCCGGTCGTAACGTATCTATCATCTCGGTAGAGAAGAGAAAGTGACCATAGAATTGCAGGTCTGAGGCTCCTAATTCATACCATAAAACCTACGGGCCGCCGCATAGCTACGACTCGTAATAAGTCAGTATAGAAAACATACTTTCAAAAGCCTTCGGAGATACAGCAGCCAATGTAGACTCGAAGAATTTACAAAGCAGTAATGAGTGTTCGTTGGGTACATATAAATCGCGCTGATATACGGACAAATGTTGAACGGTTGATATGGAATGTTTTCAAACCGAGGCTTCCAGCTTATTTCATCAATAAGGCTATCTCTAAGGCTATTTTAAACAATCCAGTAACTTCGCCTCATTCATCCACATCTCGAGGATCATTCTTCTTCCAAAAGTTTTCGTAATCATCCCAAGTCTGCGACGGGAATGGAAGTGGCACGGTAATGGGGCCGAAAGGAATCCCAGCTTTGTCAAATTCGTCGAGTCTCTTCTTCGTCTGAGGCCTGGTTTTGTTCACGCTGTAGACTGAGATGCGGTGACATGAGCTTGTTACGTGCAATCCCCAGTTCCAAGCCGTGCGAACATAGGAAGGCTGGGTATTGAGACTATTATCCCAGCACCTACATACGATCTCGATCCATCCCTCGACATCACACGGAAGTTCGATCTCCCCTAAAAATCACTATTGTCAGTGCTATTCTTAGTGGTTATCACACTCCTGGAGTCAAGATGGCAACCCGGGGACATGCATGTTGGAGAGTTCAAAGATATGAAAGGGAGAGACAATAACGCCGATGTTTACTCACACGTTCGCCATATCCACTTGCCCTTCGCGGATAGGTTGCTCAATGGGACTGCGTACCAATTGAAGCCACCATCCCCTGAGACCTCTACACGTTCCGGCCACCGGCCGCCGCCAGAGTAGGCCCAACCTTTACACTTGATCTTGCCGCTGTGGATCACAACCTGCTTTGTCCAGGGGGACATGATGGCAGAACTGACAGGCATTTCTTGGATCTGAATCCCGTCGGTCCATTTCAGATTGTGTTTGCCGACCTGCTGTGGAAAGTAAAGATATTCCTGACTTTGCACAGGTGCACGACTGGGCTCTTCAATTGCCTTGATACGGTAAAGCCACTTCACGCTTCGGGCACCAATGTAGCCCAACACCACGAGTCTGAGCGGGAACCCATGGATCCTAGGCAGAGGCTCGCCATTCATCTCCCACGTGACAAGTACTTCATTGGCCTTGACCTTGGACCAAGGCACACTGACGACGTAGTTCCCGAGGTTGTTGTCCTTGACGTATGTGTCGCAGCCATAAAATTCGAGGTGCTTGGCACCCTCGCGCAACCCACCGCACGCTTTGATCACCTTTTTCAGGCTGATGCCGACATACCTAGCCTATGGTATTGTCAACATTTTCGTCAACAGAATTCAAAGGAGTAAAAAATTCATACTGTTCCTATTGCCCCCTCTGCCCAGGGCGCCTGCGGCACCTCGTCACCTTGTCCGGCATACTTGATTATCTGTTCGATCCGCCTGGTCCCAGAGCATTGCATCGTGACCGCCTTCTCGATTCGTGGGAAACTTGTCTCATCTTTGAGTTCGTCCAGAGTAAAGGAACGAGGATTTTTGACAAGTCCATCGACAGTGAAACTATAGTCTCCCTTGTCAATGATGGGAATTCCGCCGTGATTGCGCACAAAGTGAAGATCGTTTGGCGTGATAGCTTTGTCCGTTACGAGCCTCTTTGGCGGTTCTCCATTGTAGGGGAACTGAAGAAGGTGAAGCATATCAGGATGCTTCTCCTTGAGGACGGTGTCCCAAGAGTCTTCAGGAATTTGTGAGAGTTCCCCACCGAGGGCATGGTGCCACATCTTCCACCGGGTCCCTGGGAGCACGGGATTCGTACCTGGGATAGGGCCGAGCTGGAACTCCGGGTTAGGCGGAAATGTCTGCATGGACAGAATCTTATGCGCAGCCTCTTGTCTTTCAGGGCAGCCTTCCCATTCCACATAGCTACATGAAAACTGTAGTCAGCATTCCATTGCGGTGTGTGATTTTATGCAACCCATCGGACTGATTTGCACGCACCCGCGCCAGCCTTTCCTCTCACGTGGAAATAGTTTATTGGGATCTCCGATGGCCTTGATGGCATCTCCATTCTTACTGTACTCGAGACTGTACTTGAGAGGAAAATTCTGGGGAGGCTCAAATTTGGTCTCTGGTCCCGTCATATCAAGCACGGGGAGCTCGGCGCCGGCCAGGCCTTGCTCAATCTTCCACTCGTCAGGCCTGTTGGCCGTCTTTAGTGCAAAGTGAGGCATTTTGACAACGCGTATACAATATCAATTGAGAATTTCCAAAATATGATCGTGAGAAACAAATGTCACGAGCTTTGCCTCAAAGAAATACGTCCGACGAGATGGAATTGGAGAATATCTGATAAAGGCGGAAATACCACCCCATGCCCCGCCGATAGTCATGCCGTGATTATACTTCCCACCTGCATGCGTTCTGTCGTGTCGTCACGATGCATCTGATATCCGAGTGGGCCCAAGTGCACGTCACCACGCATCTAATAACCGAGTGCGTCTGCGTGCTGCGTGCAAGCGAACGGACGCTGGCGGGACTCGTTGTTGGAGAGCAGGAGAACAATGAGCAAAGGAGTCGATACCTCTTATCATCCTGCATAAAGGCCGTGTCATAACTTTTCAAGCGGCATATCACTTCGGTAGTTTTCTCCGAAATCCTACTCTCGCCTCTCTCATTTTTCATCACAACTTTATCCCTCGTTTTTGCTAGTTCTATAACTGAGGCATAGTCTTTGGCTATAAGTGAAATCATCCTTGTCAATATCATTGTAACGCCAAAGTTGTAATGTGGATGTAACCAATGTCTGATAACCCCGCCTCATAGTTCATGCCCCGATACGAACAGTAAACTTTATCGCGGCCAGCGCGGATCATCTCTGAAGTCTGTTTGGCTCGTTGGGCCATCGTCCAGGAAGTACGTCAGAATGATTCCAAACTACTGAACGCTGCCTTAACAGAATACACGTGGCATTGTTCGATGGGAGGTACATGCATATTCACTCCTATTCGAGTAGAAAAGACGAGGTCAAGGTCCACCGAGTACACGAGATGAGATTCTATCTCCTATCTTCGTAATCTCAGCCAATAACTCAACTGTGCAACAATAGGCACTGATATGGCACAATCAACAACAGACATCCCTCTCTATACACTTGCCAATGGTAGAGTACATCCCATTCTCCAGAATCGATATCAGAACTAAGTATTCATCAAGGGCAACCGAGCGATAACCCCGGATCCGTCCGGCAAGTTCGCTATGGCAGCACAAATGGAGGTCTAGTCGTCCTAGCAGATGTTCAACTGGTTGAAGTACTCGCTCATTTCGCGCGCGAGCGCATCCCCGAAAGGTATCAATTCCCACTTCTTACTAATTACGTTTTCACAAGCTCGCGTTACTGATTTGAAAACAGGAGTGTCCACGCCAAAGCTGCGGGCGCTTTTGGCGAGTTCGAGGTTTTGGATGATGTATCCGATTTGACCGACGCCAAGTTTCTTTGCGGTATTGGGAAGAAGACAAGCATGCTAATGCGTATCTCTACCGTTGGCGGGGAGAAAGGCTCCGCCGATACCGTTCGTGACGTTCGGGGGTGGTCGACGAAGCTCTACACTGAAGATGGCATTCAAGACTTTGTGTTTAATGACCTACCGGTATTCTTCATTCGCGATCCTATCAAATTCCCCTCTATGAACCGAAGTCATAAGCGACATCCCAGAACTAACGTACCCGACGATACAATGTTCTGGGATTACCACGTGAATAACCCTGAGGGAATCCATGCATTGATGCATTTGTTTGGTCAGCGTGGTATCCCGGCATCACTACGACACATCAACGGTTTCAGTGTACACACTTACACGCTGAACAAAGCTGTGAGGCATTAGTCAGCCCCTTTCCATTACCGATGCTAAAGCTGGTTGCAGGATGGCACTTATGTCTACGTCAAATGGCATTTCAAACCTGAAGGAGGTATTGAGACCATGGACTCCGACACCGCGATGCGGTTGGCTGGGTCGCAACCTGACTACCACGTCAAAGACTTGTTCAGCGCCATAGAGAAAGGGAACTACCCAAAATGGCTCGTGTACATCCAAGTCATGACCCCCGATGAGGCCAAAGCGGCACCAATCGATATATTTGACGATACTTACACTTGGCCACATGGGAAATATCCTCTCCGTCGTGTCGGGAGACTAACATTGAACAAGAATGTATGTATTAAATCGGCCAATCATCGCATAGCTCACAAGTTTGACTTGTTCTTAGCCTGATAACTACTTCCAAGACATTGAGCAGGCCTGCTTTTCTCCATCTAACATGGTGCCAGGCATAGGTCCGTCTGCTGATCCTGGTAAGCTTGTCAGTAACACAATATGAGATGACCCCACGACTAAGATTATCTGCTTCCAGTACTTCAGGCAAGAATGTTCAGTTATCCGGATGCTCACCGCTATCGGGTTGGTCCAAACTACTTTCAGTTGCCTCCCAACCGACCACATAACCGTGTGTATGCGCCGTACGTGCGAGACGGCCCAGGTACCATGAATGGCAACTACGGAGGAGATCCCGACTATTTGTTCTCTGAAATAAAGCCCATGGAGTATTCCAAGCGAGTACGGGTTCCGACACATGAAGATTGGTCGGGGCACGTCACTGCCTTTTCTACGAATGTCACCGACAAAGATTTTGTCCAGGCGCGAGAGCTTTGGCATATCATTTGCAAAGAGCCAAAGGGGAAGGAGCAGTTTCTTAATAATCTCATCACCACGCTGAAAAGAATTCCATCCAAGCTGCAGGAACAAGTGATTGGTAAGCTAAACCCCTGTCCCTTATCGTGGGAGCTGATGACCGACTAATCCGACCAACTTTGATAGAGTATTTTGGAAGAGTCGATGGAGAGTTGAAGGCATGTCTAAAAGATGCGCTATGAAGGACGGTGAAATTTTTCTTCCTTCGACAACCATTCATTCGATGAGGATCGCATCTCCGATCCGTCGTAGTCCATCCGCAATCAAGTAACTTGTCGGTATTATAGCTCTGTCCCTCCCCGATAATGTTGTCTTCGAGATAGTTGATTTTGGGAATGGTATATCTCGATTTTTTTTTTTTCAATTTTGACACTACTGCACACGCCATTTGGAGGCCCTCAATTATTCAACCTCAGATTTCTATCAGTCCCTTCCGAAATGTTTCTTGGCTTACGACGTAATACGATGGGAGCACATGTCTCTGACAGAACCATCAACGAGAATCCAGCAATAATGAGCACGTAATGTTATTGAATGACATAACTTCGTGGCGGATATCGGAGTCGAGCTTTAGTCAATTTGCTTCGGCTGTAATACGCATGCTATGCTATAATCTTTTGCCTCTCTTATTAGCCTTGGAACCCTTTCTTACGATGATAAAATAGACTCTCATGTTCAATAACGCCCGACAGCATCAGGCACGCAACCCGCTTCCAGTGAACCGCAACAGTATAAACCATCCATATTCGGAAGTACGGACGCTATATCAAGATTCACCGATTACTCAACTTGCATAGCCATCGGTCGTATTACTTGAAAGTTCATTCAAGTGCATACTGCTCACTACAATGAGCAGCTGGTAGTTTGTTCTTTCAACTATTGCTGAGTGTGCACGAGATCATCGTTCCAGATATATCCTGTTGGCCAATTTGAAAATCGATGGGGTCTTCCTTTGGTCATAGTTGATTATTTCCATGCTCAATCACAGCATATTTATCATATTCCCCGGGGTCAAAGCATGTCAATGAATGAAATCGGCTCAGAATGATCACCGGAAAATGCAGGGTTACGAATAAGGAACCGGCCTGTTTCGGGAGCCTTGGATCTAATGTCCCTACATTATTCAAATGAAAACCTCGGTATTCATATCAATGGGTCAGTTCAGTGGCCTGCAGTACGTGCTATTTCTCATTATAGTGTTGACAAAATTCAGGCTCCTTCTGCCCAGCAGCTCTACTACTAGTCTCAAACTGGCGTAGAGGTTCTTGAAGACGCATGTCTTGTATTCATCAACATACATACATCTACGAATTGTGAGCCAGTACTGATGGATCGTTGATACTTAAAGCTTCGTCTGCCTTTATCTCTCTACAAGAGACTTTATGGGCTGTTTGTACCAGAAGATTTTCTTACTCCCGGTTGTCCTTGGTCTGCATGTCCGTTGACTCCTTGTACAAGACCGAAAAAGCCCCCCAAGTGCTGAGAATACTTGCATCGTTTCGCAATAGAAGATCACATCATTTTGACACATCGAAACTCCAATGATGGCTTACATGATGAAAGTCTTGGTCAATACTCGTGATGCCAAGGTGATCGTGATGCAGACGACAGAAGCTGACTCTACAATCCCTGCTGTCACACAATGTCTGTCACTGAACAATCCACACCTTTACGCGTCCATATTCCCTCGACATGCAGCCAAGCCTAAGCCCGTAAGATGGCACTCTTGGCTACGCATCCCAGTATTCTTCAGATGAGGGGTTGGAGTATCACGCGATCGAGAACGACCTCGCCTCGCCTCAGCTGCATCGAAGCGAGGCAAGGTGTACTTTATTGGATTAAGATCACGGGCACGGCTAGAGAATCTGCGTTGAGCAAGCCGGAAGTGAGGCAAGCAGCAAGGGCGTGCCCTTTGGATATAAAATCATCTCACACGCCTCTCGATATCAGATTCTTATGATCGACAGAAATCTTCTCAAACATTCCATCAACACTACAGACACTACTTCACTGACTTCAGAAGCACTGCATACTGTACTCAATATGCAGCTCAAGTTGGTCTTTGCCCTTTTAGCCGCTTGGACGGCTGTTGCTGCCGTTCCTGTGGCTAACGCTGGTAAGCCTCACTACTTTGAATGCGTATTTGAACACTTCCTAACTCTCTTTATGCAGCTGCTGTAGCTATCATCCATGCTCCGGCGAAGTTTGCTGTAGTCCGTACTCTCAAGGAGCCTCGGGATGACGATGATGACGGTGACGATGACGGCGATGATGGTAACGATGGTGATGATGACGATGACTGAGATAAGGGCGTATTATTGTGAGCTTGCGAGGGTGAAGAGCTCCTAAGTTGTACAGCGCGTTCGGGAATAGTACCTAACGGTAGATTTTCTAGCGAGAACTGGAAGCTGAAAACACACTCGTTTCTGGGCCAATCATTATCCTTATCCGATCACTATTACACATGGACAAGAATCTGCTAGCCATAATCATGTAAATATAAACTGGCTTTCACGCCAATAGCACCCTGGATAGTTAATGTCATATTATTATTCCTTACTCCTTATTCCAAAAAAAAAAAAAAAAAAAAAAAAGGGTTTGACTTACCCTCTGTACATACCCGAGTGATTCAGAAACATTTCGAGCAGTCAGTTTTTTTAGTTAGAATAGTTGATGACATGATTATCCCAATCCTATGCGATTCACAACCTATCAGACCTGTCACTTTGTAAGCACCACGTGGGCCTTTGACTAAATATCACATCAAACACTAATAACAACCCCAGGCAACACGGGCCGACACCCTGTGAACTGCTGGGACGAGTTCTCGGGTCCGCTCACAGATCTGCGGAGGGTTTCCGAGCTCAACACCAAGATCCGGCCAAGTCTTGGCACGATGCGGCCAAGACATCTAGAACCGGGCTGGATGTCTTCGCCGGGGTGGGGGTCTTGGCTCTGCCGTTCAGGCCATGATGGAGCTCGTAGAGCGGGATGACAAGATGATGGTCTACCTTTTAAATGTGTTAATCGACCCGAAGTCATCCAAGAAATCCGATATTGGTCTCTTCATGATGTAGACTGAACAAATTCGTTTGGGATGTCGGATAGCAGCTCGCCAGTCGTTCTGCGCTGACACGATAAGGAAGTCCGGCCTTGACCGACTCTACTCGGGCTTATGACCAACCCTGTACGGTGGAGAATGCCGGATGTCAGCTCACCACCTCGTCGCTCGCATCCGGTTTCCTCTCCCAACTGGGGAGAATGGATCTTTGTTGCAGCGTGACATGTTGTCACAGGCAGGCTAGATGAGCCTCCGGAGTCTCATTCGCTCTTGGAAACAATATGTGCTGCTCGGTCAGGGGATTTATCCCGATGGCGCAACCGGTGAGGCATCTTTTTTCTTGGCCATATCCCGTGCGCCGCATTTTGCTTGTCCGGACTAGGATGTCTGCATGTCGCCCTGTTTGTCTGGCGTCTTGCTTCCATCGTCGGATGATCAAGAGCATGAGAGGGGATGCAAATGGGATCGACGTATCTTGCTCATCTGCTTCTCCATGTGCCATACCTCAAGGCAATCTGGACTCTTTCCATTGTCCAATCTGTATTCGGCCGCCCCAGCTCCTTTTATTACTCTTCAGTTTTGTTTCTGTGTGTTTTTCTATCTGAACAATACCCTGTTACCCAATATCAACATTCAAGTTTCCTTATACAAGATGCCGTACGTATCAAATGTTGAATACACTGCCATTGACTCTGTGTCTGAGAAGGAAGAGCATGACAATCTATTGGGAGATCTGTCGGGGGAGATTAAGTCATCCAGACTCATCCCCCGACTCCAACGTCTTGTACCTTGGGCTTTGGCTATGTTCTTTGCGTGTACATCCATTTTCCTTCTCCTCGAACGGAAGAGATCGCCATTTGGGACCTACGAATCTGGATATAGTACTGATATCAGTGAGCGTTCTCACTTTTCTCGACAACTCAATCTTCAGCACGTTTAACACAAGATCTAGTCCTTCCAGAGACGATTCCTCTTGAACAAATCCGATTTCGAGGTAGCCCAAGATTTTTTCCAAATGGCACTGGATGGCTCGAACCCGTAGACGAGACAGCACCATGGCCTAGGAACATGGTCCTCTTTGGGCCACCCAGCAAAGAGATCGATCATAACTGGCAGCGCTTGATCGGGAGCCGTTACTTCTCCATCTCCGAGTCAGAAGCCCAAAGAGCCTGGGGTACTGAGCGTCATAGATATGTTGACCAGAGGAAGGGCGGCTACTCAGCTGGGTAAGTTGATCATCTAGCACGACTCAACCACTCCAAATCTGTATCACTGACAGCGTTTACCTTCTTTTCAACAGTCTGGAAGTATTCCATACTTTACACTGTGTTGTGAGTAACTGCCCGCTGATCCTGTTCAGTCTAGATTTCGGAGTATAGTGGTTTACTGAAGGTCTACAGAATGCACTCCGTAAAGCTCTCCATAATGACTACTATCACCACACATCTTCACACGGGCCTTTCCACCTCGGTATATCTCCTTCTATCTCTTCTCATTACGCTGGACATTGCTAACAACGTCTTCTTCAGAACACTGCCTTGATGCTCTCAGACAAACGATCCAGTGTTACGGAAGCACGACGCTCATCCCCACTGAGTATCGGGACGGCATCCAACATAATTATATTGATTCTGACCAGATGCACACCTGTCGATCCTTCAGCTACCTCCGGGACTTCGTTACCGCCCGTGGCCATAAAGGTGACGCGTATGTAGCGCGTAACATGGATCTTGTCGATACCCAGAAGCACGATACCGCTGTGGCTTGGAAGAAGCAGAAAAACTCACATAAACATAAGGAAAAAGGACAAATCTGAACTAATTTTGGTAGCGGGGAACCTTACACGTGATTCTAGGTAAAAATATGTTTCTATCGAGTTTTTCATCAATATGAGTGATACGAGATCTGGGATTAAAGGTCAAGGGTAACGGTGGGATGAGTGACAAACCAATATGGAGGATATATCATAAATTCAGGGCGAAGATCATGTATGAGATAAGCCAAGAGTGCACTTCACTTATGACACGAGGACTAGCGGTCGTTCATTGATCCAGTACGAGATGATATGAATAAATTCTTTCCCATTGCTATTATGATTACAATCCCACCGCTCTTCTAAAAACAGCCATATAGTTGAAGACGTCGACGAAACGGCTATACAGAGGAACTGGTGCGCATCTAAGGACATTGGGTGCCCGCTTATCACAGATAACTGCGTTTTCCTGGAAAGCCCCCACAACCGCATCCATTAGATCCTCCCTGACAAGAATACTTAGTTGGGTGCCTCTCTGCATCGGGTCTCGTGGCGTCAGAACCTTGAAAGGAGGAACTGAGTCGTTCGAATCTTGGAGTATCGCATCAAGCATGTACTCGGCATAAGCAGTCAATACAAGAGCTTTAGACCGGAGTTCCACTATGCTTGTCTTCTCAAAAACCGATAATGCTCCGGCGAGGCAAGCCAGATCAATGCCACTCGGGTTTGATGCTTGGAAACCTCCCGCTCCGGGTGTCGGCTGGAACTTGTTGTCCATGTTGAAGCGAACGCTCTTGTCACCGCCGTACCAACCTGAGAGTCTGTGCCGGAACTTGAACCCATCCTCTGTCTTCTCTACCTTGCCGTGCCGCTCATGCACGTAGGCTCCCGCGATCGAACCCGGACCTGCGTTTATGTATTTATAAGTACACCAGACAGCAAAGTCAACATCCCAATCGTGCATCTTCAATTCCACATTTCCAGCCGCGTGTGCGAGGTCCCATCCGATGATTGGGATGCCCTTCTGCCGTGCGTAGGCTGTTATCCGCTCAATATCGAAGAGTTGACCGCTGTAGTACTGGATCCCGGGCAGAAGAAGAAGAGCCGTCTCCTCGACATGTTCGTCGATGGTAGCCAGTATCTTTTCAGTCGGGATCAGGAAGTTCTCGTCAGGTTGAATCATAACCATAGACTTTTTAGGGTCTAATCCGTGCCATTGAATCTGAGACTCTATGGCGTAGAAGTCGCTCGGAAATGGACGCCACTCCGAAATTATCTTGTGTCGCTTTTCTGTTGGCTTGTAAAAGCTTGCCATCATCATGTGTAGGTTCATCGTGAGTGTGTTCATGATGACGATCTCATCGGCTAACGCGCCAACCAAATCCACCGACTTCCGAGCACAATCGGCAGCCATATCTTGCCACTGGACGAGAGGCGAGTTCTTCAGATCCATGAAGTGACCATTAACGCCTATCGAACCCCATGTCTCAAGTTGCGCATCTATGTATCTCCTGATGGCTTTTGGTTGGGCACCTAACGAGTTTCCAACGAAATATGTTGATATGGTCTCATCATCCTCATGATTAGACGCAGCACCATTTCCATTAGTCGCCGCATCGCCATTCACTTTGGGACCTAGCATTCAATCATTAGCCGGGATTGATGAGATGCCGATGCGGAGTATGTCACATACTGCCCGGGAGAGTGCCAGTGAGAGCTGTCTTCTTGAGTGAGCCCTTGGTCGGAATAATGAACTCATCTCTCAGATGTTTGACGGGATCTTGGTTGTCCAACGTCTGCGCCCACTCGACTGTACTGGCTTGTGGTGGGAATTTGGGGGACTGCCCCGCCCTTAGTCTGTCAACGAAGGACTGAAAGTCCATAATTTGCGGCGTCTTCGGCAAGGTTCGATAGATGTTCACAGATGATGCAATACAGCAGACCTTTTTGATCAGATTCTACTGTGACTGTTGTGACTCGGAACTGTCATTCTATGTTCGTGGGTTGCTGCATTTAACCATCAGCGTTATGAAAATCGATGATGTAGTGTCGAGAAATTTTTGGTAATTGTCGGCTTCCGGCTTCCGTTGTCCGCATACGCTCCCACATCCGTCTTCCGTGTTTAGGTCTCGGCACGGAAAGCAGCGGAAAGAGTGGTGTACAATAATCAATGGAGAAAAGGCCAAATTTTATTCTTGAGACGGAATAAAACTAAGTCTGAGGCCAACGACGGGCAACGTGACTGCTCCCAGCATTGAATGGTACTGGCATGGTAAGGATGTCTCAAGTCTGGACTAGCGAATAGACTTGTTCCTATCACAGTGACGAGTCTACAACGATGAGCACTCTACCGTGGCTTTCCCAATTCAGTTTAGTAGAAATTATGCATTTGAGGGACCAATAGCAACGCAAACCGCATTCGTACGCAGCGAGAGGTACTTTTCACGACTGGCTGAGATGCACACGGAAATGGCCCAGTGAGTCGGCCTAGATATGATCAAGACATTCTTGAGAGATTTACTTACCTGGTTTCAAGGCACTGACTAATAGCTATATCTGATCGCTTCGCAGATACATCTACGTGTGCTCATCGTGCGCTGAGGTTAGCATACTCAATATCGAGAGACATGTACCCGCCATATCATTGTGTAATATCTTTGCCTCGCATCATGGTTGGTAGAATCGACATTGAGGCACGATGACTGGACGGCTAGCTGAATAATACAGAGCCAAGTCCGGTTCCAGTCCAGATGAGTGATGATGTAGTGTCGATATGATTAATGTCATGGTGAGCCCATGCGTCTATGCTGTTTCGTACGGATACTCTGCGTATTGCAAGGTGTATGCGAAATCTCCTTGGAAATCAGACACATTCAGCTGGGGCGAGTACAACGTCTGTTTACATCCTTTTGAGACCTTGACCCCCTTGAAACGGTCGGCGATCCAATCCAACCATACTTGCTGGCCTGCGTATAGAACCTGCACATCATCAATCAGCATTGCGATACTTGTGCTCAGAGATTGGAGCTTACCGGAACGTGCCCCACACCGTCAAACATGGCGAACTCGAGTTGACTTTCGGGTACTGCTTCACACGTCGCATTGACACTAGCAATAGTCAGGGTCTCCGGAACATCCGGGTCGGCCGTACCCTGGAGAACAAGCATAGGGCCTGCAAACTTCTTGCCGCCGCTCCGCGTCAGCGCATCATAGGCACCAAGATACCATGTCTGATTCCAATCTGAGCGGCTGAGGTTATATCCGGCAACCAGCTCGAGTGCAACGGATTGACAGCCTTGCAGCTCTTGATTCGCATTGATCAACTTGACACCCATCTCGGTGAGCCAGTCGCTATTCTTGAAACTTGGGAAGACAGACGAAATCGCAGTAGAGAAGCGCGCAAGTCCCTCGCCCAACACTGTCGGCGCATACTCTTCGGCGAAGTTGGCGTTATCCAAAAGGGATGTAAGGGGTGAGCCGGCCACGGTACCGAGATAACCGTCCACGGGCTTCTTAGCAAGCCGTTCCGCTGCGCCCCATGCTGCACCTCCTCCCTGCGAATGACCCGTGATCACGAATTCGCGACTCAAGCGTGAGCTCCAAGCCTTCTGAGCCGCTTCGATAGCGAAAATGAGATCGCCACCGGAGGCTGGGTTTGCGCCGAACTGGTGTGGGATGAAAGATCCATCAGAATCATGATCGAGGCCTAATCCCGCATAATCTGGTGCAACCACAACGTAGCCCTGCAGAGCCATTGTGAACGGTGCTGAGAATTGATACCATAAGTTGCGAATATGACTTGGACCGCACTCGCCAGACCATCCCGATGTGCCATGACCCCAGCCGATAACGGGTTGCGGTTTCGAGGTCTCGTCGGAGCATGGTGTGAGTGTGTCAAAACCTCTGGGCAAATATGGCCAAAGCACGAAAGCCGACGCAGGAATCACGGTGCCATTGAGTGTCTCGGTCGTAAATAGTATGCGGGAGAGCGAAACTCCCGGTGGCAGCGTATACAGGGAAGCATTGCTTACGGCCTCGATCTTGAGTGGAACGCCGCCCGCGAGCCCCGCGTGTGAAGGGACATCCTGATAGAATGGGTCAATCTGCGTTGATGAACCAGCCCAGTTTGATCGTTCGAAGTCGAGAGCTATCAGCACTGCCTCTAACTGATCATCCGGGACTCCAGCGCGCTCGAGAATTTGCCGCGCATGCACATTATTGAGGGATTCGTAAGTGCCATTGAAAGTGTTATTTTGCACTTCCGCCGCCGGCCAAGCTTGCTGTGCCAGTGCTTGCCCAGAGACCAGGCACAGAACGGTCAACGCACTATTGAGCTTTCCCCTCATCTTTGCCCGACAGGGGAGGAGTGATTGACAAGCAGGAAATGGATTGATCTGGCGCTCGTCGAGATCCAACAGTACTAAGCTCAATTCGACTGTTAGTGTCGTCAATTGACCTCGGATATGTTCTCAGAGCTGGAACATGCTAATTATTAAGAAATTAATAGTTCATGACGCGGGTTGTTTAGCACTTATATTCAACAATCAGTCATTTGACCCAATATCATTTCAAGCCCTGGGGTTGCGTCATGCGGTCAGCAGCTAAAAACAACCTTGTCCCTGTTGCGGAGGAGATGAGACCGATCATCAGCAAAATCCTGCAACTACAGACTCATAATTCCAAAGGTGAAATGCTGCAGGATACACAATAGGTTCATATCTAAGTTTCTCAAGCTGTTGTGGCAACTATCGCCGCCTCTAATGGAAGAGCAAACTGGACCCCTAAAGCAGACCAGCAAGAGAACTTCTCATCCACAGGAAGCTGATCACGCTCCGCCAGTTGGAACCAGCGCCAATTGATTGGACTTAGAAGAGATGGCATTTCATGTGGCATCGATTTGTCGATTCGAAGTTTAGCGACGCTAAATTTGTAAGATAGAGGCGCAATCAGACGCCTGTCTGGATACTCCGATCCCCTGAAAAGGTCTCATGAGAACCATGTCCCCGGTTCTGGTTGCGCAGCAATCATTTACATATGTAAGATGAGTTTTCATCAAGATCTAGATTCTGAGCTCTTTAAGATCCCATTTAACCGCATAGACTATATTTTGCTCAGGCCAAATTTGATTAGCCGAGCAATATCGGTACCCTTCTCCCAGCAGTCATTGTGATGGCCTTGAAGGTCTTTAAAGACATCAGGGCTAAATCCATCATCCCGAAGCTTGCGCTCCATAATATCTATCTCCGGCTCGTCAACAAGTGAATCCTCCTTTGACCAAGCCAGGATGACTTTCCCGTCCCATGAACCGAGGCTTGCCTTCACGGGCGCAGCTGTGTCCCAATTCTTAGTATCACCAAATGCGCTCTCAAAGAACGCAGTGTAAGTCCCCTTGAAACGCTCATCGAGGCCAATGAAGTCATATATCCCAGCTATTCCGATGACTGCGGCTGGAGGAACGACACTGACGTCTGCCTTCACTGGCGCCGCAACAAGCTGGAAGGCAAGACAAGCGCCGGCTGAGTGGCCGATGATGATATAATTGTCGGCGAATCCATACTTCACTTGAAGAAAAGAGACGCCGGCGCGGACGTCATCAATGTGGTCCGGATGCCGCGCATCGCGATATTCTTTGGGCGCCGTACTTGCCGAGTCTTGGGGGAGTTTTTCATGAGCACTTAGTCGGTAGTCAAGAGAAGCAAATCCCGCTATCCGAGACGGAGCGTCGGGGTCGCTTGAGTTCATCACATTGTCAATGGTTGCAATGAAACTCGTATGTGTAATGCGGGGGTCTCGCCAAGCACCGCCATGAATGTATCTATGTTGGTTCGTGTGAGGTTGTGTTAACGATCGCGACTTGTTGATTGGGTACATACATTACCCAGACCTTGGACTTATCTGCGGGATCGACTTCCCAAATGCCCAGATTCTGAAGATCTTTTTCGGTGCCATAGTGATGATTCTCGTATTTCAGTTTAGCAGCCATTGTGACGTAATACTATGGGCAAAGAGTGTGCTGTATGAATTTTGAATTCTTGCGGTAAAGTTGAGACCACTATCCCGAGCTAGGCCGGTCGCTATCCCGCTCGGCACCACGATGCGGGGTGCGGAGTGCAATAGAAACAGGGCGAGTTGCTGCACCGGATCTTGCGCTCTTCCGATCCTCAATATGCTTTTTTCTTTTGGTGAATGGTCGCTTAATAGCAGTCGTGAAAATGATCGTAATTCTTATTATTACAAGGCTAGCGGTGAATGGCAAAGCTGGTTTGAAAACGAGATTTCAGTAGTCTATGTTGCGCTGGGTAATGTTAAGCACTCCCGTACTTCCGACTCCCGATGGCCTGCTTAAGTGGATCGCTGAAAGGTCCGCGACGGTGGCATCCATTTGATTCCACGGTAGGGAAGCCCTTCAGCATTCCAGACCTGAGCGTCGCCGATGAGAGAAGTGGTCAATCCATTATGTAATGAGGCTCTCACTGACATTACAGCGACACCGATTCACTGTGTATCTGTGTTCTGTACTCGGTTTGCACGCTCATTAATCACCAGCCAGTGTAAATTTACCAAGTCGATAGAACCCACCACCGTCTTTGCCGAGTAATCAAGACACGACAGCGAGAGCGGAATTCGGACATCGGCGCCTAAAACACACCCTATACTCATAACAAAATGGGTGGGCACGTGTGAGTGACAGTAGCCTACTCTCGGAATTTGACCTGAAATCTGACTTCTTACAGGAATATGATGGACGATGTCCTCATATCAAATTGTATGCATGTCGGCCGATGCAAAAGAGGGGTGGATGCCATTGAATAGTGGCTGACTTTGCTTCAACCACAGTACCTCCCGAGTATCTAAGATCAGTTCTAAGGGCCTTAGTTTCTCAAGGTTCAATAGTACAGCAGCCATTTGTACAACATATCCGCCAACGCTTTACCGATACACCACCCGAGCTGTATCAGCCCAAACAACTGTTCAGCGAGCCCGATATCGTGACATCCGAGTGCAAACGATTTCTCGCTTTGACTCGATGTGTGTTCTCATGCAAGATGGCCTTACAGTCCCTAGTATAGTGAGTCTAGTTCTTGTCAGAGACTTTCTTTTCTTCCTTTGACGCTATGTTAACTTGATTCAGCCTGGAACACTTTGTTACTTCAATTCAGTGTGCTACCGCTACATGGTCTGATGGATCCGAGCTCGAAGCTGCCCTGGAAAAGTTCGGTGGCGATATCGTACAGGCCGTGCAGGCTCTAAAGGAGTCAAAGCCCGAAAAGAGCTCAGACCTCGAAAAACGATTACTTGCTCTCATTTCGGCCCTCCGCAATTGCAAAAGTTACTGTGAGAATGCCAGCCCAAAACCATTGACTTATCCCTTCTCGCGGGCCGAGCGACAGGTTGTCGACGTGCTTGGATTCATCTTCCCCGGGCGGCAAACTGCGACTAGCGAGGATGGCGGTATAAGCAGTGAAAGAACCATCCAAATTCCAATGGACGCCGCGGTCTCTTCTGTAGAACACTTCCAGCTTGGCCCTTTCACAATGCCTCGCCTATTTAATGGTCTATGGCAGCTCTCATCCCCTGCTTGGGGCTCAGGCACCGCGGAGAAGCAAGAAATTGCACTCACGGGTTTGGTTCAAGCAGGGTTTGTCGCGACGGATATGGCAGATCACTACGTAGGTTCCTCTTTCGACACCGGTTTTGCTCCGAAGACTATAAGCTCACGGTGCACATTGTAGGGGGACGCCGAGCTCGTCTACGGTGACTTTCGCAACCGTTTAACAGATGAATACCGGAACCAAGTCTATGCGGCCACTAAGTGGTGTGTGTTCAGCCCAATCAAGAGGTCGGTCACTCCCGAATGGGTGCTTGGTTGTGTGAAGGAAAGATGTAAGCGATTGGGTGGGAGAGTTGAGCTACTTCAGTTCCATTGGTATGATGTAAGTGAATATCCTCCTTTCACTGGGATTCCTCCCGCTCTAATAGCGTGTGCAGTACGAAGCCAAAGAGTATCTCGATGTTCTATTAGAGCTTGTTGGTATAACGAAATCACATCCCGAACTCGTAGGCACTATTGGACTGTGTAATTTCGATTCGGAGCACACCCGAGAAGCTTGCGATTATTTGCTGTCGAAGACAGGCTCTGTTGGTATTGTTTCGAACCAAGTACAAGTCAGTCTCATCATCTCTCCAGAGAGCCACTTCTATCAGGCCCCTAACGTTCATCAACAGTTCTCTCTCTTTGACTCCCGACCTCTGAAAGAGATGTGTGCCGTTTGTGATAAGTTCGGGCTCAAGCTGCTCACATACGGTTCATTTGTAAGTTGAATGAAACCCACTGTCTCCACCTCGACCCTTGATGATTGCTGACGAGGAATAAATATATGAAAAGTGTGGAGGGTTTCTCTCAAGCAAGTGGCTCGGCCAAGAAGCCCCGGAGATCTACTCAGAAACAGCCCAGCTCACTCCCTCACAACGAAAGGTATAGACCGCTCAAACTATGCCCCATCACGACTTCATCTGAAACGGAGAGGATGCTGACTTTGCTCACCGTTCATAGTACTTCGACATGATATGCAACTGGGGGACATGGTCAGAGTTCCAAGGACTCCTGTCTACATTGTCATTGATTGCCAAGAAGTACGGCGTGAGTCTGACTAACGTTGCTACTCGATGGGTTTTGCAACAACCTGCTGTCGGCGCTGTGATTGTCGGCACACAACTCGGCGTCTCGGCTCACGGGGATGAGAACTTGGCGGTCTTCAAATTCAAGTTGGACAATGCCGATATTCAATTGATCAATGAAAAGGCTTTAGGAGATGAAGGGCAGAAGGCGGCTGGCGTGTTCAAGAAACTCGGAGATTGTGGAAATGAATATCGGGCAATGCATTAAGCTTCTGCGAGCTGCAGAAGGCTTCGCTTATAGTCATAGTCGAGGTCTCACATCGCTATTGTGACGGCACCAATTGTGGCGATCAGCTTGAATAACATTTCTCTCTCTTTCATATCATATTTTCGAAGTGATTGCTATTTGTATTAGCTGTAATCTGTTGCGGTAGAGAGATGCGCCCTTCGGCTAAATTGGCACAGAGGATTACAGCACGTTCCTAGATCTGAACCCGGGCGGTTTGTCCGCTAATCGCCTCTTATGTCCTTCTAGTATCTGCAATAACACGTACTCCGTACTCCATCCAAATTCATCCTCGCCCTCGCCATCACTCAGCTCCAGACTACATTTATACGGCCAGAATCCAAGACAATTATCACTCTACTTCTCTATTGTTGAAGCATATTAGTTGCAACCGCAAGGCATCGTCATCCTGCAAATTTGTAGCAGCAAGGCACGAGGAACTGAGGTGAAAGGCGATTAGTGTTGCTGGACCTATAGGCCCAGGCAGGGTTAGTGTTTTGCAACTGCTAGACCACGGACAGGTTACTTCCGCGTTATGCTTGGTCACAGGCAGCGAGCCCTAGCACGGGCATGCCAGTCAACAGCGGAGAGCACCACTACAAGGCCCGCTATGACATCCTCCGAACATAATCACGCATCACTAATCTACACTCGTATTCATCCATCATAACGACATCATCTGGATTTAAATCCATCCAAGCTTTCCAAGTATGATATCAATTGTGTGAGCATGTCTGCAAAGCTTCGCACCAAACATGGATGCTGGACGTGTAAGTTACGGCGCAAGAAATGCGACGAGGGCCGGGGTGCACAGGGACAATGCGCGACGTGCTCATCACTATCTCTGACCTGCTACGGCTATGGCGAAAAGCCCGATTGGATGGGCGATGAGAAGCTCGAGAAAGCCATCGTGGACGGATTCAAGCAAACTGTCAAACAGACATCACGGCGCAAAAACACCATCTTCTCATCGGGCCGGCGAATGCGACCGGTGCCGCTGGTGCCAAAGTCGTCCACGCGCAAACCTCCGTCACCTCTTCCGATGGAACAACCAGAGGTGTCAACGTCTGGGCAAGATTCATCACTGGAGTCTACGAACTCTACTCCCAATCCTTGCACAGTGAGCCTGAAAATTTCGCTGCGCTTTGTGGGCATATTCTAATGGCAATGATCATGTAGGGTACGGTCTCCACTGTAACCGAGAGTCACCGGGTATTTGATAGCCCAGACTCGATGTTATCAAGCGTAAATTCCGTCCACTTGATGCATTACATGGACGCTGTGATACCACTGCAATGGCCCATGTGGACGCCTGACATACTTGAGGGAGGTCGGGGCTGGTTGCTGGATCTCGGTAAATCAGCGTGATCTTCTACCAGCCGAGCAGAGCCGGCCAAATGTTGGGATCAGCGCTAACCCTGAATACTGTGCAGTTTTAAGAACCAAGCCCCTGTTTCATGCTGCCTTAGCGTTGAGTTCCTATCACCGTCTGATCATGGTGACAGAGCGAGTCAAGGCACGATGTCTAGCTGTAGCGGTCGAAATCCAAGAGAGGCATCTGGGAGTTGCCCTAGCTGAAGTACGGCAAGCGATCCAGGCTACTGACGACTTTGTCGGGAGTAGCCAGTCACTCGTGGGTATGGGGACTGTCGCTTCTATAGTCAACCTGCTCTTTCTCGAGGTTTGTCAAGTTATTTATCTGCAACAATGGCATAGACTGAAGTTTAACTGTTTCTTAGGTTTTCACGTGTGGGAACACTGCCTGGCGGATGCATCTCCACGCAGCAACTAACCTCTATAGCACTATCTGTGCGGACGCCTTTGGGAGTGTGTCACCTAGCGATACAGCAAGGCTGATCCTGCAAGAGAACCAGCCTCTTCCAATTGAAAGCATTCTCGTCGTTCAAGATGTCGTCGCATTCCGTTTTTTCGGAGGCACTATCATATGGCTGGACATCATTGCCGCCATTACATCGGGAGAAGCGCCGAAGCTTTCGTCCCATCACAACCGCATCATTGCTGCTGACTCACCAATGAAACTTGAAAGAGTCATGGGATGTCGAAATTGGGTCATGCGTCAGATCGGCCGGATCGCCGCTTTGCATATGGAGATGGCCAAGACCAGGCATCATGGACCTTACGATGTGACGCTATTCGAGGAATCTATCCGAGACATTCAGCATGAAATCGAGAGCGGACTATCTCATGAATCTCTGAGAGTATTTAACATATCTGACAGACCCATGACGGGGTTTAGAGGGGTCGGGGCCGAACCGAAAGACGTCGTGACTATCATTTTCGCTCACATGGCGACTGTCTATCTGCACCTTGTCCATCACGGCTTCAAACAACTGGATCTCGTTCGCGCGTCTATATCCCAGGTTATTACTTTAGTTCAAAGAGAAGTACCAGCGAACGTCCTTCCTGCCCTAGTCGCTCCGCTGTTCATTCTCGGTTGCGCGTCAAAAATAGAAAGCGACAAGGAATGCTTCCGAGAGTTATTTTCCTCTACGCTCTTACTAGACCGCTTCCTGAAGCGACGCGCAAAAATCCTACCGGTTCTAGAAGAAATATGGAAGGAAACGCAATCCCGTCCTGAATTTTCCTGGGGAGACGCTATAACTATCGCGCAAGGTATATTCCTATTCTAAAGATAATTGATATCCGGGCTCCCCTAACTTATCCCAACATGCTCCATTACCACAATTCCGCCGCGATTCAACCTGGCCGGTCACAGCATTGATCCATCTACTGTTTTAGGTAGGTTCTCGACAAATAACGTCTTTCGAAGGAAATGTACGAGGAAGCTGGGGATCTTGAAGTTTCCCATATGCCCAGTGCCGGTCTTCTTGCCTATTTGAAGACCCATCATTGCTAAACAAACATGTCAGCGAATACTAGATGAAAGACATGCTTGCTCTGTCAGTGGGCCCTTACCTGTCGTCGATGCCTTGTGCGGGACGAGAGGCATGTTGTTGATCAAATGAACAATGTTCTTGGCCATGTGGATGGACTGTTTTTCAACAAACATGTATTGCGGTGGTTCGTGATCGGATACATCACCGATGGCAAAGATGTCGCTGCTGTCGATAACTCGGAGGTCATCATCAACTCGAATGAATCCGTCCTTATTCAGGAACTTGGATGGCACGAACGAGGAATTGGGCACCACACCATTTGTGGGGATGATCAGATCAGCCGCCAACTTCTTCCCGTCGGATAGGACGAGCTCTTTGCTTCCATCGGGCAACTGAACCGTGTCTTTGATGCTGGTGTTCAATTGGAGGTTCACATTCAGACTTTGGAGCTGCTTTTCAGCTGTCTGAGTTACCTTGTCTGGACGGCCCTCCAGGACTGTCGCCCCTCTGGAAATCTGCGACCCGTCATTAGCCCCCAAATCAACATACAGGTGGCCATTAACCTACAAGAGTTATCTTCTTCTCGCCAGCTCCGTATTCGAATCCAAGCTCGCCACTTATCTCAACACCAGTCGCCCCGCTACCAACAACGACGATATTCTTAGCGTGCCTGATTTGCTCCTGCATCTCATGCAGGCCAGCAATAGTGTCTTCGGTCGAGCCCTGGGATTTGAAGGGCGTGTTCGCGAGATACTTCGATCCTGTTGCAAGGATAAGGTAGTCGTAAACGATGTGCTGGGTCTGGCCGTCGACCGTTACCTCGAGTTTCTTCCCTTCAGCGTCGATGCCGGTGGCAGTGCCAAGTATGACCTCAACTGAACCTTTAGGGTAGTGAGCAAACCCAGGGGCAATAGGTTGAAAGATCTTCTCGTCGGGAATCTGGCCGGGAATCAGGGCGCGTGGGGTTGCAATGTTCCAGTAGAAGTGGCTATCGCGGGAGACCAGGGTCACTTTGAAAGAGCCCTCGGTGACCTTGCTAGCTTGCTTGAGGAAGCGATGAGCTGTGCTGACGCCGCCGAAGGAGCCGCCGACGATGACGATATGCTTCATGGTTGGTGCTGGGGCTTTGGGATCGAGGATGAGTTGAGGTTGTTTGAATAGGTTGGCTGTGAAGAAATGGAAGGTTACGGCTATGGTCGTGAGGACGGACTGGATGATGGTCGACATGGTGAACAGCGAGACATCAAGCTGGATTTAAGACAAGCACTCGGATCTCATCATCTTTAAGTATGCAGAGTGTTTGACGCAAGCCGCGCGAGCTCTGACCTAAATCTAGACAGGAGACAAAGACGAAATTGACTACTCGGTACATAAGAGCTTATAAATCCGATGAAGAGCAGAACAACCTTGATTACAGAGCATGGCTACCTGAGCCGTCGTAGCTGAGACAAGGCACGCGATTTTCGACATTCGAGACTCGGATGATTTCTCAAGTCCGCACGACGCGATCACAGCCAACGTGTATTATTAATTCTCATCTTAGTATGGTATTTGACTGAGCTTCAAAACATGCGCCGAGCCATCCAATCAGCGTCATTTGCGCAGATGTTTTCGAACTTGTCAGCAATGTGAGGAGATCCCTGTTAGTTGCCAAGAATGGGGCTTAAACAGTACTAATTTAGGACTGCGGTATCAATTTTGATTGGCTGTCAGCTGCGGTATTGGTGATTGATAGTGGTCTAGCCTCTGAATAGGGGCGAGGGGAGCATTTCCGACACGCGATCGGCCCCGTCATGGAGATTAGAAGATGCCAGGTAGCATTCCAGAGCGAATTCTTCGAATCCTTATTGCCAGATAGAATTTCCAATAGTCCATTACGAGGACACATGACTGAATACTGTATCAGCATAGCTGTTTGTTTAGTCTCAGTTCAGTTCGGTCGCCCTAAGAAAATGAGGAAGTATTGCTGGTGCACATGAAGAGTCCAATCATCGAAGATTCAGGACTTGCAAAGTCTCTTTTACGAGAAGAGTAAAGGATTCCCTTGAATTTTTTGATTGACACGTCTATACGAATCACCATTGTTCGCGAAGTTGGTTGCCCAATTGATTTCTCCCGGACATCCATGCCTTGATCGGCTCCCATTTGCGACAGGTATGTGCCGTGCCCACGCCGACACCAACAGAGATGTTACCTAGGCTATAGACAGGCACTGGACTGAGGTCGCCAAAACACTGCACGGACTGTCGAATTTGATCCAAACAATGGTCAATGTGCACTCTCTCCCAGTCATCTTGTTTTAACATGGCTGACAGGTTCCCGTGATCGTGCGCTACTGGATGAGCCTCATAGTAGTCGGCGTCGAGCTTCATCCGAATAACATTTAGACAGTAAAGAGAGTGGAACATCTGAGGTCTTGGTGATATCTCATTAGTATGATGATAGAGCAGATGGACTGGAGCAAGGATAAATTTTTTATTTCTTACTCGAAGTAGTAGTGACCGTTGTCAAACTGCTTCAGTTCAGGAACTTTATACTGTGATAGTTCCCTGTCGTTCATATATAGGAACTTCCCTAAAGAATCATTAGCCTCGGATTGTTTAACAGGGTATTTGCCGTGAAATCCACCTTTTGAGAATTCCTCCCAGGCTTCGTCAATGTCCTTGCTAGGCTCGCCGAAGTAAAGTGGTTGGTCCTTGGGCACAACCCGATAGAGGACCTTTCTCGTCTCATCCCATTCCAGACGCCCAGTGAAGGCTCTCTGCTCATAAGAGATTGCGCCCCAAGAGTCCTCCACATCTGTTGGGAAGTGGCCGAAACAGCTGTGGCTCGCAAGCCAGAAGTATATAGACGCTGAGGTTGTGATAAGTACGACAATCCACGGCAGCCCGTCTACCAACTGCCCATATCTCTTTTTAATCGTGCCAGAATGGCAGACGCCCTTGCGATGATTGGCGATGAGTGCCTGAGACTCCTCAAATTCTTCTTCATCCTGTACGTTAACTTTAGCATACTTGGGCATGGCAACAATGAGAGCTCGCCGTAGATAATGTATATTTCGAAAACAACAGTGAAGATTAGACGGAAAATTCTTTATGCGGTGGTGATGTGCTATTGGGCAAGTTTTGAAAAGTGCGAACTTTTGTCGAGACGGAGAGATGGACTGGCTTGATTATCCGGTTCCAATTGTGTACGGTGCCACAAGTGCCTTGCTGGTATGCTAAGTGAACCGTACGATGTTTGCACGCCGTGGTTGCAGTCAGGTCGGTCTTTATGTAGTACCACGATAACGCCTGTAGGACGATAGAATATGCATGCAGGTTGTTTGCTTAATTGATATCCTCTAAATCCTAGTACTTGTTTATCTGTAAACAAGTACTGAGCCATGCTTGTTAGAGTTTTTATGTCCTTGCTTGACGCTATTTGCCAGACCTAACAGATTGCAGCTCTTATAGGACGAGAACTACCTTTGGTTTCCGAAGAGGCGCAAACGTCGACACAAATGACAAGGAATAAAATACATTTAATATATATTCAAGCAGGTAGGTCAAAACCAACTCGACATTCACTATCAGCAAATCCAAATCCTGCGGTTACGTTCAGTCATGGGACCGCACCTTGTAATCTTATCCTGTGAGCATCGGAGCCCCAAGAAATGTGAACATTTACCCTATACTTTTCTTCGACCCCTCATACACACGCATTTGACCCCTTGACGGGAATGGCGCAAGTCTTTCTTTCGACCGACATCGATATCCCACATGAATCGACGAGATACTGGCTTTGAGGTAGAACATCCATGAGATATCTAATATACGAGCTCAATATAATGCTTCTTTCAAATTACGGACATCGAATATGTACTAGACACATTTCGAGAACAAAGGAGTGCGTTCGTTCACAAAATTGAAGCTCGGATATATTCGCCGATTTTGAAGCAGTCATTCTATAACGTCGATTGAATCCTCCAATCATGACTTCGTTCTTGCTTGAAATGCCAGGTAATCTCATTTCCAGCTCCTTTTCGCATATATTACAATATTGCGGAGTATTTCACGTCATTCAAGTAAATACATTGAAGCAAATCATGTCAATAACCAATTTGAAAAACATTATTAGTACTCCGCTCTACGCTCGGCATTCGGGACACTTGCTTCTATCTACTCGTAGACTATGCATGCCATCGTCATCCTACTACAAGATATGAACCGCTGAATGAGCCCAGCCGATTCTCGTGTTGGCAGTCGACCTCGCTTTATGATGACAACCAACTTTCGCAATCAAGGTGGCCGCCCAAGCAACTTACGTGAGATTTTCCAATGGCAGTAACCGGACTTGGCTAAAGTCAGCCTGTTAAAATCGCTCCTAGGGCTTAAATGCCAGTAGTCTGCGTCAAGGGTCAGTCATGTCGGATCTTGAACATAATCACCCGCCTCCAAGCTTGGCAAATGAAAGTACTTGACATGAGTCTTGCAGGAGCTTTTAGACACTTGCTCCCCTACCTTGACCGCCACAAGAGTTACGTCCCACAAACTCTCACGTCAGCTTCGCTGTTTCCTTCTGAACTCAACTCACGGAATACCAGAGAAACTTCGTAGGACTATCACTTCAATAGGATCCTTTACTTTCACTCGCCCTATATCACCGGAAGGAGACAAAGGTCTTCCGGCGGCTCTCACCTTTGAATTGTCCCAGTTCAATCGCACTATAAGGCCTCAATTGGGATCGTAACATGCCACCTTCACATGGTTATCCCTTCAATTTTGATTTCAGTAGACTATGCTGTTTCCAACAAGTATAAATATGAGCTGTAAGTCTCCCTCCCATTTCTCATGTTGTTGCCTTCACACAGCACATACTTTGAGCTCTCCGTTTGCACGATAATTATTCCCCACCGCAAAGCCGAGAAATTTACCGCTATTATCATACTTCTTTCTAAGTTAAGATGTTGCCCAGCTTTTCTCCAATCGCCTACACCATGCTATGCATCTATGCATCTACCACCCTGGCTAGAGGGCCAGGCGGCTCCAGCTGTGTCATCACGGAAGATTAGGATACTGAGACCACTTTCACATACCACTTCAACGGAAACGGGGCCAATGTCTGCGCCGCTTGTGTCCCCGCTCTGAATGAAGCCGCGGCACCGTCAACTTTTCCGAACAATGTCACCGTCCAAGTGACATGCGGCACCAACCTCGTTGCAGTGTATATGACCAACCCAACGGGGGATGGTGGTACTGGAACTGGCGGGCAAGGCTCTGCGGCAGAATCCTTCCTTCCTACTATCGAGCAGTGCAACAACGACAACCCTTCATGCAGCTTTGATTAACCTCGTGCGTTCAATTCGAGCTAAAGACTATAATGTGTTCGGGAATATGGATGTCGGTTTTCTTTGCGCTCAGGAACTCTCGATATGTGCCAAAAGAGCAGGTGGTTCTACGATTTTTTCGAATTTGGTTGAACCAAGCTCTTAACATGCTTTCTCTCCAGTTCTATTAGTCAATATACGCAAATAGAAGCACTCAGCCAGCCATTTTCAACTTTCTCATATTCTTTTGTGAGTGAGACGTTCTGGATTCATCAGTAAAGTCCAACTATTCCCCAGTACGCCCCAAGCATTTACTTTCCCTTAAACTTGGGTTCTTAGAATGGGACCATTGAATAAAGAGCACAATATATGATCTTGGGAACTAAAGACATGTCGCAAGGAGTGAGTTCACAGGCGGGATAAGGGGAGTGTTTAGCTCAAATGCCATTGGAGTAATCATACTTAAACCTGATCTCATTGTAGACACCAAAGCCGACAATGGTATTGAGAGAGAGCTTAAGCACGTCATGTTTCTTAGTGCACCATATAGATATGTGCATGTGCTATGACTCGGATGCGTGCTGCTGATAACAGAGCTGACGGAACTAGCGGTCTCATTCTGACATCGGATAGCTGGCAGCGTGTTGTATGAGTGGCCAGCTTCAACCCCTCATGACATATCAACTTCCACGAATTAGAGATAAATCAATCATCCCAACCGTCCGCCATGTCGACTATCGTACGTCCTATAATCAGTGAGGATGAGCCAAAATGGCGCCAATACTGGGCGGCCTACAACGATTTCTACAAGCGAACCATTTCGGAAGAAGTCACCGCCACCACATTCTCTCGATTCCTCGACACGAATGTGCAGATGTTCTGTTCCGTGGCTGTGGACGAAACATCAGACTTTGTCATCGGCTTTGTGACTTGGTTTCCTCACATGTGGACCTCGCACCTCAATTCGGTCGTGTATCTCAACGATCTATTCGTTGACCCTGAGATCCGTTCGAAAGGCGTTGGCGGCAAATTGATCGATCATGTTTGCGAGCACTCAAAGCACACGCTCGGAGCGGAAACCGTCTACTGGCTCACACAACATTTCAATCACAAAGCGCAGTTGTTATATGTCAAGAAGGCGACGAAGTCCGACTTCGTGCACTATTCCAAAGATCTATAGCAAGCATCTCATCGACGAGTGCAACCACCTTGTGTCCAAACTCGACTAGCTATATGACCAAAGTTTCTTCATTCTTCAATTCTCGCAATGTTCACAACACCAAGCGACCGACAATTTAATCTTGCTTCCCTGCCTTCCATCTGTTATCTTTGAATTGTCCTTCTAAGCCCACTGGCGCCCAATTACCACTCATTGAATTCTCGATTGCCCACTTCTTGATTGCATCGAAGTCCCTGCATGAATGTTGCCCTACCCCTTTAGCGGTGATGTGATCAGTGCCAGGGACATACTGCCAGGAATGAGGTGTGATATCGCCACCACACATTATGGCTTCTCGTAGTGCTTCTACACAGTGATCTATTCATATCGGCCTATGGTGAGCTTCTTCAACCTTTTTCAGGTATTTTAGAGAACTGACCTTGATGCATTGTGGCCAACTCACGGGACACATTGTACCGTTCCTCTAAAGTTCCGTAGTATTCAGGCCAAATTGTCTTGCGCAGTTCATCACTTAGGAACGAGAAAATGGTCAGTTCAGGAGCTTGTAGTCGTATTATAATGGCGTAACTCACAGACAATGAAGAGAGTGAAAGACTTCGATCGTGACAACATAATTTCCAGGGTC
The DNA here is from genome assembly GCA_022578795.1 of Xylariaceae sp. FL0255. NCBI lineage: Eukaryota > Fungi > Ascomycota > Sordariomycetes > Xylariales > Xylariaceae > Xylariaceae sp. FL0255. The sequence goes on from MU388909.1 coordinate 108,050, forward strand.
GCCATGAATCTCAGCTGTTGATGGCTCCAGGTGAATGGCCTGGCTCTCTGGTATCCGGTTCAGGAAGCTGTAGGATTGCTGCCAAGCGCGGTCAACGGACGGTGAAGGAGGCCCTTGAAACTCTGTTCTTTGATCAAATCCATTGGTCATCGTGATCATCTTGTACCTCAGGGCTTCTTTGGCCGGCGCTGGTAATAACCGATTAGCCAGAGTCTTCACTGTATTGTTGTGACGGAAATCGGTAATCGCAAACAAGAGCAATGTGACTTAAGGACTCCCTACAATAAGCAAGTTGAGACTCAAGTGGACGAGTGTTCATTTCGATGATTGCTGCAGCAAAGAGAAGAACACTTCCAATAAACCAAGAGATGGCAATATTGGTGTTTATCAACTGTGCTTGGATCAACCTCCGTATAGAAAACCTGCTTCGCTCGTGATAAAGGACTGTTTCGATGTCATTGCGCGTCTCCTCACTGTCCAGAGATGATGATGTTGGGCTGAGAAGAGAATACTTCTGTTCCTTCAGATTTGCAATGGTCTCCATGTTGCTATGGTGCATAGTTGGCCAGACACTGACGAAAGGGAAAGGTTCTCAGAAAACTGAAGATAAAGCTCACGAAATGAACATTAGAATAAGTTTAGATGATCCCTTTCTGAACCGCAGAATTCGGGCCTATAAACCGCCTCGCGCTGCGCGAGTGGATGGAGTGTAGGGCCGAGGATGCGGCTCGGACGTGTAACATATCTCATGTCGCGTTCGCGCGAAGCAACGGTGGACGACTCTATCGCCGTCAAGTGCCTGGACATCCAAAATGCGCGGAAAACTGCCTCAATGGTTGCACCATAGTCTAGAAGCCTAGTCACGCTGCATATGCTTCCTTTTCCTTGCTCGCCGTTTTCATTTCACGCATGGTGTAAGCAAGGGGGCCATGCGCTACCCTCACGTAATACTGCTGTTGTGCTCTATCAACGGGATCCTGAGAGATCCAGATCAGTTTGAAAATGAGGCAAACCTCCTGTCGTATGATAGGTATGAGTACCACGCCGAGATTCAAAGACCTTCCATCGCCAATATCACAAATTTCGGGGAAGGTAAGGGAGCTCACGTCACCAACCACGTCCCGAGGGTGACTGAACCGCCTAGTAGTCGTGTACAAAAGGCTAGATTTTCTCCATATGCAGTGATGCCTCTCGATCTTGTCACCTCAACCTTTCTTGACCAAACCACGGTTCACAAACCATAAACAGCGACATATATCATCCATTTGTCAATCTTCCCGTACGCAAACAGCTGTATATAGTTGACCTCTCTGGAATCGTAGTTACAGCGTCGCATTCCTTGGTCACGGTGTCGCACTCGCCGAGAGGAAAGAAACAGAGAACGATTCGACAATCCTTTGTGCGAACGACCGTATCACGGCCGAGATAAAGTTGCATCGTACGCCCGTAAGCAACCGCTTTAGCGAGGCAAGCGGACTTCAAGATTGATTGTGATTCGAGGCGGTCTAGATCAATCGAGCCTCTTGGTGCATGCTATCACGCGGTCCGCTTTACTGCTGTTTGCTTGTTCGGTGGTGATGTTATGCGAGGCTTCAAAGATCATTGCTTCAAGATTTATGGAAAGAGTAAGCATTGCTGAATATCATAGCCCATATGTAAATATGTGCATTATCTGTATAAAAGGGGTGAAAGCTTCCAACTATAGTCAAAATTTCCTGCATAGCACCAACACGATCACATTTCACAGCTTCAAGATCTTCTCAGCTATCAATAATACCTCTCCTCATCATGCAGTACAGACTCATCACTGTCTTCCTTCTTGTCCTGGGTGCATCCTCATTGCCGACGGCTAAGCAGGTCCAGAACGATCTCGGAGCTCGAGCCCCTGACTCCCAAAATGAGGATAACTACGGCTTCATTGTAGGAAGCGCAAGCAGCAATGCGCCCGTCAAGGCTCGAACCCCGGACTCTCAGAATGAAGACAATTACGGCTTTATTGTAGGAAGAGGAGATAGCAATGAGCCTGTCAAGGCTCGGACTCCCGACTCACAGAATGAAGATAACTATGGCTTCATCGTGGGACGTGGAAGCAGCGAGGTCAAGGCTCGAGTCCCCGATTCCCAGAATGAAGATAACTACGGCTTCATCGTAGGGTAACCACCCAAGGCGAGAAGAGCTGAGTACATAGCTAAGACAGAGGTATGTATTCTAGATTTTAGGCTCGGCGAGATCAAGATTTCTAACATACTTTACTATTTGTGCAGATATGTATCTCATCCGTTATAGTGCTGGAAAAGGGGACTCCAAGATTGCTTTGTGAAGGATTCAACACAGAATTCGCAGGGGAAATTCATGTATCGGTCACTATCTTAGTGTTGTCAGCTACTCAGTTCAATTGATTCTGTTCTGTTTCGATTCTACACCAAGATCATAGAGTCCATTTACTCGCTGTGTACCTCTGAATCCTGCTTGATCGTTAGAAACACCATACTCCTACCATTTCCACTTCTCATCGCCACGGTCTCTCACTGTCAGCTGATAGATCTATACCTTAGTTCCTCGCGCGTCTGCTGTAAATGATGATATGAAGAAGGGTCAAATAGTGGCACTTTGGCTAAAGCACATACAACGACAATGGCTCGCCCACACGTCAGAATGAAATATCAGGTACGACTGTTTAGGGCCGCTAGCTGATTATAACATCATTTTCATTCATCCAAGCCTCAATTTTCCCAAAGTCCCGACACTTATGATAAGCATTGAAGTCGGCTCTAAATCCTTGCCGGTCCGTTCCATCAGAAATGGATACTAAAGGCGTGACATCCGCGTTGCACATGAGAGCCAGGCGTATCGCCTCGATACAGTGATCCGCGTGCATGCGCTTGGCCACGTCTGAGCCGGACGCAAATGTTGAAGGAGGCTTGTCATGGTATTTTCCAGCCTGTAGCCAGGTATACTGACGGACAAGATTCTGAAAACCATCATGAGTTCTAGCGTCGTAATTTGAAGATGGAAGGCAGAGGGGTTTCCATACTAGGCAATGCAGCTGATGAAATACTTCCACGTTTGCTCTGTAGCCTGTTCCGGATGCGGTCTGGACTTTCGCCGGGTATGTTTTCAGAGAACGGTTCAGTGCTGCAAGTCTGGACTCGGGGATGATGATCTCGTGCTCTGGAGAGACTTTAGTTGGAGCGCGCTTGAAGCAAATTGGGGGATATCATACTGTTTGTGAGTCTTAACCATGCTGCTTCAACTTCGTCTGTTGGGGGTCCGCGATACTCGGTTTTGTGAGCAAAGGAATTATCGAAGTCTTGCGACGTATACTCGACGGCATCAAGTACGGGGGCTTATTGAGTCATTAGAGCATATTCGTCGAATGTCGCGTTGAATACCTACACCAAACTGACAGCTGTCGCGCGCAGTATTGGTCGGTCGGTCGGTATAATAGTATGGCGACGGCAGCGCCAAGGGTGAAAATGACGAGAAAACAAAGTAAGATGAGAACTATTCGAGAGAGCCGGTTTAAGCTTGATAAGCCAAGCGCATTTCGAGTGGGAGAGGTGCCGTCTTCATTTGCAATAGCTATTGTGCTGCCGCAAAAGCATTCAACGACTGTGGTTCCCTGACTTGGGAGCGGTAGGTATGATGATGATCTCTTTGGCCCCATTGCGATGGTTGCGTTTAGACTGGGCGATATGTGCAATCCCGAAGATAGACAGGGGACGAGAAAGGTTCGACGGGGCCTCGCATCTTCATGTGCAACTGAATTGGGCTTTTTGTTTGTTTGGCCGACAAAAACATGGAAGCACCATGGCGAGAGTGTGGTGATACCAGTGCGACTACATTCGCAAACAAACAGCCGTATCTATGCATTCTAGGCCGTCCAGATCAACCCCTAAATTCAGAGCACCATTTAGCCCAAGCGCTCATAACTCCCAACTCTTCTCTAGTTCCCAATCTCATTTCCTCTTTCATCCTTTGCGAGTTCTGTTCCGTGTAAGCCAATAAAAATCTCAACTATACAGGAACTGCAGGTTCAAGTCGTGAAAATGAACGTCATATCCGCTTTCGCTCTCCTGCTGATGGCATCTTTTGTTTCAGCTTGGTACGAGCAAGAAATCAAAGAGGCTGAGAAAGATCCGATCGCCGTCTTGGGGGAGTGAGGAAGCTGAAGCCCATTCCTAGTGAGTGAGCACCGCAAGGTTCTCGAGCGGGATACTCCGTGCTAACAGATCAGTTGAGTTCGCCGACAAGATTTCGGATTGTCGATGTGAGCACAGTACGAGGCCTCTGTCGTCCTTGCCAGCCCGTCTCAAGAGTTCCGTTGAATTTGTCATAGGGAGCTCATGAACCTGATAACTTGGGGACTGAATTGGAGATTTAGGGGGAACATGAGGGGTATGAGGGGCGAACAGGGGCTACCCAAATGAGCGAACAGAGACAAAGCAAAACCCGACAGCATGCTCCAGCCACTTGAGGCTGTTGGGTGGCTGGAATTATCCAACGCCAAATGGGTAAAATTAGCTCTAGATTTCATCTCATCTCATCTTGTTAGGGTGCGGCTCTTTTCAGCATTATCAACATCGCTTATTTTGAGGTTTGGAAATTAGTTTTCCTCCTCCTTGGTATGTCTATTTTTGATTACAATACCATCGGCGACCTCTTGCGGTCGTTGAGGGGGCCGAATAATGGTTCAGCTCGTTGGAGGGCGGTAAATGGTGAGACAGCCGCGGCCCGCCCCAACAGTAGTCTGCAGCACAGGCTGTTCCAGTATAGCCGTACAAGTATCTTTGCCAGTTAGCTTTTTGTCTACACGGCGAGATTTGACATTCTTGGCATCGATTGTAGCCAGATTAGAAGTTCATCATGCGACTTGGCTTCCCCCGCGGATGGTCAGGTCCGCTCCCGAGCCTTCACGTTGACACACCATTCTAACAAGTCGGATGAATGGGTATACAAAAATTGATCGAAACCCCACCGACTCTCGTTTTGTGGAGCGAGCTCTATACAAGAGACCGGACTGCACTGAAGAAGATGCATATTCAGCTGTCTACTTACAAGTGAGCAAAAGGTATCTTCAGCTTGCCATCTTTTCAGGCCATCTGCCTCCAGTTATTCTATGGCTCCATGATCCCGGCATGCTCCTTCTTCTACCCATGCTGCATGAAGAGCTGATCCACTCCAGATCCCCGGGTAGGGCAATTCCTGATATGGCACTACTGCCATATAAGGGGCTAGCTAACAGATCCCGTGCGAGATTGGCGAGATTCTAGCAAGAAACTACTGCACAAAAGCGCCCGAACCAATCAAAAAGCAAGACCAGTTCAGATTTCTCCGGAAAAGGTGCGTGAGAACCTTGAAGTTCAGTAATCAGCTTGTCACGACTGTACGTATAAAGATTGACAGGAACAGGAATAGTTGGCCAACACCCTTCATGTGATGGGCACATATCACAACCCAACTGCTGATTAGCGCGATCTCCCACTTTGCGTGTACCTACTTGCGTAGCTGTAGCTTTGGTGATCTCATCTGTGCCACTCAGTGAGCACTCTTGCCGTTTTAGCGTGATTCGTGTACACAGTACAAATTTTCAGTGGCGGTGCAGCGTGCCGGCGTTGGTGCGGATGATTTGCGCGCGCGTTACAATGAAACCTTCTTTTAGGTGGTAAGGTATGTTGAAGCGATTCGACGCCGGTACCAAAATAGCCATCAGAACTTTCCCATAGAATGGTTTGTCTCACAGCAGGCCGCACCTCTTATCTATCTTGCTTATACTATTTTTACCTAGTAGATACCCTACCAATATCATACCCTATTGGTTGTTAGTAAGTCAACTACTAGAAGTCCACCCAGCGTCATAGTTTTGTCTTTTACGCAGCGACAGTGATGTGAGCGGTGGTTGCAAATCTTGACATATGTCAAATATTCGATGGCACTTGCCGGGTTGATAGCCCGTCCTCGATTTGAAGTCCGTACTATTGGATTAATCTGCCGATAAAAATAACAAAGGTCTTCCCACAACTCTTTTAGGGGGAACTTTCCTCAGCTTCCCTTACTTGAAACCTCAATCGGTTCCGAAATGAGTCGTCGATCCTTTCGGCTCTTTGGTATGATCTTCCAGTCTCCAGTATGTGTAAGATTCTCCAAAGGCATCCGTTCGGCCCGTAGTTGCTGGCCAACATCGCTGTCGGGGGCGATTTGGGATCACGTTACTCTCGATTATCCCGAGTAAGGCTTGGACTCGGTGGTTGTGCTTGGACGCATAGCGGAATGCGACAGTAGTCAAAAATCACCTTGAGCCTCTGCGACGTCGTTCGCTTTTTCGATCATCTCCAACTCGTTTTCTACTCTGGTCCCATTAATTTGTACGGTTCACGTGGCATCGTATGCTATGAAATTCAAGCGTAGTGTGCTGTCGTGATTATCGGCGGCCCGTTGCGACGGCCAGGTATAATGAGATTCCCCGCCCTTTGCAAAGAAGAGGAAGCTCAGTCCTGCAACTGCAATACTAATTTTAAAATTATCAGCTGTTTTCCAAGTTTTGATGTTTTTGACAAGCGTCGCAAAGGTCTAGAACGAGTGCTATCGAGCCTGTTGTTTCATTTTCATAGGCTTTGGACTGGGTTAATTGTTCGGAATATTCCATCTCCCAACCGTGGTGGGAAGACACGGGGTTAAGCGACCAGGTAAAAAATTCCCTCAATGCCTCGGACTCCGAGGCGTATCTAATTTTCGCACCAGACAGCGGGCTTTTGATTCCACGGCCTGGGTCACGCGTTCGATAAGGTGGCTAATTAAGTGGTTATTCACTCGATTCCTCATTTATATAGGAGATTGAACTATGACCGCTAAGACCCGCCGCGCCTGGACCCCTAAACTCCAAATGATAGTCTTTTACATAAAAAATAGCCGCCGAGAGATCCACGTTGCCGTAGCCCTTGTCGTTGCTCTTTCAAAGTATGACTCCGTTATTTATTTCTATCTTGGATTTTCCTTTAAGTGATCTCGTCAGCTCTATCAGATGATGAAGGGTGTCCCGGTCGCAGCCGTCAATCAGCAAGGACACCTTGCCAACTGGCTCATCCTCTAGAATCTCCGACCCCGAGTGCGATGAATCGCCTTGATTGTCTCCGGACCAGAATATTTCTGGGGTATGGGCTGCGCTGGGAGAAGAAGAGGCCATAAACATTGGGTCCTCAGTTGTCATCAGGGTATTAAATCCCTGGGAGCCCATCTGGTCTGACCAACCCGACGCGCTCGTCGATAGAGGTGTTTCGGATGAGTAAGCCCCTATGGTCATGTCATTATAGCCTGGTTGCGACACCATCTCGCCCATACTTATTGCCAAATGGGTACTTGATATATACTCATTCAACGGCGTAGCGCTAACGTCATGGGGAAGTATAGGGGAGTAGGGTGTTGTGCAGATGCTAGAGCTGTCTACCATACTACTCCAACTGCCTCGGTGATGATTCCAGTACCCTCTGTAGTCTTCCTCACCCTCAAAGGCATCTTCCTCGGGACCGTTATATATTTCGCTTGTGTAGGCTGCGTCTTCTGTTCCAGCGACGGACACGGAACAGGAGTCGAGACTACCAGAGCGAGCATATGGTACTTTCGCTTGCCGGGATAGAACTGTATGTCTGGGGCATGGTCAGCTCACGAGTTGTTTGGATCATCTAATGCGATTGATGAGTAGTTTACCTGTTCTTCAATTCATTTGCTGATCTCTCGGGGAAGTACTGCTCCTGCATCATCTTCCAACCGCGCCCATTTTCATCGACCAGCTTCATGAGTAAAGCATCCTAGAGGGTTTGCCATGATGAGCCTGATATGCCGATATGCCGATATGCTGCGGGTATTTTGGGTTCCTACCTCTTCTGCAGTCCAGCTGCTGTGTTTTAGGATGGGGTCGAGTTTGGATTGCCAGCGTTTGGCACATTCTGAGCAGACACATCGTCAACAAGATGCGCATACACCTCGCATGGAAGAATGCAACGAGGGGGGGATGTTACATGATGGGCAGATGGAAAAAAAAAAAGATTTAAGTTACATACGGTCTGGACTCCGGAAGGCGACTTCGTTGGCTACCAATGTCCATCTTCTAACAAGTTAGCAAGGGATGCACTTGTGGGGATTACAGTCGCGCGATGCGCTCGCTCTCACTTTTGTCCATGTTTTTCGACGGCGGCTATCAATCTTTGATCTTCGGCATAATCCCACATGCCCTTCTTCAAGCTGCCACAAACTTTGTTGACCCAGCGCTTACGACAATCTTTATTTGTGCGTCCTGGTAGCTTTGCTGCGATACGGTTCCAATCCTTGATTGTCCCTTTGGCGGCTGAAATAAGGTCAACCCCTTTTTCTCAGCATGCGCTCGAGGACACAGACGACAGGAGATGGAGAGTGTTGGGGAGCATGCATTGTCTCGGCATTTACTGACCTTGCTTTTGGGTTTCATTTTGGAGAATGCTGTCTTCCTCTTCCGTCCACCGGTTCGGTACTTTACGTTCCATTTGATGGTGGTGATGCCGAAATCAGAATCTAGGTATGCGATTTTTAGAAATGGGAGAAAGAGCTGGAGAATCCGACCACGTTATATCGGCGAATCAAGATATTGGCATGCAGTAGAGCGATCAGAGCGATCTGAAAGTCATCGAGATCGAGATCGATGTCGTGAAGGGAGAATCGATTTTGCAGGGGCTTGGGCAGAGATCATGAAATCCGCACTCCAGGTTATCTAGCACTCTGACAACCTGTCGGCACAATCAGTCCGTACGGTGCTGACGTACGATGCCTGCAGAGACATGCTTTCTTCCAGCTTGCGGTCATTGAAACGCACATCACTCGACCTAGGCTCCGTCAGCAGGCATTGGCAGGAATCGGGTGTATACTATCCAGGACCCCTGGTATGTACACACAGTAGTTCCGAGCCTATCCCAGAAAGCCTAGCATGCACGACTTACTTTGATCCATCCCTGCGACAGGTATATCCAGAAGTTCACAAGCGCTTCTGGGCAAATTGTTATTGGTTACATGTGATCTCATCCCTGTGTGTCGATCTTATCCCCGATTGGTCTGGCAGGTCCATCTCCTTTTAGTACCCTTTTTGCCTTACCCACGACCTAACTATACATCACGTCACCTCATACCTGATCTCGTTCTAGCTAGAGAGAAGAAGAAATAAGAGAAAATGAGAGGTCCACAAAAGTCCGAGAGACAGTCGGATTTATACATCGACGAGAAGTGAACAAGCAGCGGTGTAAACCCAGAAGAAAAAGTGCGCGGAATCCTGCAAGGTGACAGCTTTGCATTTACCCAGGTAAATTTGGTAATAAATATGATTACAATAATTCGTGTTAAGTGAGTTAAATACATAGAGCGAAGTACCAAAGTAAGGGTAGTATGGCTTGCACTAGCCCAGCCCGTAGGCCGGGAATTTGACATGGGGGCGTGGCAGGACATCCGCAAGGATATCGTTCTCATGCAAATTATTCCAATTAGCTATGGTGTGCGACCCTGATCAGCAGTTGTTATTGCCCTCTTCATACATGTGCCATACCCCAGGGGCAATTCCTATCCATTCCCAGCATATGCAAAGCCGTCCTACTGCCTAGGGGTGAGAGTCTGGATGCCATCGAACGCGGCTATGGCGGAGGATCATCATTTTCGGGCGTCATTTGCCCAAATCTTCCCACCCGTTCTAAGAAGTATTGTAATTTGCGCCTTGATCTAACATACGCCGCCTTTCTCTAATTTCCAGCGTCACATCTATCAGTTCCTCATTTGAGCTGAGAAGCCCAAGGTAACAGTAGAACCAACCCTTCGAGCGAACTTAGCCCATTTTGTTACGCACTCATACCTGGCGAATCTTCAACAATTGGTAAAACAACAATGTTTGCACGAATCTGATGAATGGCTTGACCAGGTGTATGACCCCTATCGTCTTGGCCTACTTCTCATTATACCCAATAATTAGCCATTGAACCCCTAAGAAGGGTCCTTGTCAGTTTATTTTCCATTCTTAGAATTGGGCAGTTTGGAAACGATAGCCCTACCACGGCCAAATTAATAACCGGGGTCTGATGATAAGCGCATCAACAGGGAAGACCCAATCATGCCAAATGGATCCTCCTCCGTGAGACAACCAATAGTCATGACTGTGTAATGGGATTCAAAATACACCAAGATGAACCTCGGCCAGGCCGGAAGGGAGTTTTCTTACCCCTAAAGGGTGTTAGTCCACGTAATCTTCACCTGGCCTTGCCGGGCTGACCCTTGCCAAAAGTCCGGGACGGCTCGAGACCCCCGGATCCCGGTGGCGCACTCCCCGCAGTGTTGTATTCACCATCTCTCCATGCAGTGAATGAGGATTCAAATGGGGTAATGTGAGAAAACCACACACTGCGCCCTGCGCGCGTGCAGCTTATGTATGTCCATTAGCACCTAATACATTGCATGCGAGATGACCATACTTCACAGCGTTGTAATGTCAAGGCCCCCTGTCTCAGGGACCAGCACGGATATAATGAGAAGGGGAAATGGCGAGCAAAAAGAAGTACATGGGCTTGAGACCCGGCATTCTCCGTGTCCGGAAACCTGAAGAACGGGGAGGACGCTGGGCATTTTACAGATAGCTGAATGCCGACCGGTTGATCAGGGAGCTAACCTAAAACCCTAAAATAAGGGCTAGCTACAGCTGTATCCTTGTAAAGGGACCTCTTTGCCTGTTTGTAGTGTTCTTAAACTGGCGCGAACAGCTTAGGAGATAAGGCGGCTTAAACCTAGTGAAGCAGCAACTGCCGAACATACGAGTAGTCTTGTTTCAATTGCCTGCTACTAGCGATAAACCTGCAGATTTGACGTTGATCATGTAATAGTTCGAAGCTCATAATATGCCGCTACTTGATTCGGGATGGATACGGGTCTAGTTACTGTGAAATGGCAAAGATTTGGTGTTGAATAAGCTGACAATCAATAATCTTCTGGATCATCAACCCCGTTTGTCTTCCGTCGTTGCGGTACTTTTCCACGGCCTCTAATAAATCACATCTTGATACAAGAAACGAGACCCAATTTTCGAGTTCGGCAGAGGGTCCGTTCCGCAAAACATGTCAGTCATTGAAGTAAGCTAGCAAGGGCTGGAAGGGCCAGAGTTAGATGTATGTAGTCCGGGGTAGTCTCGCCGTCTAGACGGAAAGCAGGCTTGCATTAGCCCATTACCGGTATCGATATCGTTCCGCTGCCACCATATTCGTTATGGATTTTTCAATTGCGTCTTTATTTTAAACGAGCATTAGCTTTTTCATAAGGCTCCAATGGGGTCCTAGTAGCAATGAACATGGTCCACGTGGATAATTGGAGGTTGGAGAACAGGTTCCAACGTGGCGGCCTGTTTGAGGTGCCCCCGGCTAGAATCGCACCTTGCCCACCTGGGTTTTCTGTGTAACGAAACCCTAGCAACCCTCCCGGGCTAATTAGGCCCTTTACCTTTTTCAACTTAACCGTAGCTTTGCTTTGCTTTGCTTTGCTTAGTGATTTTAAGAACCACAACAATTCCCGGTTGTTCGGCGCACTAAGCAACTATGATTTTTTCGGTAGAGAAAGTCGGCGAATACGAGAAACATCTTTGAAGACTTTCCCCAGAACCTGGAGAAGCAAGAGCTCGTAATGATTACGACATGTGTCTTTGACCATGTTACCAGACACATGACCTGCCGCCGCCCACCGTGGTGCCTGAAGGGAAAATTATGTCCCGACTGAGCTGGATCTTTGAGAAATGTAACGCGCGATATGCGTTCTGATCCCTACGAAACCCTTGAAGATCCATAATATTGCGAGACCCCTATGCAGGAAATGTTATCGACGTCTTGCCACACCCTATTCGTGCACACGGCAAACGATCGCCCAGTTGTTTTGGATAGATGAAGCGGCCGCCCAATATCTGATTGGGAGTTAAATGCAGGGCTCCAAAGGTTCTACAACACGTGGTCACCGTTTAGGAAGCATGGGTATCAGATTAGCATGAGATCATTGGCTAGGATGGTACCGGATCATGACCCGCGGGCTGGGTAGGCATCGAAGTGTTCTTCACAGGGCGCGATATTGGCCCTCCATGCATATGTGCTTTTGCCTGGATGCTATTGTAGCTAATTTGCCTTATTAACAGCAGCCCAGACCCCAGGTAAGAAATGGGCCCAAAAATGGGCATACGGCGCCCAATGGCGTAGACGAAGACGTAGACACATACACTTACACGCTTATGAAAGCACCACTACGGAAAAAAGGCTTGCAGGCTGACTATAAGTGTGGCATACGGCGTATACCTCAGTTTCAGAAGCCTTCTGGCTGACTCCACATCAAACAAATGTGGAAGGATTCACACACTTATTAGTACAATGCCACCGGAATGGGAACCGTAATAAGCCTACTAATTATCTAGATATATTGTCTAATTGCCCTGGGCTAATACAGGGGTTAGGGCAGGCAGCCTCTCAAATTTTAAGGAATGCCAGATACCTGTCCGATGAATCCAGCCAAAGCCATAATTTTTCCCAAATCCTGCAGCGGGCGGCGATGGGAAAGCAGTGCCCCGAGCGAATCACCCTGATTTTCAGGGACCAGAGTATGTCGGTGAATCAGACCCTAGCCCGCAAAATCTGTCAGCTGAGATGATGCATCATGCGATCTCGCTTGCGAGCGACCCTGAGGGTCTAGGTCGTAGGGCACAGGAATTCCCCAAAACGGAATCATTGCAATCATTGCATCATGCACGCGTAATGTTGACAACGCACAGAGGGTTCGGGGACGTATGTCATTGTTACCCGAGGATGCGAATGTTCGATTCTTTTCGATTGCGATTCGATTTTTCCCACTTCGCTTTCCCGTCTGCATGTTATGCGTGCGCAAGATCTGCTAAGATGGTGAATCGCTCGGTCTAGGCAATCTTGGTCCTCGTAGGCCTTCGCTCCTTTGTCTACCGAATAGTCAGTTCGCTGCCCGATATATGTACCTCGCCAGGGCGAAAGCTATATCGGCGACGGCAGAATCACGTTGTAGTTACGAATTGAATCTGCCGACAGTTGGTCGAAATCAGTCCGAAATTTGATCGTATCATGGGATTTCCAACTTAGAATCGAGATTCCCACCTCGTGTTCTCCATCAACTTCTCCATTCTCAGCTCCAAATGTCTGTTTGATTGATACGGTGATCTCCGAGAAAAGCAGGAAATGGTATTTCAAATGGCTACGTCACATACTATTCATACAAATGAGGCTCTGTTGCCCTCTGACGTGGACATGATACCCACAAAACCCGATCTCCTGACCTCTTTCTTTCCTTGTTTGATCACCTCCTAGATGCTTTCTGCTACCTTTTCACCCGATTTTCACCAATCGCGCATTGAGCACATCAGCTTTCTACTCATCAGCTGCACACATATCAGGTATGACTCAAGATTGTGAAGCTTAGATCCGTAAAGACGGGAAGATCATTTTTGCGTCGTCCGAGACTGGACGCGAGCTCATCAGATGTAGAACATGCTGTCCTTGAGAGTTTTGTGGATCTCGAGAGCATCATCAGAGCATTCTGTGTAGACATTCTGCTTTGGATCGTCATGCTTGGTCAGATATAGCCTTGAACGTCGAGCAAGAAGATCTGCGTAGTAGACCGGGGCGCAGACACTAGTAGACTGAGTCGCGCGGCCGGATACAAAGCACAGGTGATTTGTCACTTTCTCCAGCTCTTGTTTTATATCAAGTTGATGATCTGCATCCTTCCGTAGACGAAAGATTTCATCCAAAAGGACCGCGTAGTGAGCAGGACAGGTTGCTCCATTTACGGAAAGGTGACTTGAGAGACGGAAGTCCCATCGATCTTGCCCGACCAAATGCCGGACCTTTCCGTCGCCGTCGACGAACATACCAGAAGGTAGACTTGGACCGTACTTCTCGCCAACAGCGGTATCATGCTGTTGAGAGAGATCTTTACGCCCCTTGTTGACAGCAACCAAAGTGATAAGGGGCATCCCTCCCTGGGGATACAACTTCCCACACGCATTCATCAAAAATTGTATATCCTCATTCATCAAACGGTGGAATTCTTCTTCAGGGACACCGCTTTGATAAATCAAGATCTTCTTCGGGTACGCCTTGTGATGCTTTTCTGCCCATAAGATGAGTCTGGACTCAAGCATAGCTTGTATACTAGACACTGTCCCCTCGGTAGTGTATCTGGTAGTGCCTTTGGTTTTCTTGCCCATGGGTTTCTTCTTTTCTTGGAGGCGAGCGGTGCCGGGCCAGTGAGAAAGATCCTTGTCGATATTTGCGACCATGGCTACGATGCTAGACAGTATATCAGGTTCCTTAGGAGGTAGATTCGTCACATCAATCCCAACTACCATAGTCTGGTTATCGAGAAACGATGATGTATCGTAGCTCTCCACTAGTTGGTTTTTGCCTCCAAACTTCAGATTGATCTTCATTGCGACGTTTAGGTAGGAGCGGTCCTTACAGGCTTTTTGCGTACAACATACGGTGTGTATACCGCATTTTCGATCAGCGATGTTCTTGACTCTTGAGTAGTAAAAATCACGCCCTTTAGATGGCAAGATGACAAGGGCAAATTCGTACCCTTTTTCGACTGCATTCGAAAGGACCATTTTCAGATGGTCATCTGCCTTATGGCCTATCTCCACGTCTTCCTGAATTTTTTTGGATTTTCCTACCTTGATGCCCATCTCCTCCAGCTTCTCATTTAGCTCTGTCATGATGCCCTCTAGATCTATCATATTCGCTTGTTGATGTTTAGTCCCAATGGAAATGCACAGCCAATTCACTGATTTCGTGCTCGTGGCGGAGAATTTCTGATCCGACATTTTCCAAGAACCATTTCTCACTTCTTTCTGGCCTTCCTTGTACGAGATCTTGGGCGGCTGAAGCGAACGTCTGGCGTCCGCTGGAATGGGCGTGGCCTTAGCTCGAATCCTTAATGAAACTTCAATCTTATCTCTCCTTGCTGGTCCTAGGTGGTCGGTTCTTTTGAAGATCCTCTCATACTTATCGACAACTTGCTCCTCACCCGGTGGGTATGGAGCAGCGCTGCAGACTTCCAATGGGAGATATGTTGGTCTTTTCTTCCTTCCCACGTTAACAAGAGGATACTTCTTGTTTATATTGACCGACGGATACACTTTTGACCTTGTCAGTATACTCATGTCCCACATGGCCTACTCATCGTTGAAACTCACTGTCTTTGAAGTAATCAAACACTGAAATGTAACAATCAAAACCTCTCCACCAGAACTCTACCTGGTGAGGAAGAAGACCATTTACTCGGGGTGGATTGCGTTCCTTTTCTCCATCGTTTTTTGTTGCTAAGCCACGAACAATCTTGAAGTCTGGTTCTCGATGAGTGATATGCATTCTTCCCAATCCCTTGGCATAAGCTTCAAGTTTGTCCAACGGGATCGCATATTTTTCAACAATTTTATCAAGTGCCATTGGTTCAACATAAATCGTCTGGACAGCGATGACATCATAAAGGTATGGGTTTGCCGCGTCCATTTGAAACAGAATCCCTGGTATGATCACACCTTCACCCTGATTTGTATGCTGGTTCTTAGAGTCCTGAACCCGCTGGAATTTACTGAATAATCCGCCCACACCGCGACATATGAAATCGCCGTCGCCGCCAAAATTCATTTTGGATGAGAACGTTAATCCCAAATACTGGGTAATCTGAAGTTTTCCTGGCTTCTGCAGCCTGTGTGAAGGAGACCTCGGATACATAAGATATTGAATCACGTTCTCCATTGTCAGCATTCCTTCAAAGTTGACCTTAATAGCATACCTTTCGTCGCGGTCAGTGACGAACTTATCTTCCAGTCGTCTTCCTGCAAGTATTGTAGTCTCGAAATCGGTAGCTACAGCCTCGTCAGTCGGGTTGAATGTGTCTAAGTAGATTTGCATGATTCGATGGACTTTTTCCCAGTCTTTTTCGGGTGGGTCGACAGTGAACGTATGGCGGAATAATTCTTCAGGATAATTCATGCCAAAAAGCCTCCTATCATTTTTTTTGCCCTCCCGAGTCGGACGGAACTCCCGTTTCAATGGCTTCTTCTTGCTCTCGCCTTTGCCGCTCTCCACTTTCTGTCGTTCCCCATTCCCAGCTTCCGTCTCTTCATGTTTCTCTTTCTCTCGCTTCTTTTTCTCCTCGCTCATCTCTCCCCTAGATTGAGTGTTGCTCCGGCTCCGTGATTCCTTCTTGGGACTTGACGAAGGCGAATCCTTCCCCATGATGGATAACTGTTTAACTGAAGTTGGGCTCTGATATGCTGTTATCCTGTGTATTGATCGTGACGAGATGAATGAATGGAGAGCACTATAAACGGTGTAGTGTGGTCAAGATAATCGTAAAGGAGAAAGATCATGAGAGTTCCAGTTTGGGAAAATGGACGGCTTAAATACTTGTCATTGACTCTATACTAATGTATGACAAGGACACTTGAAGTGACCACGCAACTCAATGAGCCCTTTCCTTTTTTTTAAAAAAAAAACAGTTGCATCACTGCCACGCTACGTCTCAGAATCGAAAGCAGTTTTAAGAAGGATTTAGTGACGGTTTCCCTCTGAGTCACAATGGTCAAGTCATAACTTTCTTATGCAGATCAGGAAGTCATAACCAAAGCTGAAGGCTGATCGTCTATATTCTGAGTCATTACTCATGAGAGTCATGACTTGTGCTTCAACTCTATCCCAACTAGATGACAAAGTAAAATGCTCAACTAGGTCTTGGAAGGTGTAATCTGAGTTCATCAACCAACGAATTTCTAAGGTGATCCAAGTCGCGAATTTGAAAAATTGTGTTATACAGCAGACGATGGGAGAGTCTAGTAAGCGCATTACGGGTACTGCGCAGCGAAGGTTGAAACCAGGATCCCAGACGGGCAGAGGAACAAATCTCTCCCAGACAGCAACAGGGATCATACACTAGGTCCAGGTCCTGTTCCTTGCATATTCCCCATTTCCAACCCCTTAGCTGATTCAACCCAAGTATTCCAATCGACAACTTCGTTGAAACTCATATCAACGTCTAGTGCACCTTCGCCAACATGGGTTGCCATATCAAAATTGGGATCAGGATCTTCCCAGAACCAGTTGACCAGGCCAGAGCCATCGGCGATTCCGTTATTCCAACCGCCATCTGCTTGGGGTAGGATGTGGTTTTGTCTCGGCATACTCCCAAGCTGCTGATTGAAGGATGCTGGGTTTTGGGCACCGATGGAAGATGGTAATATCTGGTTTGGGATAGAGGGGAATAGTTGTAGATACCCCTGATCAGTAGCGGAGTGGGAGTTACTGCTCCGGTAGGAGTGCACATCCTGGTTCGCTCTTGGCGTGCTCCCTAAAGGTGCCGTTGACGAAGACTCCTCACCCTCTCTCTGCTGTGACGAGGATGCCATCCGTGTATCGGAGGGCGCTGGATTCGCTAGGCTCTCACGCCATCTTTTCCTGAAAAGTTCAGCGCCATCTTCTGCTGAGACGGGACCTATCGCAGAGGGCAGCGGAAGTTTGCGGTCTTCCTCCTCTAGACGTCGCGCAGCCCAAGGATCACCTCGTAGTCTTTCAAGCTCAGATTCCCGATGTTTTCGGGCCTTGGTCACGAGTTTTCGTAAAGGGATCCAGATCCGTAGATTTTTGTTCAAGTTATGCTGTGGTGGAATCAACCATGGGCTGTGTAATGCCAGCCAACTTCGCTCGACAATTGGCGACCACTGACGACGGCTGATATCAATCAAGAGGTACACAATGGCATGCCAGTGAGTGTAAGTCTGGAAAATCCATCTCCAGTGCCGGCAGGCTTGCTCAGCATTGAGTGCATGGTTGAATTCGGCGACCTCGATTGCAGCAACTAGCAACTTGTTTCTTATCTTGTCGGAAAGATCCTCGCTTGGAGAGGAGAAAAGGACGGGTAGGTGAGCGAGCAGTGTCAACTTGCCTGCCATGCAACGTGTAGAGCTCACGATGGTCCATACAGCGAGATCTTCCATCCCTGGAGCATACTGAAGGTAGCCTTTGTCGAGCTTTTCGTAAATGACTCCCAAAAGGCGGTCTTGCTCTTCTAAATTCGTCCCAGGCAGCATTATTTGTCTTGAAATGTTGCTGAGATCCATGGACGTGATACAGATTGTCATATCTGCCAGACCTTCACGCTCTCTGGGCATCTCCTTCGTCTCGACGTCAATGTCATTATCGTTGATATTGAGTGGAAGTTTGGTATCAAAACCACCAAACTGAATGGTGAATTCGGTTCCTTGGTCTTCCGACGCTCTCACATCAAGCATGCACAGGGCATACCAGACTTTTCGACGAGTCTCGGCCTCGAAAGGGGTGAAGTTGTTGAAGTGCGATGCATCGCGTTGCAAGCCCAAGGCCTGGCCCATTCGGATCAATAGTCCTGTCATCATCCAGACGAATCTCGGGCTATCATGGCGACGGACAAGAAAGAGAAAGATCGCAAAAGCCTGTACGAGCCCTATGTCGGGAACGTTCAAGAAATCCGCTTTGGCTAGAGCATGTTCTAAACCAAGACGATACTTGAGATTAAGCTCTTTCTTTGGAGAGCCGAAGTTGCTAGTCACCTGTCAGGGATTAGGTTGGTAAGCACGGGCTATCTGGCAATAGAAAATGTAACATATTGGGAGACAAACATCCTCTTCTTCCATCGAAGTAATAGCTGCATAGTATATTGCAAACAGAAGCGCCTCATTGACCGGCGTCAGTTGGACCGTAGTACCGCCGCGTGAGGGCCGAACTAGCTTCCTTATCGTTGGCATATGCACAATTTGAACGATCAGGTTAACGTTATCGGAAAATATATCGAGAAGAAAGGGAATTTGTGAAGGCAGGGGATGGAAATCGTGGGATGAGCTCAGTGAAGAATTGAGATTGTGTTGGAATAAGAAGGCATGTCGTTCTGAAGGTGTCCGGTCCAGCTCAAGTGTAGAGGGCGATGAGCCTGGGATATGTTCATCATAAAATTCATCGTCGGAGGATTCACCATCGCCTCCTGCGAGATTTCGAGTCTCTGTCCTAATCTCGTCTAGCTGGTACGCCGTTAGTTTGAAATCAGCTCGGTTCAATCACTCCAAAGGAACGATGAAGACAGTTCGAGACATACCACGTCATTGACACGGGACCAAAAGCCAGTACTCACGTAGCGGCTGCGACTCGCATCTTTGACAACAAGTCGTCCCATCTGATCCTGAATGCCAGTAGTGCCGGGAGCCGAAGATGGAGAGCCGACATCTGCATCATGAGTCGAGCTGGAGGGCGAGGCTCCCGTTGATGAGTTGGCAGCCGCATGAGCTTGTTCTAATTGACCGCTGAGATCTTTGACCAGGCTCTCTAGAGTCTTTAGACGATCCATGACTTGACTAACGGCCGGATCGGTAGCTCTTGCGGTCTTCTCGTCAGCAGCGGCCGCGTTGGGGGCGTTGCGTTCTAACCGCCGTGCCCATCTCGGGGGCCGGTCTGTAGAGGGAAGAACGCAAGGGATGTTCGCGCGGCGGCAATTTGAACACGGAGATAGCTTGTCGCACCGTACTTTACGCGACCGGCATACGACACAACTTCGCGGCTTTGTGGCCTTGTTGGTGGTGGTGCTCGCGGGTTTTTCGGCCGACACGGCGGCAGGCCCTTCACCATCACCATCCCGGCCGACAGTGCTTGCTTTCGGAGCCAGGTCGGGCTCCATTCTCGCTGTGGGCTCTTTCTTTTTTTCCTCCTTCTAGTTAATTACTTTTCTCCTCTTCTTCTTCGATTTGCTGTGATTGAGTATGTCGCCTCTAAGGATGCATGCCGCTTACTTCTGTCCCGTCTCACTTAGAATCATTTCAAACAGGCCCCAATGAAATGCTGTCTTGTTCTATTCAGTACGCGCGGTCCTACTGTTGAGTGCTAACTGGAATGATCGGGCATGATACGAGTAAATGCATAACTTCCAGATAGGGCTTAGGTACATTATGTCGGTAATTCGATCCATGATCGTTTCTTTCGCGTGGCTTTTAGAGCGGTAATAAGATCTCGGACAGTTGAAATCCCAGCTCACTGGATCTTTCCTGGTGTGTCCTTGAAGATATTTCAAAGTATTCAATGTTGGAGGTCAAAACAGCGCTCACAGGTTGGAGGTAAGTATGCCAGCCTCTTCAAGTTCCAACCAATTTTTGGTCTATTCAACTAAACGCTTGAAGAAGGAACAGGGAGAGTGACTCAGCACCATCCATGGCCCGATGATGGACCAGGGCTGTAAGTTCCTTTCAAGCCACAGTAGTATCGCCATACGGAGGATTGTCAGTCCGCAAACAATGTGGCTAGCGACCGAGAAAAACGCGAGCTGCACTATTCTCGGGGCAGTTCGCCATGATCCAGCATTTTTGTCGGCCAGCACCTCAACGGGGAAGAGTCACTCACAATGGAGATAAAAGGAATGGCTCAGGCCTGGTTTCTCAATCATAATCACTACGAACACCATCAACAGCAACAGCAACAACAATATACATAACCAAAAAAATATCATCATCATCATCATCATTATTACCTTCACACAATTCATCACAACTTCGAGACAACAACCTCTCCAGCACGCTTATTCACCAATATGTCTTCTAATAGCCAATCCGAAACTATCGCCTTCTTTGGAGCTAGCACCGGAGTTGGTCTTGCAGCGCTCAAGAGCACCTTGGCATCAGGCCGCAAATGCATTGCCCTCTGTCGCACACCATCCAAGCTGTCGGCCCTCGTGCCAACAGAGTCCAATCCGAACCTAGAGATTGTACAGGGAAACGCTCACGACATAACGTCCGTCTCCAACTGCCTTCTAGCTCGTCCCGGCGTGCTTGTAGACCAAGTCATCTCCACGATCGGCGGTGCTTTCATCGCCTCCAAGATGACCCTTGACG
Organism: Xylariaceae sp. FL0255; assembly: GCA_022578795.1. NCBI lineage: Eukaryota > Fungi > Ascomycota > Sordariomycetes > Xylariales > Xylariaceae > Xylariaceae sp. FL0255. The sequence continues at coordinate 129,009 of MU388909.1, forward strand.
ACCCCGAGGTCTGCCAGAAAGGCATGGCTGTCCTCCTCGAAGCCCTCACTAATCTCCGCCGCGAGGGCGCTGTCGGCAAACCACGAATCATCGTCTATAGCACGACGGGTATGTCGCGTTTCGGTCGCGATATCCCGATTGCCATGATCCCCTTGTATCATGTCATGCTTAAAGTTCCGCACGCGGACAAGATCATCATGGAGGACCGCTTGGTAGAGAGCGGTGAAGCATTCACCATCATTCGCGGCAGCTTCATGGTTTCTGACGCCGAGACGAACAAAGAAATCCGCGTCGGCATCGAGGATCCCCAAACTGGCCGAGAGTCCAAAGCTATCGGCTACTTCATCAGCAAGAGTGACGCCGGTAGGTGGATGGCAGAGCATTTGGTGATTAAGCGAGATGATAGATATCTCAACAAAATCGCAAGTGAGTATTCCTCAACCGTATCAGTCTGCTTAGTTGATCACACAAATGCTAATCTCATTTTCGCGCAGTGATTACACAATAGATACCACCCCAAATGATACCACATTAGATTGCCTAGTTACATGGCAAGGCGTACAGGATTTCGGGGAACCTTGTATTGTATTAGTCTGTGTTAGAATCGTTAGATTTCTTTGGTGGATATGGGCATTTCCCTTTTGTTTCCCTATTTTGGCCAGTAGATAGACAGATACCTTTTGGCTCTGAATGGAGAATGCGAGCCGACATACTCTTTTTCGTTAAAACTTACACAAATATATGAGAGAAACATATCCCAACAGTACATAATGCTCAAAGCCCCTATCGTTGCAACAATTCTGAGATTACAGCAACGCGCTCTTCAGATGGAACAATATTCGGAATCAGTGCACATAGTACGCTTCTTGGGCATGCTCACTAAGTATTCCGTATGAGTTTCAACGGCTGCAGAGTCTCTACAATATTCCGCCCCCCTTACTCCGTGTCCCGGCGCTATCCTCCGAACTTCCGCACATCCGCCGGGAAGCGTGACATAGCAGTGCGAAAGTTATTCATTAGACATAACATAAGCTACATAATTTTCAATAGATAAACATACACAGAATTATTCTATTGTTACATTGATGCTGGTCTGTGTCTATTTTATTCATTCCAACTTTATGCCAACATCCTCTATCCGTATTCCACAACCACCACAAAACATCTATCTCAACAACCTATAAGGGGCTTGATATCTACACAAATATAATGCCTTCGCGTCTAGAAATAATAGGGACTGACAACAGTCAGAAACTCCTGACATCAAAATTCTCAATCTCTCAAAATGGCTTTCTACCTTCCAGACAACCTCTCGCCCACCTATCGGACCCCTACTATAAGCCATGGGAGACTTTGGTACGAGCACTACCAGATCTGCTCAGAGAAAACACTTTCCAAGGTGTCATCTCAAATTTAGATGTACTCTCTACTTCAAAACTCATATCTGAAGAGGAGTGGCGTCGAGCTTATGTGATTCTATCGTTTCTAGCTCACGGACATATATGGGGGAACGACGTGCCTTGCGAAGTAAGTTATACTTTCTGCTCATCTCAATCAAGACCAAAAACGATAGTAATCCAAAAAAGCCTAACAAAGTCTCGAGATCCTCCCACCTGCAATCACCATTCCATATCTCGAAGTATCAGCACACCTTAACCTCCCGCCCGTCGCAACCTACGCGGCTCTCAACCTCTGGAACTTCAGCAGCTCCTCTCCAACGTCGGACTTCACTAACCTAGAGAGCCTAGCAGCCCTGCACACATTCAGCGGGACCCCAGACGAGTCCTGGTTCTACGTCCTCTCCGTAGCGGTGGAAGCGCAAGGCGCCGCCACGATCCCGCTCATGCTCCGTGCCATCTTAGCCATCGCGAGTGATGACCATCTTACGGTCACGAATGCGCTAACGAAGATGGCGGAATGCATAAGAAACGTGATGAGGACTCTGGAAAAGATGAGTGAGCGGTGCGATCCGATGGTGTTTTATCACCGAATTCGCCCGTTCTTAGCTGGAACGAAGAATATGGGCCACGCGGGTCTGCCGAGGGGCGTCTTCTTTGACGAGGGCAAAGGCAAGGGTTCTTGGGTTCAGTTGAGAGGCGGGAGCAATGGACAGAGCTCGCTTGTTCAGTTCTTTGATTTTACGCTTGGCGTGGAGCATACCCCAAGCGGGAGTTCTTCGAAGCAGGTCGATACTTCTGCCTTGAAGACGGACAAGCCTGAGATGGGGTTCCATGAGGAGGTTAGCATGGCACTTTTGATTGAGGAATTGTTAACTTCCAGCTGCTAACATTTCACATTCCAGGTCCGTTTATATATGCCCGGGCCACACCGTCGTTTCCTCCACGCCGTCTCCAGAATGGACAGCATCAGGGAATACGTCCTAGCAAGCGGCACAGCACCGGACCGAGCACAGCTTCGTCTATCCTACCAAGAGGCCACGAAAGCTCTCGGCGACTTCAGAAACGGACATATGCAGTTAGTCACGCGATATATCATTGTGCCATCGCGAAAACCCATGCCCTCGGCTTCGACACGAGAATTAAACCTCGCCACGGTATCCTCGCGGTCGATTCATACGAACGAGCTCACAGGAACGGGAGGCACGGCGCTCATTCCTTTCCTTCGCACCATTCGCGATGAAACTTATCAAACTGGAGAGGCCGTATCACGCCGGCAGCGCTAAACAAGCGAGCGAGCATAGCATAGCGGGTAGTTATCGGCAATCACCGAGATGAGTCGAGTCTTTGATTCTATAATTAAGATAGGTCAGGTAATTGATACCCTCCTTTGCACAGAATTACATCACATGTTCCCATTCACACACCCATCGGATGGTTAGAGGAGGCCGAAGGAAAGACACGACATTGCGAAAGACGTTAGGTAATAATGAAATAATACTGCAAGGGATTTTTACGGTCAGGTGTGGTTCAAACGTTAGTTAGCGCCTCACCGTGATCCAATATCGTCATCATCCGAAGTTCCGAAGATCCGCTCACCTTCAACTTTTCCGTCCATCTTGGCATTTTCATTAGTTTCTCTCAATGAAAAGAAGGTCTAAAAGAAAAAAAAAAGCGAGGAGTGAGGGAGCAAGGGATGGGAGAGAGAGAGATAACGGAACTGATACCCGATCATTTTATAGTTAATCAGGTCTTCTTTCTATTCCGCGTACAACCCAAATCCGTTTATCTTCACTCCGGATAAGTAAATATTATGCCATCCGAGTCCGAGTCTTCACAACCATTACTCCCTTACATCCGCGAACGGGTATCCCAAGCATGCGACACTTGTAAACAGAGAAAAGGTAATTACTCATCATCTGATATATCACTGTAAACGCAGACAAGCAGGCAATGTAGCAATTGGAAGTGAAGCTCAAAATCTTTGCTGCTGCATGTATATGTACCTATCTGAAGTACTACTGAGCAACTCACCGTCTAACTCATTTTCGTGTCTCACGCAAACAGTGAAATGCGACGGACAATTACCATGTAGTTACTGCAAGCGACGACAACGGGGCCCAGCCTGTCATTTCTCGGCCCCGGCTACCCGTCACAGTGGTAATCGCAACCGCCGTCAAACATACCGCTCATCCGCCGGTACCTCACCGACCGTCATCCGCAGCACCGCGGCTTCTCCTCCTTCACTGAATCCTCCGCCTCGACCGCAGGTGTCGACTGTGACTGTGGTATCACCGGTAGCGACACGAGATACCCGACACAGCCTTCAAAGTGAAACTGCATCGATAACGACTATAACCACCACCGGGGTCGAGGAAGCCGAAGTCCCCCGGGATGCCCGTCTTATCTGTGATACGCAGGGGCGATTAGGTATGTAGAACACGCATCTGTTCTATAGAATGTCTTGTCTCAGGTCTTGCTTGTATTGCCCCATCCCATGTCATTTCTTCCCTTTACCTCACTCATTCAGAACAAGACAAAAGACAGGGAAGAGCCGGAAGAGAGAAAATAGAAAGCAGAGAAGAGGGAAAGAAAACAAAAAAAAAAAAGAAACATAAAGAAAAAGAACAGAACTCGGAAAAAGAAGAACAAAACCAAGGATAGCTGACGTCGCCTCTGGAAAAATAGTTTTCATAGGAGACTGTGCGCCCCTCTCCCTATTCCAAACCATCCGGCAACTCGTCACATCCCGCGTAGACGCCAATGCCTTCGGCGGACCAGGTACAGCAAACAACAGTAGTAACTTACATCTCGAGAACATCAGCGCCGAACAACAACTCAGCGGAACCGACAACCATGCCACGACCGGTATCAGTAGTCCATCGGACGTCCGGCGGTTTGTTGAGACCTTTCTGACTGTGACAAGCAGCATCGTAGATCTCTTCGACGGCGACGACAACAAGAAACTTGCAGACGATATCATAGCTTGGGCCAACCACACCAACCACAATCACCACAACTCATCGGAAGCAGCCAACGCAGCAGTCAACGATCTCATCCTAGCTATCGGCTCTCAATCCACCGACTCTCACATCGCCGCAAGCTACTTCCTCCGCGGCAAGTCCCTCGCCTTATCCGGTCTGTCGACGGGAAACCTTAGTATCCAGACTGTACAATGTTTCCTGCTGGTAACGTTGTATATGCTTCGGTCTTGCCAGATTAATGGAGCATTTCTGTTTTTCGGTTCGGTTCCCTTATCTGTCTTTTCTGTCTTGATGTGGTTTGGGGTCTGAATGGTTGTCATGATTAACTTATAATGGTGCTGTGTAGGGATCGCAGCGCGTGCTGCTTATGCCATCGGATTGCATAGGACCGAATTGAATGATCGTTTCGCATCGACGACACACATCAAAAGGTAAGAGACAGGCATCCAACGTTCACCTAAAAAGTGTGCGCCATCCGAAGATGGTGTGAACCTGTAACACTGTATAAATCTACTTACATACCCCATATTCAGAGATCGCCTCTGGAAATCCGTCCGAGTCCTAGACCTCTACCTCAGCATCTCAACAGGCCGTCCGCCAACAACCTCCAACGCAGATTGCACCGTGTCATACCACTCTCTCCAAAAGGACGGCAGCGAGCGGTACGATCTTCTCAATGCCTCCGTGCAGGTCCTGACTATCATCGAGGAGATCATTCTCCAAGTATACTCGCGACGCAAGATCTCGTTGCAGTTGACAGAGGGGATATCCCGGCAGCTTAGAGAGTGGTCGGGGCGATGGCTGGCTGCGTTGCATGGTGCTATTAACGAGAATGAGCATGAGCATGATCCCAATCCATCGGGGGTTCATGCACATAATCACGCGCGCGAGGCAATGGGCGCATGTCAGGTATTGGCATCATACTACTACGCAGTGATGCTCGTGTCCAGACCATTCCTCATGTATGAACTGTGCAAACGACTACCCGAGACGACAACAGCTTCACCGGCTTCAACGAGAGACGACGGTTCCGGGCGGTCGAAGCTGGCCAATGCGTGCATTGATGCCGCGACGTTGATGATAGGGCTCGTCTTGGATCTGATTGAGCAAGGTTCGATGGTTGATAGACATATGTCTTTGATCGTGTAAGTTGGAAAACCTCCGACTGGATCTCTATTTCCCTCAAGATGACTTCCTCAGCTGAACGCCGTTATAGCTCCTGGCTCTTCGCTTCATCACTCGTGGTCGGAGTCGGACTTCTCGGCGGGTTCGGTCGGGCACTAGACAAGCATGCGCAGTCCTCGGTCACGGCGCTCCATTACTTCGGACAAGTAGACGCCCACGCTTCACAATACGCTCGCATCGCCGAATCCCTCCGACTTTGCGCTCTGGAATACTTGGCAAAGAGGGACGCTGAGGATCGCCGGCGCATCGCGGAGGACTCAACACAGCTCTTTGGGCTTATGCCTAAGGCTCCTCGTGTCCGGCGCAATGGTGGTTCTGGCCTAGGTTCAGGCGCAGCGTCGGGATTGGCGACTCCCAGTAGCCGGAGCGGGAATGCCACGCCGGATGTCTCCCAGTTTCAGAGATTCTGGGAGTCCGAGGCGTTTGAAGATTTCGATGCCTCGATCTTCTCGTTCAACGAGGCGCCGGTCTCGTTCGAGACTGATCATCGTACTGCGCCAGGGATGACGCGGGGCAACGGGGCAGATCAAGTCTTTGGCGGACTCAACCTTTTCCATTTGACTGAAGGAACTGGGCACATCGACTTGGCTTATCTGTTGTCGCCTCGCGGTATGCAAGACCCGGTTCTCTCTAGCCTCTGATATGCAAATACGATTGTCCGAGATCTTATGTCAAGTCCTTTATTTCATCCTAGATTCTCCAGCTCAGTAGCCGGCTCGCGCGTGTCGACCTTCTGGTAGCCCCGGTTGCGGCGGCGCTTTGCATTACAATAGCGACAGCCGTAGACGCAAGCGACAATAAGAAGAACGAGGAAGAGGATGGACCCCACAACCTCTTTAATGACCAAGCCAATATGCGAGCCGATCCAGCCAAACCACACATTGTCCCAGCTATCCCAGGTGCCTCCGCGGCCTTGGTTCCAGAAGACGTAAGGGTCGGGCTGGTCGGGACGCATGTCCATGAGGATGTGGGTCAAGGGCTTCCATCCAAAGCCGTCAAAGCCAGAGACTGTACCTTCAGCCGCGGACAGCAGCGAGTGGTATTTCTCCCACAAGGCGGTGACGAACCACTGCCCGCTCGTGTAGCTAACGATGATGTAGGGCAGGATCCACGGCCAGTTGTAGGGGATGAGGTATTCGGTCAGGAGGTGGAAAAAGGGGTGACCAGGCTGCCCGCCGATGATGTTGTTGCTCAGAGCGCCGTGGCCGCCGTCGGTCGTGAAGGCTGGGAAGTAGGTTATTGCGTCGAGGCTTTTGAGACAGCCCTGCCAGAAGTATTTTATTAGTTCAGTCGATTTATGTGCTGGGGAATAAAATACTCACATTGTCCAAGTCCATATAAATGCCTCCAAAGTGACGGAGGGTAAAGTATCGGATGACATCGACGCGCTGGATGGGGAACTTGTAGCCGTCGTAGGTGTCGAGAAACCAAGGGAATTGTTCCTCGATGAAGTCGCGCGAGGCCTTGGCAGTCCACATCTTGTATTCCCAGTCAGGATTCAATGCGAGACAAGACTGTCTGCTCGCTTCCCAGTCCTCGGGGAGATTGACCTCGGTGGACTCGAGATCGGTCCAGTTATGGTAGACTTGATGCAGAATTCGCGGGATGACGGGTTCAGGTTCTGGTAAGACGTCTCCGTCGGGTGTTCCGTCGGCCTGGCGCGCATTGTAGGCGTCTAGAATCTCGCGTTGATTGAGCTTGATGCCGGAGTGTGGTTTGAAGAACTGAAAGATGTTGGCGAAGTGATAGAGTCGGACGACGAGGCTGATGAGGAGGATGGCGACGAAGAGGAATATGCTGATCTTGAGCACTCCACGAGCACTCGAGGCTTTGGGAAATATCATAGCTGTCTGTGTCTGTGTCTTATTGTATTCCCGGAATACTTGTGCATGTACAAATTTGAATGAAATTTCGGGTTTGAAATCTATCTATAATACAGCTGAAGATGAAGATGATGTCTCAGACCACAAGGCAAGACATGAACCCGGGAAACTGAGAGAGAAGAGGAAAATTACCGGACTACCTAGAAGCGAAGGCATGGCGCTAAGCTGAGGTACCACAAGAATTGAGACACGCTTTTCCCCCTAAAAGGAGCATCGCGATCCAGCAACTTACTACCTGAGCAAGCCAAGGCGCTGAGTATCGAGTATACGGACGGGGTACCTCTACTTCCACCTTCGGAAGAACAACCACTTCAAGGGCTATTGCTTTGCTTCCAAAAAAGCAGATCAACCTATAAGATTTGTAGGTAGAACGATCATACTAAGAGTTATGATTTTCTAGGCTTTCAATCTGGTTTTGTTGAGTTCTATCAGCAGAGGTCAAGTTCAAAGTGCCTTGTTATATCACCTCCCCCCGTCGAACACTAATAACCATGGGTCTTCCGATCTAAAGATTGATCGTCAGCTGCGCTAACAAGGCCCCCCCCCCCAATGTCCTCCCAGAAAAGAATAAAGGTATTGTACCTAAGGTGCCAGGGCTACCAAACACAAGGATGGCGACGGCTCATCCTCATTAGGTACATGTACTTGGACACCAACTCAATCAAGCGCTGATACGAGATACGAAGAAGGAAATAGGGATGTAATACATGTATGTATCTGCAGACTAGATACATACATACATCCTATAACAGGTACTCGATGCAATACGAATAAAAGTGACTTAATTTATACCTATCCGGGGGGGGCCCATTTTTTGTCAATATGTTGGAAGAGTGTTACTCAGTAACAGGATGACAAATTTAAGTCATTCTATTGGCTGAATATCTTAATTCTATTACCTCGTTATAATGCCAATTTTCTATAAGGCAGTTTCCTCTGTAATGAGGATGCTTTTTCCTCGTTTCTTTTGAAAAATAGAAATTCTAGAATAGAGTACAACAAAGTACCAACATACCTAGGTACCTAATCCTCTAATAACATCTCTGAATCACTGACAACATTCAATCGCGTCAACAACTCTCGAAGTTCATAAACCTCCCCTAGATACGGAACCTCCTTCCCATCGCCCGACCAAATGCACATGTTTCCTCGTTCCGCCTGAATTGCCCACGCGCGTATCAACTTCGAGATTTCGAGATGGCAAACCAAGACCCTCGTCCGCCTACCTCGCCAGACGCAGAGCCCAAATACGGTGGCTTCTCGCGCTTCGAAATCGAGCTCGAGGTAAGCTACATCTCTGTAACACACACACATACGACACACAAGAAACAAACAGCCGCTGACAATCCTTCTCTCTCCCTCTTAGTTCGTCCAGTCCCTCGCGAACCCCTTCTACCTCAACCACCTGGCCTCGCAAAAGCTGCTCAGCGACCCGGCCTTCGTCGCCTACCTGTCCTATCTCCGCTACTGGAGCCGCCCGCCCTACGTCAAGTACCTTAATTACCCCGGTCCCACCCTCAAACATCTCGAGCTGTTGCAGGAGGAGAGGTTCCGCCAGGATATCATCTCTCCCGAACTCACGCATGCGCTAGCTGCCGAGGGAGTCAAAGGCGCTGTGGAGTGGCATCGGGATGAGTGATGATGCATGCAATCGACTACAGAACTATGTTATGAGACAATGGATGAAAGTGGGCAATGGGTTGGGTATCATTGTTGCTCTATCTCAGCAGACCAACTCCCTCAGTACCTAGGAAACAGATGCTTATGGCTATTGATGCTTCTTCCGATCAATTCTTGTCCTTCTGATTCATCTTATCACCAGAAGAGATGGAGCTCCCCTGATTACATATCCTCTCCGGTCACACAACTTAAGGCCACGGAAACCAACGCCTCAATTTCTTCTCCGCCCACCTACACCGCAAAGACGACGTCTAGCCCTCCCTCCATTGGAACTTGCACGTCATGCACTATATCGACGAGTTTCAGCCGAGTCCACAAACAATAGGACATTCAGAGAAGAAAAGGGAGTTCTCTGAAAGGGAGAGAGGTTGGGTAAAGGAGGACATACGCGATAGAAACTAGTCATAGGCTCATCAGCACTGCGGATCTGCACCTGGTAGAAAGCAGCCTCCTTGCCGGAACAGTTGCCATTAGGACACTGCACGGGCGCCTTGTCGGTGTCGTCCCAGGCGTTGGCGCCTCCGAAGACGTCCTCGCGCTCTTTCTGCTTGAAGTGGCGGCGCGAATACATGGGCTCGATGATGGCCCATTGGTACGGGCAGGTGCGACATTCCATGCGGTTGCGGCCGTTGGGGTCGGGCGCTACCGTTAGGATGTTGCTGCACTCGGGACAGACTGGTGGATTAGTTAGGTCAAGTTCTCAGGGAAGGGGAGTGAGGGGGGGGTGAATGAATGGGTACGAGAGAATAGATCAACTTACAGAGAAGCATTTTGGGTGATGTGACTCGTGATTTGTGATGTAGAATGCTGATTGTATCGGAGTCAGTTGTCGAGTGAAGTTGATATTCTGATGTAGCTCGTGTTGAAGATGAGTGAGATCGTTGAATTTTCCAAAGACCCGGTCGACCGGCTAAGGGCACACTTGAGCTCTGCGAATAGTGTTGGAGATAGAAATATCCATGAGGGAGGGTTGAGCAGGGGATCTGGGAGCTCTGTTATGTCGTTTGTTCTGCCATTCAAGCTCTCCAAATATGACTGAAAAAGTTCAATGGTGGGATGACAGGAGTGAGTGACTTCATTCAAGTCTCAGAGCTCATTGGAAGAATTGGCTTATCCGATACATGCGCTATAACGATATTCGGCCACTTCAATGTTGAAGGGAACAACCCCGCGGTGGGGCAGTTGTGTCCCTCAGCCAGCTCAGCCATCGACGTCGTCGCAGATTTGGAGGGGCTGTGAAAGTGCAGTACTAGCTCTCCCTCATCTCATCACTTCCAGCTGTTTCGTCACCCAAGTTCACTGCCACCTCTTCCAGTTCCAGTCTCACTCGTGATTAGATATTTTCGTGACGCGTCACATTCTTCTACTAGGAGGAACCCATTCTCACTATTCTCGGTCCGCTTGCGCATCTATCTTACTGGCCTCTTCCACTGCAATCTAGCAGCTCTGTTGTTTTGTTCTGATCCCTTCTCATTACGGAGGTTTCATCTGCATTCGAATAATGGCCGACGACCAAGAAGTAGAGGTATGACCTCCATACCCTGCCGTTGTTGTTGTTACTCTTATGATGCCAGTAGAGAGCATCGTAAGACGGTGGTATTCCTGAGAAACTAAGATCTGTATTCAACAGGGAGCCTCAATTGGGGAGCAACTTATCGGAGCCTGCCGCGGAGACAACGTCGACCTGATCAAGGACCTCCTCGCCGGTAAAGACGACGACACCATAGCCGACCTTTTGAATAATACCAAAACCGTCATGGGAAATCATTTATACCACGAGGCTGCATTGAACGGAAGCTGTCTGTCTACCCAACAATCCATCTTCCTCCCTCTGTCTCCTTCTCTCCTCCTCTCTCTCCCCTGCCTATCTATGCCCATCCCCATCCTAACCAAGAGAGCGAACCAGACTACGTAATAGACTTCCTCACAACCCAAGATAACTTCGAATGCGACCCCATCAACCGCGTCGAAGGCGACACGCCCCTCCACAGCGCCATCCGCTGGATCAACAAAGACGACAGAGACCCGCGCCACCGCGAAAACGGGCAAGCCATCGTCGAAATCATGCTCGAAGCCGGCTCCGACACGCGCATCAAGAACAGAGCCAACCTCACCCCGCTCCAGCTCGTCAATCCCAGCAATAAGGACTTGAGGGAGCTGATCAACACGCACGAGTACGCTACTTTGAATGCTGGCGACTTTGTTAATTCTGCACCCGCTGCTCCACCACCTGCGTTACCGATGGGAGCTGCCCCGCCTATACCCAACGGTGCAGGCGGTTATAGTCATGAGGAAGAGGAGGAGGAGGAGGAGGAGGATGACGACGCGGAGTTTTCGGGAAGTGATGAAGAGGATCGTGCTGAATGGGAGAGAAGACGGACAGCGAGGAAGTGATCTAACCTATCTGCCCTTCCTTATATCACTACTCTTGCTCTTCTCTACCTTTTGCTTGCCCCTTTGTCCCTTGTAATTCCTTCCTGCTACGGATGGAGACTTGCAGATTTGCATCAGGGCGTTGTGTTTTGCGCTTCTATCTTACTGGGGAGGCTCATTCAGCTGTTGAGGGGAGAAACTATCTATAAAAGAGAAGAAGAGATGAGAGATGAGGGACGAAATATAGTTGATGAGGCAGAGACGGACGACCTTTGTGTATATATCATGGGCGGATGGGTGAAACGGATGCGGGAATGGATGGACAGGGCGGACTACTCCTGGGATATAAAGACGAGGGCAACGAAATGCGCGCTTACCAGGTCTTCTCACCTGCATAGATGTCTACCTTACATGAGGTATTCTACTGCTGCCACTGCTTGTTTTTGCAGCCAGCTTACACAATTGCATCATGTTGCCCATCCGAAGTTCAACTTCAAACAATGAAACTTGTGTCCGCATTAACCTTTCCCCAGTCACCCAGACTGTGTTGCCTCTCATTTGCCATACTATCTAAGGTACCTACTTCTCCGTCACTCAACCAATCGTCTTCTCGAGACCATGGCAGGAAGGAAGTGAGAATCAAGGAGACTAATTGGACTGCATGTATTTAAGTAATTGGGAGGTATCTTGCCCCAGCAAGGTCCGGTAATCATATCCTGTTTGCCAGATCTCGCTTCTCAGATAAAGAATTTTGAACAAACACGTCGAAGGGAATTTACAACAGTCAAACCAGCACAACCAACTAATCTAAGTATTATGTAAACAACGGTAAGTCCTGTGAGGTCATTTCAAGTAGGTCGAGAGAGAATCACAACAGATGAGCACAGATAATCAAATCCATTTTCTTTAAGAATTGTCTTAAGGAGAAGAATGTTCATTCTTCAACAGGTACTCCATGCTCCTTAGCCTATAGGTGGGTATCAAACTAATACAAAAATAGAAGCAAAGGGAGGTAGTAAAAACATAGGGGATCCAAGCTCGTCATCGTCTCGTCACTTCGTCAATCGTCCATCCGCCTTTCCTCATCAACTTAGTCCCTCTTTTTGTCTCCATCCTCATAGACGAGAGGAGTAGAAAGAGGAAGAACGGCTCTGCTCTGGATGCTTGGTCGTGGACCTCCCCATGCCTTGTCATGTCGGGCGCCCTGATCTCCGCATTCCAGTTCGATCCGAACCAGATCTTCACATCATGAAAGTTCTGAAAAAGACCCCGGAGTTTCCCAATAAGCCCTCTCAAGTCCAATCTCAAACCTCACACCCGAAATCTCACCCCAAAACCAAAAATCCACCCCACAACGCAACCAGCTTCCAAATCCACCACGAAGAACCCACCATCATCTCCGCCGCAGCGTTATCATTAGCCTCAATAAAGCTAACATTCCTACTATCAGCAAAGAGACCCTCACTAGTGCCATTAGTACTGATTCCCCCCGTACTCAAACCCGCACCCTTGAACGTCGCAAGAATATTCGTGCTCCGCCCCACGGGGCAAAAGACCACTTCCCAGCCACCGCCCATGGGGACCGCAAACGTGCTATCCGCGTCGTCGTACGCGTAGCTGTAGGCGTCCGGGCAGACGGTTTTTGCGTACTTCGAGTAGAGACTTGGCTTACAAGAGTCGCTCGAGTCGTGGGAGCCGGTGCAGCAGTCCCTGGCCGAGTGCGTGCTTGCGCAGGCACTCAGACAGGGATCGAAGACCGGTCGCTGGATATTGTCGTCTGGGTACGGATAGATCCCATCTCCCGGTTTGTATGGTGGCGTCAACTGCAAGTCCCAGGGACACCAGTTCTCAATGTCCTGGTTTGTGAGAGAGGGCTCGTAGGGGACGGGATACGTGCTGTTCGTGTATGTCGTTCCGGTACTAGCGGGTGCTGAGAGGTATCCTGTGGTCCCGATGCACGAAGGGTTGACGAGGTTGGGCGGAATGTAGGTGAGGTTGCTGGAGGGGTGGTAGACGATAGATAGGGGCAGGTTGTACCCGTCTACGAGACTGATGTCGTAGAAGGTGTTGGAGCCGTAGCCCGCCAGGTTGAACTCGGCTAGAGTTTGAGGAGGTGAACCCTGCGAGGGAATGAGAGTGTCAGCATCCGTCATCACCCCCATCGACCTCTTTCTGCATCCTCCGAGTCTGACCCCAAGCGCCGTTCCTCAGAAAGAGGTAGAGCCGCAAGAAAAAGGGAAGCACGAGAAGATGTGACTTACACCGTACTGACAATCCAGCTTGCCCTGACAATCCCCCGTCTCGCACGTCGCCGCACTCCCACTAACAGTGCAATTCGTGCGTCCCCATACTCTCCCAGCCCACGTCGGCCCAACCGTCAAATTCATCGTCTCACCCGGCTGTAACTCAAAGCCATGGCTGTCGGGCGCATCCCCAGCCTGCGTCGCCACTCCAGGCCAGATGACATCAGGACAATTATTTGTAACGATGAGCGGGATGGGATTGTCGCGTTTTGAAAGCGTGTACCGAGGCTTGAGACCTCGAATTTGTTGCTCGTCGTTATAGGCCCCAATGCCTAGCGGGCCGAGGTAGTCGAACTTGTAGAGCTTGTGGTTTGTCGGGAAGACCTTTGCGGTTGCTGGTCGGAGCAGGTGAGAGGATGATAGGAGCAGGAGGAAGGCTTGCGCTATTCCTGCTGTGTCCATCTTTGGACTTCTGTATGTCGCACGACGTCTTGAGGAATAGCGGTTCACAGAATGTTTCGACATCTCGATTATGCGTGTGACACGAATACTGTTGTGTTTTTGTGTGAAGGTAGGTAGCACCACTCGAAGAAAGTATTCTCTCTTTGCTCTTTCTCCGATACCTTTCTCTTCCTCCACAGGCAGCGGAGAGACAGATAGGTAGTCTACGTCTCCCTTTCGAGTTCTGCAGACAAGGCTCGCTCAATGCATGTGTAAATAGGTGGCGGCGTCGTAGGAACTCGCTTCTGAGCACTTGAAGAAGGAGTCCGTAATTCGCAGTCTGGTATGTAATTCAAGGAAGAGAACTCGAAGTCGAACTCGGAACTCTTGAACTCGAGGTGTATGTATAAACAAAAGTCGACTGTCCCAAGGTTGTATGTTGGTTGGTCGTTGGTATCAAACTACGTAGCCAAAAGGATTGCCGGTTCAAAGGAATGGGTATATGCAACAGGTGGTAATGTGTAAGGAGACCGATATTGTGCAGTGGCGAATTCGAAGCTCGGAAACTGAGTAGATGAATGAACGAAAGAAGAGACAATCCAAACCAGCACGCTCGGCAGGGAAACCCGAAAACCAGGTTCACGATCAAGGGACGGTGATGGTTGAGGCCGGTGACGTATGGGCAGAGATAACGGGCGCAACGGCGCGATCGAGGTTCCACTTCCAGGGCAGACCAGGGCAATCTACCAGATAGCTTGAAGCTGCTGATCCCTGTCTTGACTCGTAGTGCGTGGGGAATAGCGGTATTGGAGAGTGTTGAAGCAGAGAATTGAGAGGATGAACAAGGATTCAAAGGCAGAGAAATGGGAATAAGAAAAAGGATACGAAAATAGCTAGGTATGTACTAAAGATGCGAGGAGTATATGATACGGTTTTGCCAGAGGGTTTTCGTCGGCGACAGTTTTAAGGCGTAAAGAGAGAAGATGAATCCAGGCACAGAACGAGTGGTTCAAAAGGGATCATCCCAGCCCACAGTTGACTAGGTGCTTGAGATGACGCAGACGCAGGAACAAGATGGGCTTTCCCTGTTTCAAAGAAGCTTTCAGGGGTCCATCCCACTTGCATTTTCTCTCATCACTATGGATTACGGCAAATACTATACACTCCTTGCCTGCTACCAGTAGACACCATCCAATCATTCAATCGTAATCTAATATACAATTTTCAGGTGTGAAAGGATGTGGTAGGGCTGATTGAACCGAAGTCTCCAGGTTCTTCTGCCTCAACGCAGACGTTTCGACTCAAATGAAAACATATCCTACTCTTCACCAGAAACTATCAGAAATTGCTGGTATATAGCAATAAACAACTCTTTATTGTAGTAGTGGTAATCACAAAATGTATGTGGCTCGACGCTCAACTCGTTGCGGAATCTTTTTGCTATATTCGAGACCCATCCTAATATTCATCAATTCATATGCCCATCTTCTTTCTTTCTTTCATCAATCATCCTTCATCTTCTTCCATAGCACATCTCTCTCGCTCTGAACAACTACTTAAGCACGCGCGCTAAAGGAGCGACCTGGCCCTCCAAGTACAACTCATTCCCTTCTGTAGACCAAATATGCGTCCGAGGTATCAGTTGAAGTGAAATGCAAATAACCGAGACAGAACATAATCCCCCATTTTCTACCGGAACCGTGAGCGGCAACGACCCATGACTTCTCCCTGGCACACCAGCTCAGCACTGAACTCGGATCCGTCCAAGGTCAGGTAGATGTCAAAATACACGCGGTAGAACGTGCCCTGTGGCGTGTCCATGCGCTCGAAGTCCTTCTCGAGATTCTTGCGTGACAGGTCTGACGTGAGCGTCACCACTTCCTTTATGCCTATTCATTTTGTTAGCGGCGAACCAATGCCCTTGCAAATCGAACAAAACTTACGAGGATCTTTGGTATACTCTGGGCACACATCATCATCACAAGCGTACAGGATATCCTCGTACATCAGCGTAGCTCCGGGAGCTACCTGTCGGAAGAAAGACACTTTGACGGGTTCGCCGATCTTAACCTTCTGTCCCTTTTGCACAAAGATCTGTCTCGTGAACTTGCATCGGTCCTTGCCGTCAAGCGAAGGTACACGGTACGCCTCTGGATGGTAGCCCTCCTTAAATGGCTGAAGCGTGGCCATGAGATAGTGACGACGAGCAACACGGTGCGTAATCACTCTCTCGGTGATACCGGCTGTAACGGCACCCTTGACAATGGCTGCGACCGAGTCCATAGGACGCACCACCTTGGACTGGAATTGCGGGGGCACGTGAAGCTTGATCTGCTGGAAGAGATGCTCCGAAGCACCGAAACCACCAACGACCAAGATGTTCTGTAGAGTTCTGTTTTGAGCCTGGATGGCGATAATCTGGTTGCGGACAAGTTCCAGAATTCGGTTGACTACGGGTTCGAAGCACTGGAGAATCTCCTCGTTCGTGAACGTCATGTAGCCTTCCTCAATGCCAGCCTCGGGGAATTCGGCCTCGATGCCGACATCGACAGCCCATTTCTGTCCGTTGTTGCGGAAATCGGCCTTGATTCGGTTCTCAAAGTCCATGATACACTTGGCATACACACGGCCGGCCATCTTGGAGCCGTCGGGAAGCTTCATCTTTCGAATTTTGGTTCGCAGGATGTTACTAAAATTCCTGTTGAGGGCAGTCGAGCCGCATGAGTCACCGGAACCTGCCGTGCATTCAGCCACGGTGAAGGGATTCTCGTCCTCGACCTCGTAGGCAATCAAATCGACTGTGCCACCACCGCAATCCACGATGAGAATAGCATCGTGTACCTTCAGGTTAAGAAGGCCGGTCTTTGCACAGAACAATGAAGCAGCTTCGGGCTCACTGACGAGGGTCAATCGGTTGTCGTTCTCATCGCGAAGGAAACCAGCCTGGATGGCGGCGGCACGGGTGGCAGCCTTGCCAGCATCGTTCCAGATAGCGGGAACGGTCAGGTAGTATCGGATGTTGCGCTCTTCTCTGTTAAAGACTTCACCAAGGGTCTTCTGAAGAGCTGCGCGCATGGCCTGGCGAAGCTTGAAGAGGTAGTCGGCGGCCACGTCAATCTCGGATTTTCCTGGAGGCAACGGCGGAAGGTTGATGGGGTCAATGTATGTGTTTCCAGAAAGCATCAGCTGCAATTTGAACCACTCGACCTTCTGGACACCAGGCTTGGGATATCCAGTAGGGGCCAGAGCATCGGCAATATCGGGACCCCATCCCACCACCTTCTGATACTGGTCGTAGTATAGCACAGTAGGAATCTGTAATGGCAATAAGTCAATCTCACTGTACATACCTCGTAATTAATACGATTGATTGTTCCGAATGAACATACCTTTTGCTTTGTATATGATCCAGCACCGGGCCATTCTGAAATGATATCTTCCTTGGCCTCATTGTTTGTAGCAAAAGCAAACGCGACACCGGAAAATGTGGTACCCTAAAAATGAAAGAAACTTGGTCAGACACGATAGAGAAAAGCGGATGAAGCATGCAAACACTTACAAAATCAATTCCGACAATCAGCTGAGCTTTGCTCCTGCTGTTGCCCTCGACCTCGGCTGCGGGCCGGCCGTAGGACTGCATGGCGTTTGCGGGGGGCTGCTGGTGAGGAGCGGGAGCACCTGCTGGGGGATAACCCTGAGCGGGAGGATAACCGGGAGGACCTCCAGGACCACCTTGCTGGGGAGGAGGTTGTGCGCCGGGCTGCATGTGCATAGTCGGGGGATAGCCGGAGACGGGGGCGCCGGTGTTGATGGGTGGAGGGCCGCCTTGCATCTGGGAGGGCGGCGTGCGGGTTGGGTTTTGAGTCAGAGGACTCGTACGGCCGACGGGGTTCTGACCGGGCGGGAAGTTGGCGGTGTAGCTGGGAGGACGGGGTCCAGCGCCAGGGTGGTTCATTATCGGGAGGCTCGCCTGAGAGGACGAGGCGATGGAGGGCGCGGGTATGCCAGCAGAACCGGGCTGGCTCGTCGGGGGCTGTGGTGGCTGTTGTTGCTGCTGCGGTCCCGACAGTTGATGTTGAAGGTGGAGATGAGGAGGTGGTGCAGAGGCGGGCGGGAAGCTGCTGTTATTGCTCTGCTGCTGCGTGATTTGCGGTGGAGGGGTAGAAGGCTGTTGCTGTTGGTTGCTGTCCAAGGAAGGGATGCTGGCTGTGGATCTCCGTTTACCGATGCCAAGGCCCTTGAGACGGGTATTCCAAGAACTCATAAGGGAAGAAGGGAAGAGGGAAAAGGCCGGGAAAAGGGAAGGGGAGGGAAAGGATGGTTGAAGTACAATTGGGGTGTGTGAGGAAAGAGGAGGAGGAGGAAGAAGGTCGGCGGGCCGCTAGGTAAGCTGGGCTGGGCTGGGCTGTGGTGCTGTTTGATTGATCAATTTCGATTGATGAGACGAGACTGGACTGGTGCTGACGAGAGCAAAGAGAAGAGTCTCTCCTCTCGAACCTCCACAGGGATCAAGGAGGAATGATGGTCAGGATAGGTGAGAGGGGGAGGGGTGTCGCAGCGAAAAAAGAGGGGGCGCTGAGATTCCTAGCCTCTGCTACCCCGTAGGACTTTGTTCTTTCTTTCTTTCCGACTGCTGTAGTCTTCTAATTCTTCTTGTGTCTTTCGTTTCGAACTTTTGTCTCTTTTCCAAATATGACGATTAATGTTTCAATGTTCTATCAAGACGAGAATAGAAATAAATGCGCATTCGTCAGGTGTTCCCGTCGTTGTCGTTGGGAACACTTGGTAAATGTATCCCGCCTAATAATAATACAACCGTGGAGGGGATAATGTGGGTTGGTTGTCGTGAAAGGATGGAGATGCGACACAGCTAGCTGAGTCGGGTATCAGTGCGTTTTCTGAGCGTCTTGAATACATGTACATAGCAAAACGCGTGGGCACGAATGGGGAGCTCATTAAAAAAGGTCCTTACTTGCTATACTCCCTTACTCCAAGTCTCTCTACTCCGGAAACAGTCGCAACTTGTAGTCTTTCTCAATTAATTGAGATTTCTCCTCAATCGAGATGCAATGCTTCATGCAGTGCAATGATAATCACCCTCCTCTTCTTCTTCTTCCGTGAACCAAAGCGACGCCTGCGGAAGCAGTGCTCTCGGCAAAGGTGGCTGATTATTGGGCTGACGGCGCTAGGAGGGCTGCTAATAAACACACGATGGCAGTGTCCCGCCCTTCTGGAGACGGAACTAGCTGGGATCTGGATTGAGCTGCAAGGCTGAGTTCGGGTGGGGATGGGCTTCTCTACTTTGCTATCTGTCGCGATGCTGAATCCGAATTTCCAAATCGAGTATGTTCGTTATTTTGAGAGTGGAAGAGCGGTCGACTTATTTTGAGAGTGAAAGAACGGTCGACAGAGAGGAAACTGGAGGACAGATCAATGTGGCACTAATAAAAACAGCTTTTCCTTGGGATGTACAGATGTATGTACGAATACGTCCGAGTGAATCACAAACGTTGGTGCTGTGCTACATGTACTATTACCCAATTTCCCTTCGCTACTCAGTAGGTACTATGTATGCAGCTAGATCCCCTCAACTCGCCTGAATCAATCATTGAACAAGGAAAGGGATCGTTTTTGGAATCGATTTGCCTAAAGACTTCTTTATGTTGCAAAGATAATCGAGGTGGCGTGACAAAGGTTTAAACGGGCCACGTGGGAAACAGATTGAAGGGAACCGTTCCAAGTGGTTTTCCGTGCTTATCTCCATCCATACCCCATTCCACAGTAGTAGTCGGTGAGGCAATGGCTACGGATACCCCATACGAACACCACTTTGAGTTGGTCACCATCGACTATCTACAACTTACTAAACACCTTCTCTGCCATGAAGGATACGTGCAATTAGATGGCGCCATCATATCTATTTAATTCGGAACAAAAAAAAGAAGTAGCAAAAAATCGTGAAAAGAACTAGCCACATAGCGCTGAGAGATCATAGCAGCAAGGCTCAGCCCGAACTCAGCCCCCCTTCTGCGGATATGCGGGGGCTCTATCGTCCCGCTGAAATGAGGATCCTTAGCGCATCGGCTTTCGGTACTGAATTTAGCCACCTTAAGCGAAGGATCTGACTCGTCGGAAACCCTCTGTGCCTGAAAATCGTCCCTTTCGTGTCCATCGAGTCAATTTATTATACCTTCTTCTCACGTCCTACCCCGTACAGTCAAAAGAGATGTTTGATTTTGTGTGTCTGGGCAGTCCAGATGATACATCACAAGCAGACAGTTTATAAATAGAAGCTCGCGTGATGCTGCAATCGCCAGAATTTTAATCTATTAATTCATCATTCTATACACTCGCATAGATGTTGACAGGCGTCGTCTAGATCAGCCGCGACATCACTTTGGGGGCCAATAGCCAACTGGGGCTGAATTTTGGCTTCACAACCCTGATAAATCTGATAAGCCTGATACGCCATTTGTGCTTCTAGAACCTCATCCTTCTCTGGCCTCTACCCATACTCATGGGTTTTCAAAGCCTCGTCAATAGCGTAAGCAAAGCCATCACAGCTACATACATTCTCATATCCCCAATCGGAAGCTGTCACACAATACCTCCTCGTTCCTGTCATCTGCGTCAGCCCACATCCCTCTCTCCCCCCGGTTGTCTGATACACATGGGGGGCGCTCCCTGTCCAGTCGGTGTCCCCGTCTCAATGTCACATCTGTCCAACATGCATGTCGCAAACTCGGTCCTCTCATTGGTCCTTGACTGCTATCGTACCGTCTGTATAGTAGAACTTCGCGAACCGCGTCCTTTGTATATAAACATCCAATTTGTACATTCATTCAGACGATCGTCAACCTCTATCTCTCTTTCTATACAGGATGTCACGCCGTTTTTATTATATATGTTTTCGGAACTTAATTTGTCGGGATGATCCTTCCCCCACTGGCTAGGTCGGTTTGCTCAAGCGGTGCGAAAACCAAGTGGCATACCCTACTAATATAGCCTCTTATCACAGCATTCAACACAGCCATATCTCTATGCCTGGCATAAACATACCTATCTTTAATTGAGAATTATGATAAACACTATCTTGATCCTATTCCAATCAAAGTTTACCAGAATGCCAACACGTTTCACAGTTATATTGTACAATTTTGTCACAAGGTAGTAGATTCGTTGTAAGAAGCATGCGACTATTTCTTCGTACAGCCTACAACAAATCACATATCAAGCATTACGTCAAGGAAAATGTCTTTCAGCAAAAGCAATTTGGTATTATACCTAGCTTACCTATAAAACTCAGTCAGAGTCCAGCCTCGGGATGACGTGATACAATGACAACCTGAGAATAGCCAACCACATCAATTAGTTGCAGACCTTGCGGAACGTCGATTTTGCGCTCGTTGATTTATCCAATAAAGCCACGCTCCTTCTTCCCTTCGACAAGGCAGTCGGGAGGCGCTCAATTTACTTAGACAAATCAAGATACAAAAAGGTACTTTGATTCCAAAGCTTTACGCAATCTAGACTATGTGTCCTCTCTACTGTCTACAAAGCGCGAAAGTCCCAAGCTACCGCAAAGGATTGATCAACATCTGTCTTAGTGAAGCTGTTAGCTTGAGCAATGATTGTTATTGTGCTGCCTGGTACATCCTCCCAGATGACTTTCTCGACATTGTCTGCACATACATATAGATTAGAAGGGTGCGCACCAGATTTGACGGGCATAGGGGGAACTACTCACTGACGGTGTCGAACTCGGTTCCGCTACTACCCATGTTTCCATACCTCTCTGCGTCTCCAGCCCGGACAATCAGGTTCACATCGTTTTGCAGCAACGCGCCAGGGAGATCGGGATACGTGAGGGTGACGGCCAGTCTATTGCGGTCGTTGGGAATGGGTATTGGCGGACTGACCCAGCTTCTCGATGTCTCTGGGAGGAGGCACAGCGTAGGCACATCGTGTGCTGTCGGAAAAAGGTTCTTCTGACTTGCGTTGTCGCTTATTGACCCGTCGACAAAACTCGACTGCTCTACCATAGCAATGGAGCTGTCGACATTGACCAGCCCAAAACCCTGCTCGTAGTCATAGCCAAGGTCACTTTTGTTCTGGATTGCGTTATAGTTGACGGCACCGTTGATCAAGAGCGCCTTGACGAGCGCCGCGCTGGGTCGCCACATCTTGCTGTGTTTCTGCAGCGCCTCACGGATGAGCGCTGCGCACCCAGAGACAAGTGGTGTGGCCATGCTAGAGCCAGACAGGTAAAGCCAATCCGCGTCGGCTGACGGTCCGAAGTTCTGTCTGTATTTGGCGTCTAGAGGCAGCGATCGAGATGCTGCTGATAGTACACACACGCCTGGCGCTGCTACGTCCGGCTTGATACGGCCTCGGACTGGATTTTTATTGGAATCCAGGGTGGACTTAGTAGGGCCTCGACTACTCGTGGTAGCAGTGTCCGTGTACTTACATGGCTTCGTCAGCGTTGAGAGCTGCTTAGGGTCGTATTTGATCCCGTCGTTAGGTCGGCTTGTGCCTGTGGCTCCCACGGTAATACAATTCTTAGCTGCGCTATTGTCGCCAATTTGGCTGATGCCAT
Organism: Xylariaceae sp. FL0255; assembly: GCA_022578795.1. NCBI lineage: Eukaryota > Fungi > Ascomycota > Sordariomycetes > Xylariales > Xylariaceae > Xylariaceae sp. FL0255. The sequence continues at coordinate 151,794 of MU388909.1, forward strand.
GCCTCTGCGCTGTGGCGTCATTCCCAGCCGCGATGAGGATAACGAAATCTTGATGGTCGTAGATGAACCTGTCGATTGTGGTCGCGTCGTTTTCGTAACCGAGCTGACCAGTCTTGTAGTCCCATTTGTCGCCCCAAGAGTTGTTATGGATTCGCGCTCCTCGCCGGTACGGGTCAAGGAATAGTTGGTACAGATCCACAGGCGTCCTTATGTGCCATTTCCCATCAGGAAGCATTTCTGATATTGACTGCATCATCAGCCTGGCAGAGGGTGCTGTTCCTTTTACACTTATAGGATCTGCTCCCTGAGCAGGGTCTTTATACACGCCGTTCCCCAATATTGATCCGCACACATGAGTGCCGTGACCGATAGGGTCTCGAGCGTCGTGCCCAGGCCAGAGAGCATCGAGGCGGTCCACGCGGCCTGCGAACGCCGGATGAACCTTGATATCCAGGTTGTCACGAGCCAGACCTCGATCGAAGCCGGAATCAGCCACGCATACCAGCTGGCCCTCCCCTTGATAGCGTGTTTTAATAGTGAGGGAGTCGGCTTGTAGAGTACCCCGAGCAAGATCGTTGTACAGGCTCTTCTGTCTCACTTCCTCAATCCTATTGATCGCATCAAGCTTGGCGAGCCCGGATAGCTTGTCCTGATGCACTGTGAGTCTAATCTTGGTAGGCGCGATTTCCAATTGATTCATGGCCACATCGGCCACATGAGCTACGGCCGGTGCTAAATCCATAGAACTAAGCGTTTGATGGTCATGGAGAATGAGATCTACCTGGTATTCTGTCTGATCTGCATCTCCATCGACCATCTGCTTGAGAGAAATAGTGCTTTTTAGCTCTGAATGATAACTGGTGACAGTGTCAGAGGATTTCGGCATCACAACTGAATAACGAGCGAGGACTGGCGGTTGCCATCAATTCAGCAGTTCATCACTGTCACTTACATATTGGCAGATTTGACAAAAGGCAGTGCTCGAACTTTGTCGAGGTCAGCCGGCTTGTAGTAGCATAAGTATGTATATTCTGCGACGTATTCTTGAATATCGACCCCTAACTCGGCTAAGTCTTGCTTCTCTTTGATGCTGAGATCATTATGGCCTTGCACGTAGATGAAGTCAGAATGCTTAGCATCCGTTGAAACGTGATGATCGGCATCTGGATCGATAGTGTTGCCGTTGACGGTGATGGTAGCCATGGCTATGCTGTCAGACTGTCTTGATCTACAATAAAGTGGTCAACTTGATGTGTGATGTTTTAATACATGAAATTCCAATCCAAGTTCTAGGATGTATATCACACTTTATGGTACATTTGCGAGGCAAAGTCATGACCCAGATGGCCAGAAGATTCTATAGATCGGAAAGCACGAACGGACCATCCCCAAAAGCGAAAGCGTCACGCAGTAGTGTGATCGTGGGGCAGCTGAGCAAAGGGTTGGTCTCGGGATTCTAATGACGAGAGAGGCTTGCTGAACGATAGGTTGATCAGTAGCCATGGTCATTTGAGGAGGCGTTGGAAGCGCCTCTCGATGCAGATTGCTATTGATCAAGCCAGACCAGCGGTGTAAATAAAAAGTGATATACTTTTGATATACTCTCTCGCATAACTACACAACATTATGATAATATGCATTAGATTCTATTAAATTCTGACCTAAATAGTATTAACAGTAACATTAAATTGAAGATTCATTGAGGCCAAAGATATGGTGATATTCAATACTGCAATAAAAGTTATGTTAAGAGAAGCATGCCATTTATTTTCCTCGGCTCTTGCCAGAAAATCATGGTAGTGTTGCTGTTTACCATGTGATGTTCTTATGCGGTCTAGATCTGTCTGGAAGACAGCGAGCTCTAGCGGATTTGACTATTAGTATGAGGCTGAGAGTACTGGGCTATACTTTTCCGGGCCCGTCTTTTTCTTTACCGTATCTTCGGTTATTGGTCCCTCGCTATAAACCAAGTTCTATGAAAGTTCTATCTCTGAAACGCCTCTTATGTTTTTAATAATGTAGTCAAAGTGAGGTCTGCTGTTAGATAGGCTATATATAGCTATACGAGGTGAAGTAGTAAATGCAAATATATTTAATAATGATTGATTGATAATCTAGAACTATAAAAATCCTTCACTCGCGCGAGATTTTTATTTCCAAGTGGATCGTGCGGGTATTACGTGATGATTTATTTAATATTGGGACTTTTTTTTTTCTTACGCGGTCTAACTTTTTTATATTGTATTAATAAAAAATTAGAATTGCACGAGTTTTTAAAAGTAGAAGTTAGAGTTACGCAAGTTTTTAAAAATAATTTTATATATAAATAAAAAGAAAAAAAAAATCGTATAACGAAAGTAATATAAAAAGCTAAAAAATATATAGTAATTAATAAAATATTACTTAATAAATAGGAATAAATTAATGTAGTAGTTAAAAAAAAGTCGTGTAATATCGTAATTTGGCTTTTATTTTATATTTTTATTTAAATATTTGCTTTTAAAATTGTACAAGAAATAGTCCGGTAAAAAGAAAATAATTTAGATTTTTTTATTATTATAGTCGTAAATATTAAAATAATAATTTTAATAATAAAAAGTTGTACGAGTTATAAGTAGATTTTCGTTTTTTTTTTTTTTGGCGCGGTTTTTTTTTTTTGGCAACTTATTTTTTTATTTTTTTTTTCTCTCTTTTTTTTTTTTTTTTTCTTTTTTCTCGCACGATTATAAAATAAATCCTAACTAGCTCTTTTTTAATCAATTTTTTTTAAAATACGCCGCTTATAAATAATATTTTTAGTAATATTTTTGTTGCTTTTAATATTACTATTATCGACGCGTTTATAAATTTAATAATGTCTATAATTTTTGTATTTTTTTAGCAATTAATAAATTATATAATTGTCAAGTAATAATATTATGTTTATTACGTTAATTAGTTAAAGTTTGTTTAATTATATTTTTATAAATATTAATTTATATAACTAATTTATTATTTTTAATATCGGTTAATTAAATTTTTAAGCTTTAATTAATAATTTTATTATTAATATAAATATTATATAATTTTTAGTTATTATTATTATTAATTATATAATAGTTTTTTAAAATTTAAATAGTAGCTTTATTGTTTATTAATATTTATATTTATTTTAAAAATTAGATTTTTTAAAAATTATAAACGTAAATAATTTATTATAAAAAATATTTTTATTTTATATTAATTTAGTTATACCGTTATTTTTTATCGTTTTTTATAGTTTATATATATTTTATATTTATTATATAGTTTTTTTAAAATATAATAAATTATTATATAATAATTATATAATATTATTAAGTTTTTATAATAACATTTATATTATATATATATAATAATCGAAAAATATATAATAGTAGTTTATATAAGTTATTTTTTATATTAATTTTTATATAAAATAAGTTAAAAAAAAAAAAAATTCTACTAACTGTATTGTTTTTTTCTTTTTTAAACTAGATTAAAAGTTATAAAAGAAATATTTCGCGCAAATAAAAAAAATTTAGAAAAAAAAACACTAAAAAATAGAAACCTTTTAAAAGATTTTTATTTCCGAATAAAAATTTATTTAAAATTCGAACTTAAAATTTCTAGAATAATATTTAAAATTATACCGCTAAATTAATAAATCTATAATTATTAAAATATTTAAACTTTATAAATAATAATATATTTTTAATTACTATATAATTAATAATTATATAATATATTTTATAGTTATAGTTTTTTTTATTTTATAAAAGTTTTTATTTATATAATTAATTAATTTATTAAAATTAGTTTTTTTAATATATTATTTGGCGATTTTTTAATAAATATATTTATAAAATTATTTTTGTTGTCGATTTATTATATTTTTAAAATTTTTCTATTTTTATACAATTTTTAAAATAATATAATATTAATCATTAACCGTTTTTTTATCGTTATATTAAATTTAACAAAATATTTATATAACAATTTCGAATTAATATAAATAATAATTAAAAATTAGAAAATATTTATTATATAAATAATTTATTATATTATTATATTTAATATAATTATATAATTAAAACTAGTTATTATATTATATAATTTATTAACAAGTATATTTTTTATTATTTTTTTATATTTAAAAAAATTTTAATATACGATATTTTTGTTAATTAAAAAAATATTTTTTATATAGTTTTCTATTTTAAAAATAATTAAAAAACCAAATTATAATAATAAATTTATATTATTTATAAAAAATTTATTAATAAAAATAAACAATTTTATATAATTTAATTTTAGTAAAATATAACGAAATTTTCATATTATATTATCTATTTATTATTAAAATTATATATTTAATAAATTAATATTTTTTTTGTTAAATTTAATTATTTATATTATAATAAAAAAATTATATAATATTTTAAACTAATAAATCGATATAATATATATTTTTTTTACTTATTATATTGTATAGTTTTATATTATTTTTAGTTTTTTATAATTAATTATATAAAAATATATTATTTAATTATATTAATAAAAAAATATATTATTATTAATAAATTTAATTAGTTATTTATATTTTAAAGTTATTTTATTTTTTATATAAAAGTTTGCTTTTTTTGATTTTTTTTTTTTAAAAACTAAAAATTCTTTGATAATAAAACTAAATATATTATTTATTTAAAATTTAATTATTTTAAAAAAGCTTTTTTTTATTTTTAAAAGAAATAAATATAAATTATATATTAAAATTTTTATTCTAAACTTTATATAATAATAAATATAATATATTTTAAATTAATAAAGTTTTAATTCTATTAAATTATATAATAGTTATATAATATATAAAAATATTTTTTTAAATATTTTATATAAATATATCCTTTATTTAAATATATATTTAGGTAATATTTTAAAGTTTTTTTTTTTATTATATAATTTTTTTAATAAAAAATTTAGTATAAAAATTAATTACTAGCTTATTTATTAAATAATTAAAGATTACGTTAAAATAATTTTTTTTTTATCGTTTTTATATTTTTAGATTATTAATTTTAATTTTTTATACGGTTTTATCGTTTTTTTTTTACTTTTCGTATAAGGCGTATTTTAAAAATTTAAAAATTATTATAGAAATTTAAATTATATCGTATAAATTTAAAAATTTCTATTATAATAAAATTATTAATTTTTATTATATTAAATTTTTAAAATAGCTATTTAAAAATAATTATTTTCTTTTTTTAATATAGTTATATAGCTAATTTATAGTTTTTTTTTTTTTTTTTTAGTTATAAAAATATTTATATTTTAACAAATTTTTCGAAGTTATACGCTTTTTTTTTATTTCGAAATATTTTTATATATTTTGTTTATATAAAAAAGGTATATAATAATTTTGTTAAAAATTTGTTTTTTTTTCTTCTGGTTTTAAATTGTGCGATTTTTTTCTAAAATATAGTTTTATTTAAATATATCAAAATTATATATTATTTTTAGCAATAAAATTTTTTTTTTAAAAAACTGTAGTTTAAAAAGTTTTTTAGCTATTTTTTTTATATTATATTATTATTTTTAATTATAAATTTTTTTTAAAACGTTTTACGATCGGGTAATATTTTGGGTATTTAGTATTTAGTTAATATCTATTTTTATACAAATTTTATAAATCGTTTTTATAGTTTTTTAAATAATTATTATATAAAATATAATATCCAAAAATAAAAAAAAAATATAATTTATTTTTAAATATATGCCGAAAATAAATAACGTTAATATTAAGTCGTTTAAATTAACGATATTATTAAAAGTTTTTATCGCTATTTAGAAAATGTTTTGATTTTTTGCGCGATTTTTTAATTTTTTGGAAAAGATTTTAAAAGTTTTCTGAAAAAGCTCGTATACGCGTTCGATTTTTTTAATATTTTAATATATTTCGACGAGTATTTTGTAGCATTTTATACCGACAATTTATATATTGTTTTTAAATTTTTTAGAAAAAAAATTTATTTCAATATTACATAAAATAATATCTGGTAATTTTTAGTAAATATTAATTTAGCAATTATAAAAAACTATTTATATATTTTGTATAAAAAAAGATTTAAAAAAATTTGCAACTTAAAACAACGTAATTTTGTCGATAATATAAAAAACCGGTTTTTTATTTAAATATATTATATTACTAATTATATAACGCGCGCCTATATAGGCAGCAACCTCACCAGGGGTGAATGTAGATTAGATAAGCTGATTAGATTAGATAAGATAGCAGCCGGGGCCCCACATATCTATATGGTGGGTGTCTCTATGCGTAGGGCCTTGCCCCTATACTCTCTTTTTTAAATTATTAATATACGGAATATTAGCATATGCACCTGCACCCTTTAGCACCGAGTTTTATTATATAATAATTAAAATTGCAATTATTTTTAATAGAAAATTTAAATTTTTTTTAAAAATAAATCGTATAATTAGTAATAATAGTAAAATTTTCGAATTTTTTCTAAAATATTTTTTTATATATTAATATAGCTAGCGTTTTTCAATATTTAATATAAACATTTTATTAAAAAATAGTTAAATTTTTTATAAAAACTTTTTAATTTCGCTTTTATAAAATATATAATTTTTTATTTTTTTTCGAAATAAAAAAACAAATGCCTTTATTTTTGTACGACTAAAATCGTTTTTTTATTTTTTTATATAATAATATCGAAAATATTATTAAAATATATTTTTAATTTATTTATATTATATAATAATATTAAAAATAAAATTAGTATATTTAAAATATAAAGTTTAACGCGTTTAACTAAAATATTAATAATTATTTTGTTAATAAAAAAGCTAGATTTTTTTTTTCTAAATTATATAATTATTTTTTTTTATTTCTAGTTAATTTTTATATTTAAATTAGCTTATATAAAAATAAAAGCTTATTATTTTTTTATTATAAAAATTCTATTATATCAATATTTTAAAAGATTTTTTAATATTTTTTTTTATATAAATTATTTAAAATAAATTAACTAGTTTTTATCGTTTTATTTATTAAAAATTAATTAATTTTTTTTATTATATAATAAAAAAAAGCTTTATTTATTAAATATTATATAGTTTTTCGGCTTTTTTTGCTATTTATACTGCTTTTTTTTTAAGTTTATTAAAATTAAAATCTTTTTCGAATTTTTATAAAAAAAACTCAAATTTTTGCATAGATAAATTTAAATATTATATTAAATATTAAGTTTTTACGTAATTTTTTTTTTTTAAAAAAATAATTTATTAACTAGCAGCTTTTTTTTTCGTAAACGAAACATTTTTTTTTATTATTATAAAACATTTTTCGGCTTTTTTTTTATTGCACGAAACGTAGTTTTAAATAGTTTTTTCAAAATAAAAACTTTAGTCGTGTTTTACGCAAAAAATAGTTATTAAAAAATTTGAATTTCGTATAATTATATTTTTTATTATAATAATAAGCTTTTAATATTTTTATATTTTCGTTTTAAAAAAAATTAGCTTTTAATATTTTAATTTAATATTATATATATCGTTATGCGAAAATTAAAAAATAATTTTTTATATATCGGTTTTTTATTAATTAATATTTATTTTAAATTTAATATTTTAGTATATATTTAAATAATTACTATATATAAATAAACTTTTTTTTAATATTTTCTTTTAAATATACGTTAATATTTTTATAATATAATAAAAAGTTTTTCTAATATTTTTATTTTTAAAAATATAAAATTATATTATATAATATAATAATAATTTATAATTATTTAAATCGTTTAATAAATTAAATAGTTTAAATTTATATTAAAATATTAAATTTAAAATTGTATATATTTTATTTTATCGTTTTTTGGAATTAATATTTTTTTAATAATATTTATTTGTATAATTAAAAAAGATCGTAAAAAATATCATATAATAGCAGTTTTCGGAAATTTCTAATATTTTGTATAAATTAATAAAAATTTGCGTTTTATTATATAAAATGTTAAACGGTTTTTCGGTATAGTTATTTTTTTTTTTTTTTTTTTTTTTGAAAAACGATATATTTTTATAAATTAATTGCAAAATTTAGTATTATTTTTAATAATAGTAAATTATAAAGTTGTTTTAAATATATTTTAAATTTTTTTCTATATAAAAATTTACCGATATAAATTAAATTATATAAAAATTAACGGTATAATTTTAGGTTTTTTGTATAAATTTTATTTCTAGCAAAATTTAAAATATTAAATAATTATTAAATATTTAATTTTTTCGTATAATTAAAGTTATAGATTTTTTTTATATCGGTAAAAAAAGTTATTAAAATTATACAAAAAATGTAGATTTTCGGCTTAAAAAATCGTTATTATTTTCGATAGTTTCGGTAATATTACGTAATTTAGAATAAAAATTAAAAAAGTCGCGTAAAAAGCATCGTTTAAACTTTTTTTTTTTAAAAAAATTAATTAATATTTCCGTTTTTATATCGCCTTCGAGTTTAATATCGTTTTTTTCGACAATATTAAAAAATTGTTTTAAAATAGGTCGGTTAATTATTATAAATTAGTTTTCGGTCTAATTTTTAAAATTTTAATAAAATATTATATAAAATTCTTTTAAACTAAATCCTATTATATAATATTTTAAAATATATTATTTAATATATATTTTTAATATAATTAGATTATCGATTTTTAGGATAATATTTTGTTTTTAAAATTAGAAATTTGTATAAATATTCTAAATTTAGAGGTTAATATTATATTTTTTTCTATTCGTTTATGCAAAGTTTCGTTTTTTTAATTATTATATAAAAAAATAAATACGTTAAATTTAGTAGCTAAAAAATAATTTAAGTTTTATTAATTTTTACGTAAAAATTCGAAATTATAAAATATTTTGTTATCCGCTTTTATAGTTAATATATCGATATTATAGCTAATATTTTAAAAAATACTAGCTTTTTAATTTTAAAATTATCGAGTAATTTTTTATATTAATAATATTTTTAGTTTTATATAAATGTGTTTTTTAATATTTTTTTAGTAAAATATAAATAAGATTACTATTTTTTTGATAAAGGTTTAATTTTTTAAATTTTTTATTACGCAATTAATAAAATTATGCGATAAATTATTTAAACAAAAATATAAAACTTTACTATTATATTTTTAAATTAACTATTTCTTTTAATTTTTGCTAATTTATAGTTATTATATAATTATTAATTAATATTAGATAAGCTATATATAGTTATATAAAATAAAACAATAAATACGAATATATTTAATAATGATTGATTAATAATCTAGAACTATGAAAATCCTTTACTCGCGCGAGACTCCTATCTCCGAGTGGATCGCGCAGGTGTCACGTGATGACTTATTCAACATCTGCAGTTCGACGGAGCACTGCGTACGTAAGGTCGGCCTATCTCGTCCAATTGGGATGCTAAGAGAGCCACGAGCTTCACTCGTCAACCAAATTGAGGAAAGCCTCAATTCTACATTACTAGTTTCGGTCTTTCAGCTGGTTTTCCCAAGCTTTTAAACCCCTCTTTTGTCTCGGGTATTTTCAGCAAGCCACATTTCAAACCCTTAAGATCATAGTTCGTGCTAGTTTATTCTTAGCTCCACATCGCTGGGTCTTGACTAGATCTGTGCACAGTGCGGTGATGACGACGACGCTTCATGATGTGACGGGTGGCACAGCTTTCCTCTCCGCTGATAAGTGTGGTCGGCGGTTCCAACCAATGTCACACGCTCAGAGGCTGGCATGTAGCAATAAGGTCTGGAGACTTATTGGCTTCTGAACCCCAGCTACTACTCCTAGACCTGCCATGGCAGCTAGATTTTCTGAGAGCACAATAATGCTCAATAAAAGGCATTTTGATGGTTATAGCCAAGGCTAAGGCGCTAATTTCAGCTGCCAAGGCCTGTTTTCATTGGGTGCATCACCTTTATCGGTGTTAATTAATGGGGCGCTGAATAAGTTTCCTGAAAGATTCGAATAAGTGGTAGGGGTAATACTTGATGAGGTACGGAATGAGGCGATACATCTATCGGAAAAATCTCAAGTACTGCCTGCGCACACGTGCCATAAGTTTCAGGACTTTATTGCTACATGCCAGTCCCTCATACTTGTATTTATGACTAGACTGTTCGGGGTTGCCGTCACAGCGGCTCTGCTTTGAGGAATGGCTAAATTTCAGTCATATGAGATTCTAGGGATTTCATATCACAGCATCGTACATCCAACGATCTGTCATAATATTACTAATCCCAACTATTTCAGCTAGGTTGATGTGATTGAATGCATCTGGGCGCTTCTGGACCAAGCTATGAAGGGTGATCTATCATCCGAGAGAGATCGGTTCTTCCGACGGCATGTGTTGTAAGTGGGTTGGGCTGCGATTATTGTCGTCTTGACATGTCATCACTCGTCTGATTTTCCACGATGAGTGCGTGTCTGATGATCAGGTCACTAATGGATGAAGGTGAAGAGAGGTCGCCACTACCGGCCACTCTGTTGGCTGGCAGCAATTTCAAAGATTGGCAGAAAGCAAAGACTATCAACAGGCCGCTAGATGGGAAACTACACGCACATCCAAAGCTCCGCTTGAGCATAAATAGAGTCAAGTTCCCCGTCTCTGTTGTTTGATTTCCTAACTCATCATCACCACCATCATCAGTCATCCCAAACAACCATTCTCGCTTAATAGCCATCTACTTCTTTCTTCAAAAGACAAACCACCCAAAGCCCAACACCACCACCATGTCTGAAGCACAGAAAGCGCCTGAGAGCGCCCAGATGGGCTGGGCCAAGCTTGAGTCTGACAGCGGCAAGGACTATAATGTCAAGGCCTCCGATTACGACATGAACGACGAGGTCAAGGACAAAGACTCCTTGAACGCCAACGGCCCGTCATTTCAAATCGATGTCAACTGGACCTTTCCTAGCTCCGGCTCGCCGGATCAGGAATTCCAGAATAAGACTGGCATTACCTGGTACAAGCTCGACAAGGCTCCATGGTACAGCCTCAAGAAGTACAGGTTGACGATCGCCTGTAAGGATACCTACAACTACAGCTTCACTGATAAGGAGCCCGATACCTACTGGCTCAATGTTTGGGCCACCTCTTCTACGCACACGGTCGAATATGATTCTAGGAACCCAGATATCGTCAAGATCACTGGACAGTAGTTGATCGACATTGGACTCCGGGACTAGCTTGGGGTGCACAGGCGAAATACACGGACGGAGGATGCAATATACGGGAATCAAAGCTGATCTGCCAATATGTCGAGCAAGTTCTTTGTCTACGGTAACAAGTAACAAGCAATAAACTTCCCATTAATCTCTTACTCAAATGAGCAATGTGATGAATCTTGTGAATATCCTCACCCCTTTTCCGTACAAGATAATAATCTAGCGGCGCGAGAAATGAGTAGCATACTGTTAATAGAACCGTTTTCTTATTGAAAACTTATCATATTCTGTGTTTTGAACGAGATTTATATAAGCTACTATTTAAATTCTATTTGAATTGAAATCTTGCAGGATTCGGACTTGTATTATATAAACTTTGAGGAACTTTGCCAGAAGCATGTCAGAAGCATGCCACTTATTCTTCGTACTTGGGTCATCATGGGGTATACCGAAGCAGACCACACCATGCGTCAGTCGGACTAACTTCTTATAAGACTATTAATCCGTACAGGCTAAAAATCCACAACGGAGTGATCGAAGGAACAAGAAGCCATGCACCAGTACAGGCAGATCAATACTTGGTAGACTACCTAATCTCAGGCGCTGTCCCCGCAATAGTTCCCGTGCGGCGCTATCAAGACGCTCAGCTGCATATTCTGGGCGTTTGTAGATGAGCGCTAACCGGTTTCGTATTGCCCCTTTGTCGAGATGTGATGGTCTGATGTTAGTGCTCAGCTGGGCACAAGGGTCTGGAGCATTAATTGGTTATTGGCAGAATAGGCATCCTCTACCCTTACACAGGTATTAATATTTGCTCTGGACCTCATTAGACCAAGTTCACCACAAGGATAGAAGTCTAGACTGATTGGCAAATATTCGCGGACACCGATGGATCAACAACCGTATTCAGTGTGACGGACTGGGAGCTCTGAGATAAGAACGAAACTATCCCCTTCAGCATCTGCACATCGGAGAAATCAAGTTACTCACTCGTCTTAACATACAATTCCATATCTCGCTGCTCCGAAAGCGTGAGACCGAATACATTACCGTGACGTACAGCACACCATTGTGCGTCTTAAACGTGCCCAATACGAGCAAGATGTCTTCCGTAATTGAGCTTGGCGAAGGTGATTCCAACGACTTCTCTTGCTACATTTCAATCAACAATCACACACGGAGTGACCTTGGCCTCATCAACTTTGGAACCTATGGCGAAGGTGGCGAGTGGCCTCGATCGCAGCCCCTTAACACTATCGACGCTGGAACGAGTGGGAGAGTCCATCTCAAAGACAGGCTCGGTAAGTTTAGTTTTTTCTACGTTCAATATCTTCTTTCCCATTTTGTGAAATAGCCGAAGCACATTCTTTCTAGTCATTCACAGTTGTTAACATTTAACAGGTAAGGACGGCTCAGAGGGATTTGTAGAGTTCGAGGCTCGTTTGCAGCAAGGAATCAAGACATTTAAACTAGAATTCGCGGACCCAACTGGCATGTGGAACTCGAACTATCTTCGCCTGCGCAACGGAAACAATGATGGCGTGCTATCTTTCTCGGTAAAAGATAGCGGGAAAAAGGGGCACCCATTCTACGGTACTTCAATTAGACAGATTTTATCTTCTCTGTCCAAATTAACTAACAAAAACAATTAGGTACTGTCGATGTCTTCGAAGCTGGCTACCGTTCTTCGTCAACTTCAACTTCAGCTGAAAAACCCCACCCAATGCACGGTACGGATACTCAACAAGCAAAAGCCGATGATCTTGTCAGAGCCAACTATGATATCGGGTTCGACGCACCCGGCGAATGGTTCGACAAATCCCCCATCCATGAGAGCATCGTAATCGCAGCCTTGATCAAGTCAAAGATATACGTGCCGCGAGCAACAAATTACAATAACCTGAACCTCAAGCAGTGGGAGTACGCTCGTGGGCTGGTATGGAATGACGATCCGACCTGCCTTCTCTTCGAGGATGAGATCGATTCAAACAACACTTATAGCTCTGGGGCCACATGGGCGGCGATCTTCAAGGCCGGCAACGAAAAACATATGATCCAACGCTCCCACTTTGGTAACCTGCAGTTTTTACATGCAATGGCTTGCATTCTGGGTGAAAAGCCCGACACTACGAAGAAAGCTCTAATCGGGTGGATGGGCGTAATGTACAAGTTAGCCTGTGGTAATCAGGGAGTAAGCGACCGACACAAGCTCAAACAGCATCTTCCAGATCACTTCAACAATAACACGACGCCCACAGGGGATCATACATTGTATGAACTTCTCATTGCTACGACCCAGAAATATCGACGAATCGATACCCAGAAGAGAGCATTAGGATCGTGCCTTCACACCATTGCCGACTCTTATGCTATAGGCCATACGCAACGGAGGCTTCTGAACGGGGGAGACTATCAAGGTCGGGATGGCAAAGGCTTCTACAAGTTCAGACCCGGCACCTACGGCCGATGGGGTCCTGTAATCACATTTCACACGTACAAAGACCAGAGCGACCACCACGCACACTACGATGGCCTTCCCGAGGGCCAGGGAGTACCTGTACCGCAGAATCTGGACTCGTTCAACACCATCATCGGCGCTAGAGATGCCATCAGCGCCTGTACGAAATTGATAGACTTTTGGGCAGAAAAGAGGGATTGGGATGGCGGCGTTCACCAGTTCCTTGAGACAGAGGTTTTTGCGCTGGATAAGGACGCGCGGGATTCCGACAACGGTGTCGACCAGAGAGACCCCGTTTTTGCTCGGTTAAACACGTACGACAACGCCTATGATATGGAATACCATGCTGGCTTACAGCGTAAGCTAGCTAGCTTGGACACACATGCCCATCCAGACTTAGCCTGGCGGCCACACGCATCGCTTTGGCGACTGTTGGCCATTCTTACTACCTTTGTACTGTCATTCTTGTGTACTATGTTGGTCGCCTTCCACTATAAGCGATGAGTGAACTTGTAATTTAGTTCGGCTTGATCGGCCGGTTGCTGATTCAAAGCTCTCAATCGCTAGTTCAATTCACTCTCATATAAATATTATACCAGATCAGATACCAGTGTCACATTAATACTCTTGAACTCGCACACAATGATATTTGAGACTGAAATTGGTGTTTTGGGATTGGTTTTGCAGGTCATAGTAACTTTTTCGCTGCCTACCGAAGCTCGGTGGTTGAGATTAAGTGCCACTTGTCACTCTGAAGGGCTCCTCTATCCCAGTGTCTGCCTTAACCAATATGCTATCCTCATCTTCATGCAGTCATACCTCTCAAGCTTGCCTCACTCACTTCACTCGGTAAGCAGCAATAGGCAGATCCGAAACATAGTCCGAGTTTTCCTGCACTCCGTGGTCGGTCTCGGTAAGATACTGCTGTCTCCGCCGTGGGTCGTGGATTCGTCGCTTCTTGGTGTAGCTGTAGATCTCTGTTGCGTCCTCGCCTTGGTGGATTGTGACGTCGTACCCATTTCTCGTTTGTTTCAGGACGGGGCGAGCAGGAGGCTGTTGTTGTTGCTGAGGGCGGGGATGATGGTCGTAGCTGTTATCGGCCTGAAAAGCCTCGCGGCTACATGCACAGCCCATGGTTGATTCGCGATGCGTTGGGTGTGTGATCGTCACTGTGTCTGATATTGAGATGGACCTCTGCGTTACTTTGGGGGTTCCAGTCTTCACTCGGCGAGTGTTAGGGTAATGTTCCTGCTTTATCCAACTGAGTATGTATACTGAGCCCGGAATGTCTAGTGAGATGGATATTGGTACTAATTTGCGATCTATATGTAGTACTGGTAAGTGTCAGAATCATCCATCGACGACAAGCCATTGACTATGCTTCAATAGAGTAGGAGTCATGGTTGGCGACCCTATCACTTTTCGGTTTGCAAGGCTACCAAGACTATCAGGGGCAATGGTGATGATTCACTCAGTTGCGTTAGAATATTCAATGGCTTGGCAATGGGTTAATTCAACTTTTAGCATATTTCGGGAGATGGTCAGTGGGATGAAAATGGGACTAGTGATTCAATGCTCTAACCTGACACAGTAACGATATAAATCAGCATCTTTACATTAGCATCTGGTCCGAGGATCATTTTCGGGCTTCAGACCCTCAACTTATTTCGGACCCAAACAGAACCCCATTTGATAACCCTACCAAGTGGTGCCAATGTAAATAGCATACTCATACCAATACAATCTCTTGTTGCAATATTGAACACAAGCATATTTCTGCAACAAACATACTTTTAACTAAGAATTATCACGAAGCTATTTAACATCTATCAAATTGACATCTGATAGAGTTACGATATGTATCACAGTTATATTGAGCGATTTTGCCAGAGGCATGTCAAACGCAGGTCACCTTATTCCTGTACCGTTAAGACCCTCCCACCATCGCCGTTTAGTTCTCTAAGACCTACGAAAATCTGAACACTGCTATATAGAATAATGATTTCAAATGTCTAGGCTATCTGCCCAAGCGAGGGCTTTGATTTATCGCTGCTCCTTGATATCCCTATCCACGATTTGATCGAGCGGAATGAACCGATCCCGTTCTCCCGTGTCGAGCTGGTGTTGAGCCTGCAAGAGCGATTCCCAGGCCACTCCACAGGAAATCACATGTTTAGCTTCTTATGTTTGTGAGGAATCAGCCTAATCGATGGCTGAGATGCCGAAGATAGTGCTCGACGACGAAAAGGGTGCCCGAAATTTGTTGTTGCCGTGGCTATCGTTGAAATTAGTGAGCATGGAATATCGAATGAATTGTCTATAAGGCTTTCGATGTAAGCCAGGTTAAATCGTTGAAAAGGGGTAAGCTTATGCAAGGTAAGTTCATGATTGAACCGCCCTCGACAGGGCCAAGCCGATCAGACTCCCGTGATCCCTGCTGCTCCCCTTCCAGAGGAGGCTACTCCCGTTCCAGATGCTGCTCCCATTCCAAGAATGCCACTGCCTTTCCGCGGAGGCTACACCTCTCTTCACAAAGATCACTTCTCACCCAAGGAGAACCCCCTCTACACCTGCTCCGTTTCGACGAAGAGCTGCCGTTCAGTGCAAAAATACCACATCCAGTACAATAATAACCGAACCATGAGGACTCAGAGTATCATGCCATAGACTACATACTGGAACTTGAACATGAGAAGCGTCAGATCTCCAAGCCACCACATGAGACCATTTGTCTAGAGTTTGGCGGACCAAATTTTCAACTGACACCTCAAGCGATCGTACTGCAAGGCTCACCATGTTCGCGAACTTCGCTGCAGTGGCCCAGGTACCACAGAAGATGAACACGGCTCAGACACGGCAGAAGGATAAGATGCTGTCACAATACTTGACCAAGTACGCCAACTCCAAAACACTGGTTGCTGGTTTCGGACCTTCGTATCACGGTTCGTTGTTAACCGCCGTGGTTGCCTAGCCTACTCCTCGAGCCATCCTTTTTACATTGAAATCTAAGCAGAACTTGCCCCAAGGCGAACGAGAAGTTCTCGAAACCCTGACGCAAGAGCTCGACGGGAGCAATAAGCAGATCCTTCGCCTACGCTTCCAACAGGGCTACCTCAGCCTACGTTTCCAACAGGGTTACTTTCAGGAGCACAGCGAGAATAGTTTCGAGAGGTTTCATTTAAAGGAGTTTCGGGAAGCGTCTCGTGAGAGCAAGGCCGCCAAGGAGGACCGACGGGTGATGGGAGTAGGGTGGTGTAACGGTTGAACTAGTCATTTCTGGATGTTGGAATTGTACATATGGGATGCCCATTCGGGATCAATCCATCGTAGAAGCTGTTGGTAAATCAACTCTGGCGTATTTCTTCTTCAACGGTTCACATCTGTCTTTCGAGGAGATGTCCGTGATGTGTGCTTATGCTGATACTGAGGCTCAGCTTCTTAGCCTTCTAACTAAGCTTCCCACCTCTCAGGCCTTTGCTAAAGATATCTGGTTTTTATATACCAGTAGATAACCACTCTCAAGGCATAAATTAGTCCCGTCTTTGCTGAAAAACCCAGAATACTCGCAGCGTTTGCTGATCTTATTTTCGATTTTTGATTCCTAAGTAAGAGATTTCTCCCTTTGACGCTACCTACCAATCTTACGACTGTCACGACGCCAGACAGTGGTGTTCATCGGCAACTTCAGCGCCCCCTCTTACCTGGGCGCTGCGGCCATCATGCCACGTGTCAGAATTAGCACAGACGCCAACACCAAGCAGAAATCTAAGCACAAGGTGAAATGCAGAGTACTGTAGGCTGAGGGCTTGCCCATGTTCCTCCAATGTCATGTGACAGATCAGCACTTTCATGAGGCTCGCTTTAGACAAGCTGATTTACTTGATTCATCATAAGCCGTCGTACTCCATGTCGTCTAGTCGAAAACAGGGGGACTGATGTCACGGGGTCTAGCTACGCTTTCGAATACAAGTAACTCAGGCACTCTCGAATGTTACATGGGCGATAGAAATGCAGGTGCAAGTATCGTGCTAAATAGAATCTTCGTGGGTGGCTTGAACAAGCGACATTAGCTGCAAAAAGATATTTCCTCGACTCTGCTGAGCAGTTACCGAGCCGTGCAGACCCTCTTCAAGACTGCGTGGTTGATATTATCATCCCCCATCGAATTTGTGTATACCTACCGAGGTAGGTACTATTCGGATGAGTGAATCTCATTTGTGATGACTATAAATCCTTTACTGATGGATCACCCTTCTATCTGGGCGGCTCCGAGTCCTCCAAGTCCCCGCCGACCAATTCCAACCCGATCATTATCTCCGGCCACGTTATCTCCGGGGCTCTGTGCCACGGGCCCGGATTTGCAGATCCGCGCGGCACTAGTCCGCCCTCTAACCAATTCATTCATGGCCATGGCAATCTCAAGATTGCTGCCAAGACGCCAAGAATGATAACAATATCGCTTCACAAGACATCTTCCTCCTTCTTCACCTTTCATACCGACAATACATACACAACCTAACAGACGCGCTGACGCCTCTCCCACACCACCCGGGCGCGCACCTCTCCTGAGATCCCGAAACATAGATTCCAACAATCTTGGCTTCACCCCCCGCCGCCATCGGCCCACCGACGGAACCTCCGACCTTTCTCGCCACGAAAGCACCTTATCTACACTATGTCACCGGTTTGTGAGTTCGTTTAGGACTGGAGACATCCCGCGTCGTGGAACCAACTCCATGTCCTAACCCTGGAAGATCGACCGCCTTATCGACTGACTCACGCTACGGCCGACTTCACAAGATGTCACGACTTCGAAGACCGATCCCCCCCTGCTTCGTATTATGACGAGTCGCTTCGCTTCCAATCCGCAGCCCTCTGAAACGATCCGACGACTTCCGTCCTGATGCCATCCTACGGCTAGAGTCCACAGGCTCGTTCTTCCAGCGGGCACAATACAGTCACGAAGAACATCCCACACGACGAGTTCTGGCATCCCAGAGATGACATCGTCGAGGAAACCCGAAAGCCTGAGCCTCCGACCGAACCCGCGCTTTATACTCCCCGCCGCTGGATCATGGGACTCGCGCTGTGGTTGATCTGTCGCCCGACTTTCCAACACACACACACTCACACTTTTTCTCTCTCTCTCTCTCTCTTTTTTCTTTCTTTCTTATATGTGGTCACCTCTGTTGTGTCTGTAAATGTTCACTTCGATGTTCACCATGACAATACAGAGGAGATGGACCAAATACACAATTCTGGCATCGCTGATCCTCGTCCAACACTTCGTCAACAATACCCTACAAGAGCATTGTCAGTAGAATGAACGATCCTAGTAGGTCGAATGTAGTCACTCAGCTATATTCTTCCTATTCCTGACCGGACTTTTCCAGTGTCCGAAACAGACGACATCTAGATATTCCTGCTGGTCAGAGAAATCATCGCTATCATTAAGCATTGAAATAGATGAGCCCCAATTGCTTTAAGCTGATATGGGCATGAAATTCGTGTAGTAGTTGATATTATACAGGAGTTAAATGATCGCCGTCATGTCTGTAATCTTTTGAACGGTCTTTCATCCTAGAGGCATTGAGCCTGCGAATTTGGGAGGGATCTACAAGCTGTTTTCATCATGAAATTCCGACTCGTCGTTAAGTCTTGCAGATATATTATTGGTTAGGTCGCCTGTAATGATGATGCCTGTTCAGCTAGCCTTACAACCTTATATTGGAAACCCTCTCTTCACTAGCTCTTTGATGATATGAAGTGGCTCCTATACGTCAGTGTATCTAATCAAGCTATGACAGTTTTCTGATCATCTTTCAGACAGACCGTATGCATCTGACACATAAGAGACTGAAAGATTCAGGAGTAACTGATAATGAAGACAAGAATGAGCAAAGAAGATGGTGGAATTTATGATGGGCCGTATGCTCCGACATACTACTCCGGCATACACGAGATGGAAAGCCGGCTCGACGGACTAGAATTCTTCGTCTTGGAAATACGCGTACAATCGTCGGCAATCAACACGGAGAAGATGAACCCCAGCTTTCGGCACCGCCAACAAAGATCCTTTGACACCAATACCCTGTCCACACGCCCTAACGACATATGACAGACGCGAGAGTCAAGATTCCCGCAGTAATGTCGTACATTGATGTTCAGCGTCCCGGCATCATCATCCCCATCAAGAATAGACTAACCACAGTCGCAACTAGAGATGACGAGATGTACGTCGCTGAATTTTAGAGAATTGGTCGAAAATCCCCCGTGGAAAGCCGAAATATCCAGCTGTCTGATGATACGGCGCTTGGGATCGAATACAGTCACTCTGGCCGTTTATCAATCACATCAATCTATCATAGGTCTTGGAACTCATACTGGGACGACTCATACTACACAGTCGTTCTATAGAGGTCAATATCTTCTCTCCTGGCATTGAGAGGGATTTTAAATGGCATTTTTGGTCAACTTAATGTCCGATGCATCACATGGGCCTGGTTTGATTTCCTCGCCTGATGATGGTTGGACCACGGACTTCTTTTTGCATCTCTCTTGGCAGCAATGAGATTTCTAGGGTGATCTTCACAAAGGCAGGGCAAATAGACAGGCAGGTGTTACTCAACAGATCCCTGAGGTTCTGGTAGACACGAGGGAGTACAGTTCAGCTTCTATTCCTCATCCCATCTTCTTAGTCAAGACCAAGTGATGAACAGCGCCCGAGAGAGTATGATGGTTGATCCCTTCATGATTCTTGATGATGTTTTATTTCCCGTCCCATCTGCCTCAGGAATAACCCCGCGACAATCACAGTATCATTCTAGGTAGCAGTAGATACGACTCGCAATTCAACGCAGTCCGGCCACATGCTTATA
Source organism: Xylariaceae sp. FL0255 (assembly GCA_022578795.1). NCBI lineage: Eukaryota > Fungi > Ascomycota > Sordariomycetes > Xylariales > Xylariaceae > Xylariaceae sp. FL0255. Next base: position 172,377 of record MU388909.1, read on the forward strand.
GATACTGTTCTCCAAACAGAATTTTGGGTGATCCCAATGTCGCTTATAGTGCAACAATGGATATATCTGTATGGGTCTCACAACAACACGAGGGTTGACCTATTTGCATTAATACGTAACATATCGCTCAAACAATATGATAGTTGATCATTTCTAAGCGTTCTGAGCCGATAGACCCAGATACAAAGCCAGGATAGGAAACTTAGCAACTGTTCTATACTTCTCGCAAGGCACAATACAAAGACACATCTACGACGATTACAGAGATTCACAAGATCAATATGTGTGCCATCTCTGTAGAGAAGCTGCTTCAATCTATTCACTTCTTCAAGTTCATCCATCGCATGACATGATGCTCACATGAAAAAATTGACTTTCCGTCATCAGTGGTTTCTCCCTTCTCTGCACTCTGCGATTGCTTCTAGAGTACAGACGCAATCACCCTAGAATTCTGAAAGTTGGTAATTGAATGAGCTTAATACTGTAGACACGATCCACCCAGTTCCACTTATGACGAATTAAAGTCCGGGTGTGGCAACGTCGGCCAGACATTGCTCTAATTCAAACTTCGGCTTGCGGAGATTTTGTTCCCTCTATGCCAAGATAATCACATGTATGTAAACCTACCCCAAACACCACAAGACATGATGCTGTGTCTTGCCAATTGCAATCACTATGAATACTAGGTCTATTTAGTTCAGACTATCAGGTATGCTAATCCTCATATTGCTTTCGAAGAGAACCTTTGTGACGTGTGTGTCCGCCTGCAATGTGAGGTTTTGGAAGTTGCGGCCCACCACAATACACCACTTGCCATGTAAACTCATCAACTATCTCAACTACTACCAGCTCTTTCTCTCGTGCTTGCTTTTATTTGTTCCCGACCGACCCACCTACTTTTCCTTGCCACCCTCTGGCTCCCGCAAGTCCCAATTTCTCCTCTCTTCTCATCTACCATCTCCAACACATTTTCTCATCCCATTCCCCTTATGATCTTTACCTTGTCGACTTCACTCTCCAATCGCATCACTGCTGTCACTTGCACTTTCAATTCCTCTACAGCCGGGTCACGGTCGCTCAAACAAGACTTTCTCCCACCAGTCCCAAGTCTACCGGTTGCCTTTTTCTGTGGCTAGCTCATCAGCTCCCCTCCCCTCCTGGGGCTCTGCCAAAGTAAGTCATGGACTTTTCTCTACATCTTGGCTCTGTTGATTTTGATTCTAGGCCAACGGTACCCTCCTTTTCGGTGCCGTCCTGGGACTACAATTGCTTCGGTTGGAGGATCTGGCGGTGGAAAATCCACTCTACGGTCCTGGAGCGGATCTCTCACATTTTTCCTCTCCTGAATCCTACATTGGTGAGCCTGCTCCTCATTTGATTTCAACCCCACGGCCAACATTTGTTTCTAGTTCACGCCAGCCATCTGCCTCGGTCCGTTCCAAACTTCTCAGAGTATGTCATGTTGCCATCTACCTTTGTTGACAATCGACCTCCACTGACAATGGTTTATAGTCGGCTACTTGTCTTCCGACATCCCTCTGCATCGTCCTGGACTTCGTGTGTCGCTGGCTGTGACCGGTGAGTCACCATACTTTGCGGTTTCACGACTTTGGACCGCTACTAACATCATTTGCCAGGTATTCCTTTTCTGGCTCTGAGTCCTGTAATCGGATTTCTCCTCGCAGGGGTGGCACAAGTGAGTTCAGTCTGATCATTCTGTGGCTTATGACATTCCCTGACATCAAGTTACAGTCATATCTGTCTTCCGGGCTCTCTCCTGAGACATTTGCACCATGACCAAGACGAAGCCTGAGGCTCGGCAGCGTGAGCTGCAGCGCCAGCGCACCAACATGGATTATCACAGAGCTAATATCGCTGCGGGCATCAGGGTGGATGCCAGCAGAAAGTCTTTGATCTCCATCGGGCTTCAAGTTCAATGCCTTGAGATGCTGGTCCAGAGAGACGAAAAGTCCAACTCCAAACAATCTACATCCCGGGATGGTACGACTTCTCAGCCACCACAAGTCACGCAGCCTGTCCTTCAAGTCGCCTTCACGGTTAATCCCAGCCCCTTTCAGTCGACTCAACCCCCACAGCCTCCTCCAGCTTTTCAGCCATCTCAGCCCTCCTTGGGTCCTCACTCTGTTCTACCCTCCTTGGATCCTCAGCCAGCCCAGACCCCAAAGTCTTCATGGGTTGTCAAGGCAATCAAGGCACTCATCTAACTCTCCCTTCTATTTCTCATTTCTTGGCATGCACTATTAGTGCATTATTAGAGAAATAGTAACCGTTACTGCGCTTTGCCTATTTACGTATTAATATTTTAGACTAACCGCTTTTAAAACTAACCGGCTTGTTATCGTAATAATATAAAATTAAAACAACCTGTCTATAGGAAATATACGTTAGCTAAATTTATATAAAAATATAAATAATATTATCGATAATTTTAATAAGTTTCTATTTTTAATACTAATTTTTTTTATATAAAACGATTTTATTTTATTAAATTAGCAATAAACGATAAAATTATTAAAAAAATTTGCTATTATTTATTACAACTATTAAATTAATTTATATATATATAACAATATAGCTAAATCCTAGAATTTTAGTTATTTGATATTATATAAATATTCCGCGATTTATAAAAATAACGACGAGTATCGGGAATTTTTTTTTTTTGACGATTAAAAACTATATTTTTCTATATAGGTAAATCCGGCTTTACGTTTATTTTAAAATATTCGAAATACAAAAACTCGAGATACAAGATTTTGAAAATTTTATTGGTTAAATTCTAATATATACGTTATAAATTAAAATAGCTTAAAAAAATATCGACAATTTAGAAAATATTCCTTAAATATTAATAGTAAAATATTTACCAAAATTTTAATTAAATTATTTTACCGCTACAAAAATAATAAAATAGATTTTATATCGTAAAACTTAATAGTTTAAAATTTTTTAACCTAAAGTTTTTTTTTATATATTTAATTTTATAAGGTTTTTTTTTTATAGTTGTTTTTTATTAATAAATCAAAAATACCTACTAAATAAATCTGGTATATTTCAAATAGCTATTAAAATATAATATATAAAATTATAAAACTAAAATCTCGCAAATTAAACGTTAATTAAATAATTTTTTTTTTTTTACAAAATCGTCGTTAAACATAAATATAACTAATATTAAAAAACGTAAAACTAGCTTTTATAATAACGTAAATAAGTATATAAATAATAAAAATATAGATATAATTTAAATCTTTCTACTATCCTATAATATATAGCTTTAAAAAGCATAGTTTGCCTTAAAAAAAGATATTCTCTACGATAAAATCAAATCAAATCAAATCAAGGCACTCATCTTGTATCTGGAACCAGCCTCCACCGCAGATACCAGCGTCGTCTCTCCTGTTGTTGCCAAGCCTCAGGAATCAGTAGCCAATACTACTGTAGCACTATCTCTTTCTCCATCGTCGCCCGATCAGGCTCCCATCCAGGCATTCATCGACGGTCAACATGACCCAGACGTCAGTCCTCTGAACCCCCTCTCTGGCGTCGGTATCTCTGAGCTAGCACCGCCTGAGCTTCGCTACCTCCTTCCACCTCCTCCATTCCCAACCAGCAACGGTCGTGAAGTCTTCGCTCTTCCCGACGTTGAGTGTCCTGTTCACCCTGGCTCTGCCAGCCCTGATCGCCTCCCTGGCGCTTTTGCTCGTCCTCCATGCGCCTCCACCAATCCCAATCGCCTCCTCGGCGCTCATGATAATGCTTCACCTGCTCAAGTCATTCGCCTCCCTGGCGCTTCTGCTCATTCTGGTCACATCCTTAGTGCCAACCAACAGCTTGTGTGCGGTTCTCGTGTGACAGCAAAGAAGAGGCAGGCCTTGGCTGATGACCTCCCTGAGGCCTTGGCGAAGAAGCAGAGGATTCTTGATGACCTTGGATTCGCTGTCCTGTCGGAATTATGATTGTGTCCTGGCAATTTTATTCCTGAGAGTACGGTTCGGGGAAGACAGACTTAGAGTGTTAACACAGCATAGACAGTCCGCTGCTGGAGGAGGAGACTTGCGTCGCTGTGGTCTCGCACCTAAGGGTACCTTTCCGATCGCACTGTGTCTGTCTCTTCTGAGGGCTGAGTGAAATCAACTTCTTCTTTGGAATTCTTCCTTGTCGAGATGACATGTAATTATTTGACAATATCCAGGCCCTATGCTTAAGGGCATATCAGACTCGCCAATTCTTGACTGGAATGACAAGGAAATTCTTGGTTGCCAGCTGTGAATAACTACATGATCATTGACATTCACCAAACCTGGAGAAATTATTTGAAGAAGTATTTTAGTATTGTTGGCACTTAGGCTCTTCAGCATTTCGAATTTAGAGCGAGCTATATTTGTCGATTCGGCACACCTCCGCAGTAGCCAGTGCAAATCCGGAGGCCGTCAACCAGAGCCACAAGCCCATTACGCGGCACTCGTCTTCATTCTTTAGGAGAAGCGTACAGAAACAACTGATATCATCACAGACGGGATAGACACTGAACAATTCCAGCTTATTAACAGCTGATATCGACTCGATAAGCCATGCCGGCTTGTTCCATACCCTTGTCACATCCTAATGTAGGACCGGGAGCCCATGTGCTCATCTAAGCGCGCTCGCATTGAATGTAGATAGTTCTTTAGTCATCATAGTTTTAAGAAGCTATATGCTATTATCAACATCATCATCAAGATAGAGGCCATTTAGTTCTACGTTGATACTTTTCTCATTCTATCACCTTTGCGCGAGCGCCTAGGTTATCAGAGTCTTTCTGAAATATCTAGGTACCCTCAGAAACGTTCGGAGTCTCGTGTGACCCGATTTTATCCTGCACATCTGCTGCTTCGACATGGAACCTAGCAACAGATGGTGACACTGCGAACCCGATGTTTCTTACGAGACTTGGAGATTCTCCGGGCGTTTCAGAAGCTCGTGGATCGAGGATGGAGGCCCTTGGGTTGTATCGTGTCATGCGAATAGCGTCACACACGGCCTAAGGCATCAATCTCACGTAAGATGAGGCCCTCAAGGTGTGTAGTAAGCCTTTGTATTCTGCGATGCGTAATCTAGCTAGTAAGTCTAATATATAATAATTATAATAAATAGGAAATATAGCTTACAAAATATATAGTAGCGTCAAAATATATAGCTTGTTTTGTTTATATAAACGTATTTTATTTAGAAAATTATTATATGCTTTTTTTTTTTTTTGACGTTAACGTTTTTATTATACAAAATAGCTAGTTATATTTTTTATTTTTATAGTAGCTTTATCGGCTTTTTTTTTTTTTAAACCTGTTTTTTTTTTTTTAAACCTATTTTTTATTTTTACCAAAACTATCTAAATTTTTTTTTTATTTAAAAAAGGATATTATTAATTTAGTTTTATTTTTTTTAATTTAACTAGATAATATTACTTTAAATTTAATTTCGTTTTTTATATCGTTATTAATAAATTTATTAATTATATTTTTAATATTAATTATTTTAATAATAGTTTTTATAAATTTAAATTTAAAAAATATTAACGTAATAATAATTATTAACTATAATATATTTAAAGATTTAACTTTTTTTTTATAAATAAAAAACTATAATTCGAAAAAACAAACTCTAGCTATTTATTTATTATAATCCGAATTATTTAATTATATTTTATATATAATAGTATAATTATTTTTTTCTAGTTTTTTTCGTTAGCTATTATTATCGAAAGTATTATCGATTTCTTTTTTTTTGTAATTTCGTCCTTTTTTTCGTTTTATTTATATTTATAAAATCTACTAATATATTTTTTTGCAAATTTTTAGAATTCCGTTTTACGATTTTTTCGGAATTTAATATTATTTTTTCGATATTATTTTATAATATTTTATATGTTTATTTAAGTTTTAATAATTTAGTTTAACGTTTTTTATTATTTTATATTAAAGTTTTAAATTTTATAATTAATAATTTATATTAATATTTTTAAAATATAGTTTTCTATACTAATTTTTTAAAATATTTTATTACAAAATATTATATAAACGTTTTATAGTTTTATATTGAAAAAGGTTATAATTTTAATATAATAATTAAAATATTTAACTAAAATATATTTATTAAAATAATATATTATTTATAAAATATTTTTATATTATTATTTTAAATAATATTTAAATATTGTTTATAATTTATTATTAAATTTTTTATTATTTAATAATATTAATTTTATTATAAATTTTTTAATATTATTATATTTTCGTCGAGTTTAAGCTTTATTATAAGTTTTTTTTTATTATTATTAAATATATATAACTTTTTTTTTATTAAAAAATTTGCTAATTTCGAAACTTAAATAGGTTAGAAATTTTTTTTATTCTTTTTTATTTTTTTTATTCTTTTTTATTTTTTACTAAGCTTTTTTATTTTATTTTACAAAATTAGGGTTAGGGTTAGGGTTAGGGTTAGGGTTAGGGTTAGGGTTAGGGTTAGGGTTAGGGTTAGGGTTAGGGTTAGGGTTAGGGTTAGGGTTAGG